>JAHTLZ010000198.1:2338928-2353187 GCA_023846285.1 Phrynocephalus versicolor | reverse complement strand
GCCCCCGCCCCCCACCCCTCACCTGGGGTGCAAAAAAAACTAGTGCTGGCCCTGTTCCCACATACCAGCCTTAGACTGAGATGTTCTCAGATTCCTGGCTCCATCTCTCACTCATTCTCCCATCATATTTCTAAGGGCAAGAATATCAAGAACTCACAGTAATCCATGCGTCATATCCCCCACTATGGTGCAGGAAGCAGTCACATCTTCCTCTCCCTCTCCCTGCCTTCCTTTCAATTTGAGGTCTTAGGGTGAGAAAAGCAGTGTACACTAAGATGGAAAACCATAAAGTTCTCTTCCCCAAACGGGTTACTTCTATGTGTGTGGACTACAATTAACTTCATCCCCAGAGAGTTGTGTCTAGGAATGGGCACGAAACGGAAAAATAGAGTTTTGTTTCGTATCTACTAGCAGTTCATTTCATTTTGCAACAAAATGAAACAATAATGAAACAATTCATCACTCTATAAAATGGCTCTTTACAAAATGGGTTCTAGAGGCACCAAATTTGGTAGGTAGCTTTTTTACAAGGGAGCCATTTTACAGAGTAACAAAGCGTTTCGGTTTTAAAAGGGAAATGAAGTGTTTCATTTCATTGCGTAACAAAACACTGTTTCCCATTTCATTTCGTAACGTTTCAAAAGTTTACAAAATGACAAAACAGCGTGCCATTTTTCGTAAAGGCGCCCACCTCTAGCTGTGTCCACAATTTTCAGATTTTGAATTACAAAAGACACATTTGCCATGTTATCTCCTGGGCTCCCTCATGAGGCTGCATCCCTGTTCCTTGGTTTGGAGGGACATCTCAGCCAGGTCTGCACGTCCGAGGATGAGAAGGATCAACCGCAGCAGCTCAGGGCTATTCTTAGCCTCTGAAACTGAGAGTGAAAAGGCAGCAGGGAGAATTTCCCCGTGCCGAGAGGCCTACTCGTACGTGGAGGAAGAAGAGGAGATGAAAAGGAGCTTTCAAAGTTTGGCATTAAAGAGACATGGGAGAGGTTTGGCCTGGGGTGAAGGAGTGGGAGGCGTGGAGGAGCTTTTGGAAGGAAAACACAAGACACACAAGGGGAAGAGGGAGAGGGCAGAGAAAAACAAATCCTCAGCAGAGATGTCTGTGGGATGTGGAATAACCACACCCGAGAGGCCACCAGAATTCCAGAGCCTTATTCCGGCTCTTGTTCCTCCAGTTGCTCCCTATGAGTCACCCCTTGCTCTTCCCTGGAGACGAGGCTTGCCCAGAGGCTGGGAAATGAGCAAAACACTGCAAGGCTCACGGAGCCAACAGTTCCAGCGAAGCCCTGAGAGCAGGGGGCAGATCCTCGCCTTCCTTTTTTTTTTTTTTTTTAAATTTTTTTATTAAATAAATATAAGAAAAACTCGCAAATAACAATAATACACAATTATGAATATATATAAAAAATAGACAATCAAAAACAGTACAAAGTGCCCCCCATCCCCAAGAAACCGTCCAGTATTCTTGCATCTTCTCTTTCTTCTTCAACTTCTTTTTTTAGTAGGCTTCTTAAGGTCCTTTACACCAGAACTGAGTTGGATTATAAGTTGGTTGAATCCCTTTTCCTTTTAGTAACACATGATCAATAAATTCCCCCCACACATCATAGAAGATATCTTTTTTCATTTCTCCTCGCAAAACTTTTACATTACAAGACAATTTATCATTTAGTGCTATATCCCACACTTCCTTATACCATTCAGTAATTTTGAGGTGTGATTTAAGTTTCCAGTTTCTGGCAATGATCAGTCTTGCAGCTGTCATAAGGTTAGCTATTAGTTCTCTAGTTTTCACATCATATTCATTGATGGATGGTAGTGATAACAATGCAATTTCAGGTACACATTTAATATCATTTTGTAATATCTCTCTTATCACCTCAAAGATCTCTTGCCAAAACTTTTGAACAATTTCACATTCCCACCATAAATGAAAGTAAGTGCCTATCTTTTTTTCGCATTTCCAGCAAAGCTTGGAATATTTTGGATTCATTCTGTTTACTCTAACTGGAGTCATATACCATCTTAAAACTAATTTGAAATAGTTTTCTTTTATTCTAACTGATAATGACCGTAAGATCCTCAAATTCCAAATTCTTTTCCATTCCTCATTATTTATTTCTTTCCCTATGTCTTGTTTCCATAGCTCTCTTATTATGTCTTGTTCCCTGTTCTCGAGTGAATCTTGAATTATTTTATGAATTTTAGCAACTGCGCCCTTACCTGTATTTCCTTTCTCTGATTCATATGATGTCAAAAATTGCTCAAATTTTGTGTATCCTCTGAGTTGAATATTTCTCCTAAACCAATCTTTCGTCCAGCTTTCTAGCTGGGCGTAGTTCAACCAGGACAATTCCTGAGTTTGCAAAACGCGTTTAATTTCTTGTTTTGTTGTCATTTTTTTAATCCAGTCTTTTAACCTTGCCACTTTTCTTAATTTAAATAGATCTCCCAGTTTCTTCATGTTCGTGGGGAAATTCATCTGATCAATCACCAGTCCAAGCGGGGAACCTTCCTGTACCAAATTCTTTCCATACTTTTTCCAAGTGAATAATAGGGAATTCAGAAGCGGGTTTTTAATTAGATGAGTTTTCCTTATTAGGGGGAGGGTAAATACATATTTATTTATGTCCTCGCTTAACTCTTCTGATTCAAGTTCCCACCATATTAATTTTTGAGGTTTAAATAGTATTTCTCCCAAAAAACTGAGCTGATTAGCTGTATGGTAGGTTCTAAGATTAGGTATGCCTATACCTCCCTCTTTTTGAGATCTGTACCATAAGCTTTTATTTATTCTTGCTTTTTTTCCACCATTGCAGAATCTATTTATAAGGTCTTGATAGACTTTGATTTCAGCTTCTGTGTATTGAATGGGTAACATTCTATAAAGGAAATTAATTTTAGGAAGTATTTTCATTTTTACCATTGCTATTCTACCGAACCATGATAAGTTTAAATTGGAATAATTTTGTAGTTTATTTTTAATCTCTTCCTTTATTTTTATATAATTTCGTTCTTTCGTTTTACTTATATCTTTATCCAACAAGATCCCTAAGTATTTTATGTGTTTACAAACTTTCAATCCGTGATTAGAGATCACCTCCGTGTCTCGGTTATTCTGATTGAACATCATAATTTCTGATTTCTGCCAGTTGACACATAGTCCGGTTGTTTCACCGAATTCCTTCAAATGTGCTTTTATCCTTAATATGCTTTCTGCTGGATTTTTTATTGTTAACAAAGCGTCATCTGCAAATAAACTAATTTTTATCTTATCTTCCTTACCCATACCTTTAATTAATTGATCCTCCCTAATTGCATTGGCTAATAACTCTATCACTATGCAAAACAGAACTGGCGATAAAGGACAACCCTGTCTTGTTCCTCGGGCTAGGCTAATTTTTTCTGTCATCCCATCGTTGACAATGATTGACGAGGTACTATGAGAATATAGTTGGTTTATTACACTTAAAAAATTTTCTCCAAACCCCCATTTCTCTAATAAAAGTGTTAACGCAGGCCATTGAACACAATCAAAGGCTTTAAATAGGTCTAAAGACAAAATGCATGCTCTATCCTGTGATCTTCCCATCTCATAAAGAACATTGAGAACTCTTCTTACAGTGTTTGACATTTGTCTGCCTTTAATAAAGCCGGTTTGGTCTTCTTTAATATACTTATCTATAAATGTATATATTCTTTTCGCTAAAATTGCTGTGAAGATCTTAGCGTCTTGATTTATAAGTGATATTGGTCTGTAAGATCCCACATCCATTGGGTCTTTATTAGGCTTGAGAATTAGAATAGTTAAAGTATGTTTCCAGGAGGAAGGTACTTGTTCTCCCTGCAAAATCTGATTAAAAAGCTTCTTTAATTTAGGGATTAACATTGATTTAAATGTCTTATAAAATTCTGGACCCAATCCGTCGTCACCTGGAGTTTTAGCATTCTTTAGCTTATTTATGACATCCTCTATCTCGTCCTCATTAATAGTTTTTTCCATTTCAAGCCTATCTTCCTCCACTAGTCTTGTTTTTAGATTTTTGTCAATATATTGTTCCATAATTTCCTTACTAGTTCTATCAGCTGTATATAACTTTTGATAGAATTCTTGGATGACTTTTAATTTTTCTTTCATTTGAGTACAGATATTGCCGCTTAAATCCTTTATCCTTCCTATCGTACTTTTTTCTTTCCTTTTCTGTGCTAGTTTTGCTAGCATCTTTGAGTTTTTATTACTATATTCAAAAAAGTTTCTTTTCAGATATAATAGATTTCTTTGGGTTTGTTGTAGATCTATTTCTTCTAATTCCCTTTTCCTGGCCTCAATCTGAATTAAAATTCTTTTGTCTTTAGTTGCAAAAAATTGAGATTCAAGGTCTGCTATGATAGCCTCTAATTTTTTTTTATTTTGCTGATCTCGAGTTTTGATTATAGCGTTTTCTTTTATTATGTAGCCTCTAGCCACCGCTTTCAGAGTGTCCCAGATAACTCCTATTTGACCACCACCTTCTTCATTAATATTCCAGGTTTCTAACCATTCCCTTTGTATTTTTTGTACCGTATCTGGGAATTGAAAAATTCTAGAGTTTATTCTCCATCTTTTCGCTTCCTTATAGTTCTTCTTATTTTCTATTTCAACAGACATTAAAGCATGATCTGAAATTTTTATCAATTCTATATTAGTGTTTACAACTTTAGATAGCAAGCTTTGTGAAACAAATATATAATCTATTCTCGAATAAGCTTTATGGGCTAATGAATAGAAAGTGAATTTTCTTTCATCGCCCTTCATTTCTCTCCATACATCCTTTAATCCTGTATTTGCGATGAATTTTGTTAAGATTGTCTGCCTAGTCCCCCAATCTACCTTGCTAAACGTTGTTTTGTCTTTTATTTTGTCCATAACCATGTTGAAATCTCCGGCTAAAATCACATGTCCTTTCTGTATCTTCTCTATCTGCTGCCATACCTCTTTATAAAACAGGTTATGATTAGTGTTCGGTGCGTAAACATTTATCAGTGTATAATGTTCTAAACCAATTGTGACCTGTAGAATAATATATCTGCCTTGCAGATCTTTCACAGTTTTTTCAACAGTACAGTCACAATGCTTTGAAATTAAGATTGCTACCCCCCTTGCTTTAGAAGAACCAAAACTTTTCTCATAAATGTTCATATTGGGTAATTTCAGTTCGTTTTGACCATCTTTCGTTTGGTGTGTTTCTTGAAGAAAGATGATGTCCGGTTTATTCTTCTTGATTAATGACTCTAGTCTCTTTCTCTTCATGACAGAGCCTAGACCCTTAGCGTTCAATGTGGCTAATTTCACCAGTCTACCCATATTTTCTTTCTTGTATCAATCTGGAACGGTCTCTTTGTGAATATAGAAACAAACACTACATATAAAAACAAAAAACGAACAATAATTTCCCAAACCCGACCACCTACATTTATTTTCTGTTCTCCCATCCTCTTAGCCCTCATACACCTTCTGTATGCGCCCTTATAGGAGGGAGGGGGAAGGCACCCGTACACTTCCCGATGGCTGATAATGATTCAAAAGCTCGAAATTAGCATTAACACTGTCTAATATTGCTTACAATTATATACGTGAGAAATTGAGAAGAAAGAATGCAGAAGAAAGATCCTCGCCTTCCTAAAAACCAAGCTTTCACACCAAGAAAAAAAATCAGCGATGCAAGGAAAGGAACCTTACAATATCTGTCACCTGGTGAAACTGACCACATCTAATTGGTCTGGATTTTCTCTTGGACATGTTGTCTTTTGCCAGGTATCCTCAACAAAATATTGTTTGGATAATATAACAAGCAGATTGCTTTTGCTGTGCACTTGTACCTCTTTACACCCCCTGAAGATAGCCAAACTGGGTAAAATGATTAATTTTGGTTCACAGCTTCCACAAAGCTACTAGTGGTGCTGATCAGGAGATTCTGAGAGTGGAAGCTCAAAAAGTAATTTTTCCAAACACTAGGATAAAACTGTTTGGTGGGAATCTGTAGCCCTGCCTGTGCAGAGGTATCTGGAAATAATATAATCAAGTATTTTGATGGGAAGGCTGCAAAGTCATTCAACTTGAAACCAGAGGAATGCAAGGTTCATACTCTTGCAGTGCTCAGTCTGGCAAAACATATCCACAAAACCCACTAATTAGAAACCACAATTTATGATTCAGAAAAGACTCTGTATACTTTGTGTGATAAAGAGATACTGTGATATAGCATCCAACTGCATTTCATACCCCTGGTGACTTCAACCCAAATATACCGGTACTTCCAGCATTTTACCCTCCTCGTGAGTTTCAGCAAAAGGTGTATACGTTATGTTTTTAGCCTACACTTTGACAGAGGTCCCCATACCTTACACAGACTCCTGTTGCTGCACCAAGATTTCAGCTGGCTGCAGACAGGAATACTGGCAAGGTGGGCATTGCCATGATTTTGGATCTTTGAATCCTTCTGGTCTTCTCTCTCTATTTAACTGAGAACTTTGAAGTGAAATGGTCTAGTCCTTATACCGTAAGATAGATTGTGGGGATTCCATACCCCAATAGGCTCTGAACCCCAATACGTTGGCAAGCACCCAAGGAAGCTAAAGGCCTGGATTCCCAGGACCAAGCAGGAACCCAGTGTGCTGACCTGGAGCTGACCTACTAAGCTCAAGTAGGTGGCAAAACAGATGGCAAGGCTAGGGAACAATGACAGAATATCAGGACACATCTGCTCAAGCCCAAAAGCCCCTTCCTCTGTCCTTATCAATAACTAGCCAAATATGTTCCTCCAGAAAAGGTGCATTCTTCCCCCCACCAATGGAATGCATACTGACCATCCTTCCTCTGTCTCTTCCCTTTTGTGTTACTGTTATCAATAAAGACCAGATCTCTGGGTCAAAGGCAGCACACAGACACTCACAGACACACGTACAGAGACACAGACACACCCGCACCCACGCAGACTCCCATGCACAGAGACGCAGCCTGGGACCAGAGATGATTGTACCCCAAAACTCTGGGTATGCGTAATTAGTAACGCTACAATAGATAAGTGCAAGCTACTCACACAGTGAAGTTAGAAGGGTCCAATAAGGCCACCAAATGCACCCCTCATTCCATGTAGGAATACAGATCAAAAGGTATCTGTCAGGGGGTGGTCCAAATTTCTCTTTAGCTGGGTTTTTTTGAGCCCCTTGTGCGTCCTGTACTCTGGGGGGATCAAGAACAGATCCTGCCCCTCCTCTCTAGGGCAGCCCTTCAAATCTTTGAAAAGTGCTATCATATCACCCTCCAGTCTTCTTTTCTCTAGGCTAAACATCCCCTGTTCTTTCAGTCTTTCCTCATAGGGCTGAGTTTCCAGTGCCCTAATCCTCCTCCTCCTCTGAGCTTGTTCCAATTTTCTTTTCCCTTTTCCTCCTTCCATATGAACCTACCCGGCAATTAAGATCAAGCCAGGGGGCCCTCTTGAAAGAGCCATCCCTCAAGGAGGTAAGAGGGATGGCTTGCAGACACAGGGCCTTCTCGGCAGCTGCCCCCAAGCTATGGAATGCCCTCCCAAGTGAGATCTGCCTAGCGCCAACACTGATGACATTTCGGCGCCAGGTAAAAACCTTCCTGTTCCAGAAGTTTTTTAATTGATATAATTTAGATTGTGGGTCTTCTGATGGCAATTTTAGTGTGATGTTTTTAGTATAAGGTTTTATTGTTGTTTTAATTATTTATTGTTGTTTGATGTTTTTTAACTGTTTTAATCCCTTGATTGTAAGCCGCCCAGAGACCTTTGGGTAGTGGGCGGCATATAAGTTGTAAAAATAAATAAATAAATAAATATTGCTCTGCCTAGAACTGGTAGGATAGATGAAAAATATCTGGGCCCCAAAGTCCTTGAGTTTCCTTCCCATAGGGTGGGAGGGTGTCTCGAATGATGCTCCATCAAAATGGTACCATAAAATAGTAGTACCATTCTCAGCCGAGCTTAATAAATGTGTGAGAAAATGTGCTGCATTCCTATCCATAGGCTTGGGGATTTATGGGGATGTTAGCCAGATCTTAGGAAAAACTGGTGGTGGTCTCAGGGTTTGGTTCTGTTTCTTTCTTCAGAACCACCACCACCCAGGGCCCATTCCAGCTACAGGATTCTGGAAGTTCTGGTCCAACAAGTGCCTTTTCCCAATATTTTGCCTGGACCACATGCAGCAGAAGTGTAACTAGACCTGGAACAGAGGCTCTGTGTGTGTTTGCAAGGTGACTGAGAGGAGATCCATATTTGCAGATTTCTTGCCATGCTTCTGAGAGGAGTGCTTTAGCGTGTGCTTGTTCAATACTATCTTCAACACTTTTTGAACACTTTTTGACGGACGAAGCTCTTTGGATGAATAGCGAAACATTTAAATCTCTCAAGAAAAGAAGTCCAGTTGCCCTGACTCAACTTCCAGATAAACTCACGTGGATGACTGAGAATCTTCACAGACATATTTCAATACTTTTAAAAAATTAGCTCTGCCTCACACTTTTCTGTCACCTCCATGACAATCTGTCCTTTGTGAGAGTTACACTCCTCAAACCCATCATAAGAACGTAAGAACATAAGAAAAGGCATGCTGGATCAGGCAAAGGCCCATCTAGTCCAGCTTCCTGTATCTCACAGTGGCCCCACCAAATGCGTCTGGGAGCGCACGAGAATAGATATCTGTCTCATGATGCCACTCCCCTGCATCTGGCCCTTGAAGAACCATGGTTTTAAGCCTGGAGATTACACATCTCCATCATGGTTTGTAACCTGTGATGGACTTTTCCTCCAGGAATCTGTCCAATCCCCTTTTGAAGGCATCCAGGCCAGATGCCATCACCACATCCACAGACTAACAACATGCTGGGTAAAAAAGTTTTTTATTTTGTCTGTTCTCACTTGTCCGAATCCTCAGTTTGAGTGGACATCCCCTAGTTCTGGTATTTTGTGAGAGGGAGAAGTGTGTCCCTCTATCCACTTTACTCATGTGTGTGTGTGTGTTGTGTCGTTACAGTCATGACCGACTCTTCATGACTCCATATCCATGGAGTTTTCTTGGCAGGAATACTGGAGTGGCTTGCCAGTTCCTACTCCAGGTGCCTACAGCACCTGGTATTCCTTGGAGGTATCCCATCCAAGTACTAACCAGGGCCGAACCTGCTTAGCTTCCGAAATCAGGAAATATCAGATGTGCTTAGGGCATCTAGGCAGCTCCCACTTTACTCATGCCCTGCATTTTTTGGTACGTCTCAGTCATATCCCCCCTCAAGTGCCTTTTTTCCAGACTAAAGAGCCCCAAATGTTTCAGCCTTTCCTCATAAGCGGGATCCCCCAGCCCAGTAATCATTTTAGTCACTTTCTTTTGCACCTTTTCCAGTTCCACTATGTCTTTGTTGAGATGCGGTGACCAGAATTGTACACAATACTCCAGGTGCGGCCTTACTATAGTTTTGTACAATGACATTATAATGTTGCCTGTTTTATTTTCAATCCCCTTTTTGATAATCCCACTCTATTCTCCAGCCCAAAGCAGATTGTGATACTTTTCATAGCCCCTTCCCCACTGAATTTCACTTTTGCTTCCTCACAGCCCTCAGCTGCAAAAGGCAATACCCTTCAATACGGCAGGAATAAGTCTGGCAAAATGGGCCATTCCCACTGAGAGCTTTATAACATGTTCAGTTTAGGCTGTTGGCTGGCTTTGAACATGTCTTGTTTTTTTAAAACGGAATTTTAAAAATTACCCAAAAACATTTTCTAGTGAATGCACAGTAATTGGACCAGAATAATGCATTGTGTTCTTGCTAGAGATGGACACAAAATGTGAAAATGGCATTTTGTTTTGTTTTTTGTTTCATTTTTTCCATTTCATTTAATTTCATTTGAAATGAATTTTTTAAAAAAATTAATTTCGTTTTTCATTTTGTTTCATTTTTCATTTTTCTTTCTTTTTTCGACAGCTAGTTTGGGCCCTCCCAGACGATTGGCACTTTTTTTTAACAAGTGCTAATCAGCTGCTGCACGGGGCCCTGCTGGGTGATCAACACTTTTTTTTAACGAGGGCCGATTGGCTGACAAGCAGCCCCACACACCAGCTGATCGGCGCTTAGAATCATAGAATCATAGAGTTGGAAGAGACCTCAAGGGCCATCTAGTCCAACCCCCTGCCATGCAGGAACCCCCATCACAATATTATTTATTTTGACAAGCATTGAAATTGGCGCTTGTCAAAATAAATAATAAAAAATTTAAAAATGAAAAATGAAACAGAATGAAACAAAAATTTCCATTTTGTTTCATTTCATTTTTCTAAAAAGGCACTTCATTTTTCGTTTTGTTAGGAAATAAAACAAAAAATGAAAAACAAAACCAAAAAAATTAATTTAGTGCCCATCTCTAGCTCTTGATATGAGTCCATATGCAAACAATTTTTCATACCTAGTGTTTTGAGGGAATGGTTCTTTCAGATGAACTTAAGAACTCATGAAAGCACCACAGGAGGAGGAGAGTCATCTTAGAGGGCAAATGGAATAATCTGATTTGTCATTAATTTATATATATAAACTAAATGATTTCCCCAAGTCCTCAGGAATTATAACAATACAAAACAGCTCGGAAGCAACAGAGCAAGTTGTGATGGCAGAATCCAAGTTGACGGTTCAGCCCCAGAACCTCTTTTCAGGGCAAGCTGAGGCAACGGGTGGTGGCATCTCAGCTAAGAAGCCAAGGCTGAGCTTTCCAGGGGCTGCGTTCTGTGATAAATAACCAGGGTCCCTCCACCTCTTAGGCACACACAGCTCACAGTCTGGGTGCTATTAGTCAAAATCAAACTCCAGCCAGGAAGTAAAGCCTTGCATTTCCCCAGGACTTAAAGACACAGCCGGTGGCATCTGTGAGCCAGGAAAACCTCTCCAGAATCACACATTAGTCGAGAGCTACCACAGGCTCTTCATGGTCTTTTTTAAACATAATCAATAGGCGTATGACACAGTTCCTCTCCACACAGTAAAGTTTTTTTAAAGTGGAAGAACTTGGCCAAAAAGACCATAGGCACACATGTTCGTAGAACAGGCCTAGATCCAATGCCAAAGGGCAGTTGCTTTCCCCCTCTTCTCATAGTTGAATCTTGGCTAAATGCTCACTCTAACCAGCTACCAACCAAGTCTTTTGCTTCTTCCTTCCCCCCATCACATGGAATGAGGAACACAGCCAATTAACTACATGTATGTTACATAACAGACTTGCATAACTTTGGACACCACAATGCTGCCACAGGAAAGCACATTCCATTTGAATGCCTTGGCAAATGGCAGGCTTCAGATGTGCTGTACAGAAAAACATGAAATTAATTTAATTTGATGGTGGCTAAAGGGAAGTACTGTATTTTTCCGTCTATAAGACCCTGCCAGGTACAAGACCTCCATACACACTTTTTGAACCCCAATTTAACAAAATGAGCAAATTCTGGCAGAAAGGAAGGGAAACCGTGTGTGAGAGAGAGGGAGAGAACCCAAACTGACACCAGTGAATGAACTGAACAGGGTACTTGCCCTGTTCTGATTTCCCTTCCAGTTTAGGTTCTCCTCCACCCACAGACACACCCACAACCACCACTGTTTCCCTTTCTTTCTGGCAGCTCTTTCCCTCAGTTTGGTCTCTCTCTCTCTCTCCCTCTCTCCCCCCCCCCCAAAGCTGCTTCCCATTTCCTTTTGTCTTTTTGTAGAAATCTGAGCTGTCTTTGTCTTTTCTGTAGGAAAAGCCTGGTGTGTGTGTGTTCAGCATCCTATTAAAAACTGCCTTTCCCCGCTCCAATTTCTGCAAAAAGACAGCTTGGCTCTGCAAAAACAAAAACAAGAAAAAGCAGAGAGGCATTTTGGAAAGATGAAGGACAAAAGGAAAGGGGAAAAAGTGGGGTGTGTGGGGGTGTATGTGTGTGGAGGAGAACCCAAACTTATGGAAAAGAGCAAGGTCAGTTTGGTTTCTCCCCACCCCACACCCCACCCCTCAGGAGAGGCTTACTTCTGTGTGTATGACCCCCCCCCCTTAATTTTTAGTGTCATGATTTTGGGGGGGAATTGTGTCATGCACAGAAAAATACATATATGATTCAGTCCCGCACTAAATCTCAAGGCCTCCACTGGAGATTTGTTTAGGGGGAAAGAAACACCATGAGCACCTAGGCAATTAAATGCAAATTTGTCCATTCCCCCCAAAATTTCTGAAGATGTTGGAAAAGTGCTTGGCATAGAGTGAGATGCATGAAGTCAGCTGTTCCAGTCACTTCAACTGCTTAGTTGCTTTGATGGCAAACACACAGAACCTGTTCCCTCCTTGCTTGATCTTAGAAATGAAAAGTGCACACAGATGAACAAAATGCAGTGGGTGCATTTCCACCACCCACAATATACTGGATTGGAAATAGCTCAATTTATTTATGTTTATTTATTTTGGATTATTTTTACCCCACCTTTCACCTAGGCAAGGGACCCAAGGTGGCTTACAGTAATGAGGGTCAATATATAGTCCTGTACCATTGATACATATTCAAGTATTGAGAACAGGGGAATTGAAGGACATCTTACACTATTAAAAGACAATGTGGCTTGCCTCAAAAAAAAAAACCATTGTTTTTACTGAAGGGCATGGCAGTGCTTGCCTTCTTATAGCAGAGTCCATCAGTCAAAGTCCTCGCCTAGGGTAGGATTTTCATTTGCACGCCGATGCATGCAACAAATCTTGGACCATCCTTTCCATCAGAAAGAAAAAGCAGTTGCCTCGGAAGTGGAGAGGTGGGTGAGTGGAGGGTGATGAGTCGTTAACTTTTTCCAAGACAAACATAGATTTCTCCATCGCCCCAAACTGTTTCAAAGGCGCATTTGCAAATATATTGATGCATGTCTCCTGCGGAATTCTAGGGGAGGGGCGGCTGCTTTAGAAATGCAGCAAGCTGCAGAATAATTTAAAAGCACCCTTCCTTTCTCTTCATTCCAAGTTGCTCTACCTTGCAGGCACTTTTCTCTAGCCATCTCTGCATGCAATTGCTTTTGTTCAGTTTGGCTGTTTGTGTGCCATCATCAAGCAGATGGATCACACCTTATTTCATTATGCCGTCATACTGTATTATGTTTTGGATACAGACTGAACCAGTTGGCACAACTGTGTTCTTTCTTCTGTTATCCACCCTCATGCACTTTTTGGACGGAGGCACAGTATAAAGCTACAGGTGAGGCTTTAGTGTATGTGGGTGAATCACCCTCTCTGTGTGTTGGATAAACAGCCGAAAAGCTGGCCTTTAAATAGCTCATCATTCTTGGGCAGTCCAGGTGGTTAGGAAGCTAAAGCAGGTCTTAATGCCACCTTGTTTCAGGTAAGGGTCAAGTTTAATTGCTTTAGTCAGTCAGTAAAGGATGCCCAGAATATATCCAGAGTTATAGAGAGGTGACAACTCTAACCCAATTTGCCCAGTCACATCAGTAATCTTGTCCTCATTCTAAGCAGGGATGACCCGTTCATAATTTGAGTCTATGTTAATATTTACAGTGGACCCTTGTATAACAAACAGTTTGTATAACATAAAATCTGTACAACATAAAAAGTTCCAGAGAGAGGGGACATTTGCTTAACAGAATCGTCTATGGGGCAAATCCGTACAACATAAAAATAGTCGTGATTAGGGATTACTCTGTTTTCAATGCATTCCTATGGGAAATTTGTATAAAGGAAAATTTGCTTGACATAATTTCATTTGGAACCAATTAATTCCTTTATACAAGGTACCACTGTACTTCACAAAATGACTAGCAAAACAAATGAAATGCCTATGCATAATTTAGCTTTTGTTCTGAAACTGTTGCTCTAGTAGCTGGTGACTTTGTGTGTGTGTGTGTGTGTGTGTGTGTGTGTGTGTGTGTGTGTGTAGATGTCCTGCTGAAAGGCAGAGGAGCCCTCTGAGTGTCTCTCATGATCTGGCCTGCAGCACCTGCAGTGTTTGCAGACTCAGGCCCTGACTGGCATAATCTGGCCCACAGTAGGTTTTCTACAAGACACCCCCATGTACAAGATGACCCCCCCACACACACACACTTTTCCAGCCCAGTTTCTCAACTGTCTGGTTCTCTCCTCGGCTTACTTCCATGTATAAGACAACCCTCAAATTTTAATCTAACAATTTTAGACAATAGATAGATAGATAGATAGATAGATAGATAGATAGATAGATAGATAG
>JAHTLZ010000198.1:2321206-2338918 GCA_023846285.1 Phrynocephalus versicolor | reverse complement strand
TAGATAGATAGATAGATAGATAGATAGATAGATAGATAGATAGATAGTCTTATTCACATAAAAATACTGTAATTATTATTAGTCAGATGCTTTTGGATTCCAAGCAGCCTCAGGCTCAGATGACATGGTCAGCAGCTAGAGATAACAGAATCCAGCAACAACTGGAAGGGGCGTTGCCTACCGTAGGATGGGCCCCGTCTTCCCTAGTTTCCACTCATAACATGAACATTAGATCAAGTAACGTCATTCCTTGTATTCTACAAACAAGAAACTAAAAATATCTTATAAAAATTCCAGAATTATTTGACAGATTGTAAGCTCTTGTATGAGGCCAACACAAACATGACACGTTTGATTCAATAAGATCATAAGGTTGCTTCCTATACATCAGAAGAGACTTAAGGGCACATGACATCCTAAACCTAACAGGCAGCTTTAGTCAGGGGTATGAACTCAGAATACTGGGTCAATTTTTGCTCAGATCAGTGGGATTTATTCCCTGGTGTATGTGATGCAGCTCAGTCCGTTTCTAATCACAGCCACCTCCCTTCCATACAAAGTAGCACTAGAAAAGTGTATTTTGGTAAAAGAAAAATATGATTTCAGGAAAATCAAGTGTTTGGAGAAAAGACAGACAATACTGTGCATACATAAACCTATTTATAGGAGTAAGAACACCACTGGATTTACGTCTAAGTGAATTTGCATCAGTTTGTGTTGTTCAGCAACTGCTGCCCTATAAACCATTTTGGAGGAAGTAAGGCCATTACCTCCACTCCAGTATTCCTGCCAAGAAAGCTCCATGGACATGGGGTCACGAAGGGTCGGTCACGACTATAAAGGCCGTTACCTCACGTCCACTTTGTGGCTCTAGAAAGTGCTCTGAGATGCAGATCTTAAAATTGTCCTCCCACGTCCATCACGCTTTAAGCAAAATAAAGTACATCCACGCCCCCCGAAGCGTGACTCAACGCATTTTCCTTGTACCTGGCCTCGGGGTGGTGGAACCCTTGTCGCTGTTCCGTTGTGGTTTTTAAACTGGTACACGCACCATGGGGTACTGTTTAATCTGCAGCATATCTGTTCCGTCGCCATAGGGCCTCCTAGTGGCACTACTTGTAGCAGCCACGTGACAGTAAATTCACAGTACGGGAAGCCACTATGCACAGAAAGAAGCCCAAAAAAAAAAAATATTTGAAGTTCGACAAATGACAAATGAAAATCGATATACTGATATACCCACCTATCAGGTTTTAATTTTTTAAAAAATAGTGCCGCGAGAAAACAAAAAAAATGCACTTTGACGCAGACCCCGTCTGTGGGGGTCACAGAGGTTATGTAACAATAAAGTGCATCCTTGGGGACGCAGGAACAGCAACAAAACCATGTGACCACAACAAGATTTATTACACATTTTAGTTTGTTGCGGTACAAAGTGTACGTGGTCGTGGAGTAACAGCCTCAGCCTCCTGAAATACTAACGGTGGTATCCTGGTGCATGTACAGAGTGTAAAACTCTATCTAGAAACATGTATTTTACATACAAATAAATGTTTTTACAATGGAATGAATAAAATATTTGAAGAATCACATACACACATGTACATGTGTAGGAGTCCATCTCCACAGGTTTGCAGCTCTGAAGGTGGTAGTGGTGGTTTGCCTGTGTACAAGCATAAACCCGTAGCCTTCATTCTTTAATCAGCCTTAGTGTATAGTTTTAAAAATTAATCCATCAAATAATAAAGATGGCTTGAAGCTGGGTGGAGATGATGAGCAAGAAAATAGGCTTTTTGTTATTTTCAGTGGGGAGCTGGCTTTTTAAAAAAATGCATGCCTGTGATACGTTCTCTCCAGAACTCCAAACTGGTGGAGTGGAGTAAAAAAAAGTGGATAGGATTTTTCTACTCCTTTTTTTTTTCTGATAAGGCTTCACTGTAGTCACCAAAAATAATTACATTTTTACACGAACTGCACTGTTAAACACGAGTCCCCTACAACTTGAATGTAAGGGTGTGGTGAGAGGGCATTTGATCCTGTGGCTTTTTCTGCTTTGGGAAATGGCTGGTTGGCTCCATTTCCCGGCAACGACATGACATACAGGCAATCAGGAGCGAGACCGGCCCTTATCTATGCCTACTAGGGATGGGCACGAAATGAAAAAAAATCATGTTGCATTTCGGTTCCTTTCGTCCCTCTCACACATTTTCCCCCATTTCATACGATGTTTCCAAAAAAAAATCGTACAAAACAAACCACTAACGAAATTGTTCATGGGGGGGGGCTGGAAAGTGTGGAGGGAAAAAAGTTTTTTTAAAAGCCCTGAGCTTTTTTTTAAAAAAAAAAAAATCCCTCCCCCAAGCCCTGCCTGCCAGGTGATTGGCACTAGGATGGGACCAACTGATCACCTGGCAGGCGGGGCTTGGGGGAAGGGAAAGAAAGTTTTTATAAAAAGCCAGGGGCTTTTAAAAAAACTTTCCCCTCCCCCCAAGCTCTGCCTGCCAGCTACTCAGCGCTAGTGTGGGGGGAAATGGTTTTTTCCCCAGCCCAGCACCGATCACCTGGCAGGCGGGGTTGGGGAATGGAGATAAAGTTTTTTAAAGTCCTTGGCTTTAAAAAAAACATTTTCCCCTTCCCAAGCCCCACCTGCCAGCTGCCCAGCACTAGGATGGGGGAGGGAATGTTTCCCCCCCCACCCCAGTGCCAATCAGTAACGAAATGCTGCTTGCTCATGTCATTTCATTTCGTTTCGTTTCGTTACATAACGACACAACAAAACACCATCTCATTTTTCATTTTGTGCCCATCCCTAATGCCTAATTGCATTTGTTTGGTTGCTGGGAGGCAGCTACAGTTGTTTTCTAAAAAGATATGGGCAGTTTTGCTTCATTTCGGTTCAGTTCTGGCCAAAAGTTCTGATGCAATCAAACCAAAATGGATGACTTAGCTGTCTTTTCATGAAGATCTAACCACTTATTAAGAAATTAAACTTTCCTCCCAGTCCTTCATAGACAACTAGACCATAGAGGATGCAGAAGTTGCTATTTTTTTCAATTCCTTATAATCCCATAGTGATTTGGTTGATTTTCTCTGTTTCCCTAAGAAGGAGCAGGATTTTTTGTTTGTTTGTTTCATTTTCCTTTCCCTTTAAAGGGAGGAATGCACTAAATAGTGTTACTTGAGTCGCAGTATGGTTTCTGGCCCTGAAACATCCCGATCCTTGCAATAATTTCTCCGAATGGCATACCACACCTAAAAATTCCAGGCAAAAATCAAATTAAAACAAAACAAAAGACACAAAACATGTAGCACCTTAAAGACCAACTTTCATATTTTAATGTAATGTTTCGTGGCCATGTCCACTTCTTCAGAAATATAGCAGCAGAACATTACATTAAATGTTACATTAAAGTAGGAAAGTTAGTCTTTAAGGTGCCACATGTTTTTTACATTAAATGTTACATTAAAGTAGGAAAGTTAGTCTTTAAGGTGCCACATGTTTTGTGTCTTTTGTGTTGCTTTTCTTTGATTTTTGCCTGCAATTCTTGAAGGACTAACACAGCTACCATCTCTGACACACCTAAAAAGCAATCTGTTTGGCCCGATCCAGCCTGGGACAATTTGGCTGTCTACTCGTACCCTGAATTAGATTCCAGATTAATTAATGAACTAATTTGTATGGCAAGAACCAATGGGTGGAAACTCATCAGAAGGACAGCCAACCTGGAAATATGGACAAATTTCCTGATGGTGAGAGCCATTAAACCAGGCATGTCCAAAGTCTGCCCCGGGAGCCAAATGCAGTCTGTTTTCAAATTCTGAGTGGCCCACAGCCTCTTCTCCCGACTGGCTCAGCCTGTCACACATCCCCACCAGCTGGCCTCTCCCCATACCGGAGGAAGATGTCAGCTTACAGTTTTACAGCTTGACTGCCCTCCCTACCTCCATCCGTCCCCCCAGCCACCTGCTCAGCCTACCTGCCCCTGGCTTTGTTGCTACAGCATCCTCCCCAACTCCTTGCATGTCCTAGAGCAGGCATGTCCAAATTTTGGCCCTCCTGATGTTTTTGACCACAATTCCCAGAATTCTAAGCTTAGATTGCCAATGGCAAAAGACTGTGGGAGTTGTGGTCCAAAACATCTGGAGGGCCAAGGTTTGGACATGCCTGTCCTAGAGGTTTGTCCAAAGTCTGGCCTGGGGGCCAAAATAACTGAATGATCACCCCCCAAACATTTTCATCTCACCAAATCTGGCTCTTCCTCCAAAAAATTGACACCTCTGCATTAAACAGTGGAACAGCTTGCTTCCTGAATGTTGTGGGTCCCCCGTTGCTGGGGGGGGACCCACAAGAAAACATTGGACAGCCATCTGTCTAGAATGGTATGAGGTCTCCTGCCTTGGGCAGAGGGTTGGGCTAGAAGACCTCCAACGTCCCTTCCAACCCTATGATGATTCTAGTGTCTGGCTTGCTTCCAGCTACAGAGCCGGAGACAGGGATCACACCAATCACTGTGCCTCCCAGAAGAACAACCAGCCTTTGGGAAGTGGCAGAGTCCTAGTCCGTTCCTAGAAAAAGAAAATGGAAAGCCACTTCTCAGTTCTTTAAATAGGTTGAAACAAGTTGAAACTGACTTGTCAACACACATTGAAAACTTTCAACTCTTCAACTCTTTTATCTAGTTTTACTCAACACTGGTTTCCATTGCTCTTCTTCTGTTCAACCAGCCCTTGTTGGGACCAAGCTCAAGGACAGCAAATGGCTGTTGATGCAGACAGATGATGGGGGGGGGGGGGCGGCCATCAAAGCCAAACATGCATGGCTCCCTGATTTGCCTGCTTGCCGCTTAACAAGCATCCTCTTCCAGAAGCAACAGCCAGTATGCTCAAGCAGGAGGTGGATCGATGAGCCTTAGCAAACCTGAACCCCCTTGAACATCTCTGAAGGCTGAGGAACAGGACACATACTGCAAGGAAGGCTGCTCTTTCCCACAGGATCCCATGCAGCTCCGTGGAGGGGGGGGGAAGTGTCACTCACTCTGGTTGGCCACAATCCTGCCCGTTCCTCTGCAAGATTGTCATTGTCTAATGCAGTGGTTCTCAACCTGTGGGTCCCCAGATGTTCCTGGACTACAGCTCCCAGGAATCCTGGCCAACTCAGCTAGTAATGAAGACTTCTGGGAGTTGCAGTCCAGAAACATCTGGGGACCTACAGGTCAAGAACCACTGGTCTAATGATACTTAATCTCTCTCTCTCTCTCTCTCTCTCTCTCTCTCTCTCTCTCTCTTTATCTCTCTGGTTGTTTACGTGGTTTGTGGGTGTGTGTAGGAATTGGTTATGTTCAAAAGGGGGAGGGGAGGTGCTAAGATTAAAAGGGAGGGGATGCGAGGCAGAGGGAGGGAAGGGGGCTGGAAAGAGGTGAAGGAGGGGAATTGCGTTCCCAAACATCCCTGCAACTGTTTCCATCTCTCCAGAGCAAAAAACAGGGATGGGGTGGGGGTGGGGGAGAGGAGAAAAATATACACACATGAAGTTCATTACTATGCATTAACATCAATTCCATGTAACTGATAATGCCTGAAAATCTGCTCTCATTGCAACAACTTCCTCTCTTCAACATTTTTTTAAAAAATGGCACATAGCCCATTTTTACAATTACTCCCACAAACATCAACATTTTATTTTGTGCCCCTTCCCTTCCTCTAAAAAAAAAATCCCAGCTTGATGGATGAGAGAGCAAGTCATGGTCTTGTACTGTGACAAACACTGAATATGTCTAGCTTCCCTTTTCCTTTTTGGGGGGCTTAAAAATCTTTTTTGATATTTCACTTCTGAAAAGTAAAATTTTTTTTAAAAACTGGACACAGTTTTCTGAGAGAAACGAATGTTTTGTTGCATGACAGTCTTTACTATACGGTGTCTTGTCTCGGAAAAGAAAGCGGGAACAGAGAGAGACAAGGGGAAAGCCTACCCCAGCACCAGGTACAGTATTGTCACGCTTAGTACCCGTTGGGGAGGGTGTGGTCAAGACAAATTTCAGTAGTTGTGCGACAGATGTGAAGTAACATTTTTTTGTAACGCTCCTAAGCGCATCACTAACAGAGACAAAATGGACATGAAGTAACTGCCTAAGTGCCACTCCTTAGCTTGCTTCAAATGGAAAGATGAGCCAAAGTGCCTGCCTTCTTCAGCATTCTCCCTGGCGCCCTCCCCTGGTTCCTTCCTTTCTTCTTGATGTAATAACAGTGGCATGTACCAGGAGCCTTAGGCCGAACCTGTGAGCCCTGGCAGTATTTGGAAATGAGTGACAGTGGATGGCCAAACTTTAAATGCTGCTTCACATACTGCATTCCCCCTTCCCTTCTCTCGCAATCCCTGCCGTGTTTTGCCTCCTCCGTAGGAATCCCGAGATTCCAGCGAATGCCCTCAGATCTGGCAAGCTCACGGGACTACAAAGTATACCTTTGGATCCTGGTTAGTATCTGCCCTCAATCCAAGACTTGGCACAGAGATGTTCAAATGAGGCAGCTAAGCGTTGCATCCTGCTTTGGTCTCCCCCTTCTACAAAGGCCTTGCGCTACGGAAATCCCCTCTAGCGGTCTGGCTAGTGCTGGTTCCAACAGTGCTGCTTAGTGATGTGGGTTTTCTGGAAAATTCTAAAAGGCAAAAGTTCCTGTGAAAAAAATTCCAGGGCTTTGGGGAGTGGGATTTTTGACTTAGGCTTGTTAGTTGATTTCTGTTTTCTCAACAACAATATTAAATAGTGCAGCAGTTGAAATATCTGGTGCAGCAGTTTAAGTATCTGGTGTAGCAGTCACCAGAGCAGACTAGAGGAGCAGAGACCTAGGTACAAATCGCCCCATGGCCATTAAGCTCCCTGTATGACCACAAACTGGTTACTCACTCTTCCCCACATCTCCCTCAAGTCTGCGTTCTTCCTGCCAGGTAAATCTAAAACATATTGGTGGGACACTCAGAGTCTTAACTGAGCCATTAGGAGACAGTGGATAGAGACTCCGGGGTTCGGATACAAACTATCTAAGCTCGAGGAAATATAATAAGACCCTGTTCTGTGTGTTTCTTAAAAGTGAAAGAAAACATCAAACAAAGTCTGGTTTCTATTTGTCCTGTGCTCCCCAGGGGTGGATGCCTCCTGGTTTGGATTATTTATGCATATTTATGGTTTTATTTTACCCTGATTATAATAAGATATAGAGGTATTCTGATATACATCTCCTACAGGTGCTCACTTGAAACACATATCTATTTATTGCTACTAATTTGTTTTCGAAAACAAATTATATTTTTGTACACAAAGGGAAAAGGTTTCTGCTAAAAAATAAATTGGGCATCAAAATCTTTCCACCTCATATGAGTGCATGATTTTTTTCCTGATGTTAGGGTCTTTAAAAGCAACTTTTCAATCTTCTGAATTGCAGTAACAAATAGCACAAACTGTGTGGGTGGAGCCTGTTGGAAATTCTAGCTGACATCTTTCCTCTATCATCCGGACCCTTTTCATTGACAACAAAGGTGTGACAACAAATACATGAGTAGACACAAAGTACTGCCAGGGGTAGAGAGGATCGCACAGTCTCCCTCATTCCTGCCATCCAACATCACTATTCTTCAGGGGCAGATTGCTACACACCTCCTGATTAAGTGAGGCCTCACATAAAACACTTACAGCATTTTAAAGAAAACTGGTTTGCTAATTTTCAGTGGCTATTACTTTAAACAAGAAAATAAAACAGAATACTGAGTATGTCTGCTAAAGGCACACATTCATTAACTTTAAAAAAAAACACATTTGTTTATGGTAACCTTATCAGCACAGCTCAGTTATCCTAAGACACATCAACTGTTCTTCAAATACACGTTTCCACCGCCCCAGTTTAAGCGTGCAGGAATCTTACTGGAAGGACTCTTAAAAACTCCACTGAATGTCGGAAAGGGAGGCCACAAACTTCGCAAGTGCAAAACAATCCGCTACCCTGGTCGGCTGAGACCCTTCCTTCCAAATCCCTCCTTCTCCCGTTAAGGCTGCTTTATCCGGCTGCCACAAATAGACACATGGATCCAATTAGGTGCTGCCTGCAAGACCTGGAAACTTGGACCGCTGGGTGGGGTTCCCCTGGAAGGCTGCCTTTCTGGATCAGCATCTTTGGCTCAGATTGTGGCATGGGGAGCCTCACCTCCCACCCCACACTTTATTGAAAGCACCATGGATCCCAAACAGAGGGGTGGGGGAGGGGGCTGTCACAAAAAATCTGTGACTGAGCACCCAGACTCACCCATTCCCGAAGCAGAACAGCTATTTAAAAGGGAGACTTTGCCCCATAAGTACATAGGGAAGCAAGATGCCATAAAGACGGTTACTTCACGTCCCTCTTATCATGGTTCACGGTCCCGCTTGGTACCAGTATGAGAAAATGCTACTCCACGTCCATTACGTGACAGTGAAGTCTCGTCCTGATCACACCCCCTGAACTGGGATTTAAGCATGATGATGAGCCATACCTCTCTCAGTTCTCGGGAATTCTCTTGTCTCGGTTCCTGTTTCAAGACAAGTGCCCGTGAAGTAAGGCTCATCACGCAACGTGCACATTCTCCATCTAGTGGCAGGAGTGCGAAGTTGCATTCTCCAGTACAATCCCAATGGTGTGAACAATGCATCGCAGAGAGATAAGATGGCATAAAACCTCGAACTTTGCTGCTTAACGCATGAAAGGCAAAGTTACGGAGAATCGAAATATCGAAAAATGGAAGCTCGGACCAAAAAAAGGGAAAACAAAGGCAGGGAAGTACAGATATTGTCACGAAACAAGGACATGAAGTAACAGTTGTCACAATACCATCAATCACGCTCGTGGGTAAACCGAAACAGGGACAGAACCGGGACAAGACCACGCGACCACAAACGACATTATCACGAAATGAACATAATCTCGGAATGAGGAAGGGCGTGAAGTAACCGCCAAAGAGAAGCCGCATTCCTAAAAAGATGGAGGGAACCTCTCCTTGCTCTAAGGTCCCTTGGTGTTTCCTAACAACCCGGTCACTTCCAGGTCACACCTGAAAGCCAAGAAGAGAAGGAAAGCAGAGGCAAGTCTCCTCTCCATCCTCTTTAACTCTGCATGGACTGGAGCAGGATCCTGTGTTTATTCCCCAAGAAGCAGCATTCTGGACAACAAAAGTCACCCCGGACAACTGAGAACGCGGCCACTCATCCTGTGCTGCCCACAGACCCGTCTCGGACCTGCTCAGCTAGACCTGGAAGTCTGAAGCCCTAAAGGAAGCATTACAAAAGTGTTGCTCTCCTTGCATGTGGAGTATGAATATCTGCTCCGTTTCCAGGGCATACAGCGAGCAGTGAGGTCCTTACCTTCTCTCTGCTTACCAGCAACAGAAGGCAGTTCTTGGGTGCTCCAGGGTGTCCAAGGGACAGTCTCTCCTAAAGCAAACCATTTCTTTTTCAGTCTTTTGACACTGGCACAAAGTTACGGTATCTGGTTCCCTGATAGCACAAAGGGGGGAGAGAGGCCTCCACCAGTTGTGTTTCTACTTAGAACCATCCTTCCCTCCCCTTGAAGAGCTGGCCAGGAACTTTCTGGCACAGGGCTAGGGCATGCAATCTTTTGGGGATGATTCACAGAGATGCCAAATAGCTCTTTTGTTCTGCCTTCGGATGGGTACCAAGAGTGAAAAGAGATAGCACTGAAGATAAGGACGTTTTAAATACTGGGCAGATTGCACCAACGTTCAAAGTGTGGACAGGGCCTTTCGTCTGTCACATGCCAGGACAGGACTCCAAGAACTTTTCTGCCAAGCTGCGAAAGCTCATTGGAGTAAGTGAAAGTGAACATTTTCCCCAAGATCTCATAATACAGGGCACCCCTGAAAGAGAGGACAGTCCTTTATTGGTCAATGTGGGCATGCATGAAGCTTTGTTTGTTTGTTTGTTTGTCTGTTGTCCCAAATAGAGCTGAAAAAAGAAAATTTGCTTAACATAATTTCATTTGGAACTAATCAATTCCTTTATGCATGGTACCACTGTATAACAAAAAAGTTTAACGTACAAACTTAAAAGCAGTGGCATAATCAAAATTTCAGCGAGAAGCAAGACCGGAGTCAAGGCCTTCAACCATGGTTGACATGAAGGGCCTCCCTGAAAAGTAGTGTTTTTAACTTTCTAAATGAATACGGGAAGGGAGCCAGGCAGAGCTCCCCTGGGAACTGATTTCATAACATTGGTGCCACTGCAAAGAAGGCCCTACCTGTAATACAATGTTGGTGAACCTATGGGACGGGTGCCAAAAGTGACACTCAGAGCCCTTTTTCTGGGCACCCGACATTGCCCCTTCACAGCCACCTGTATTCAGGAGCTGTATTGCCTCTTTGCGAAAAATTAGTGGGTTTTGAATTGCAGTTTGAACACTAACTCTCTAAAAGGTTCACCATCACTGCTGTAAAAGATGGTTTTCAGCCCTGTCTCAGGATGGCTACAAAGAGGAGCTGCAGAAAACCCAGTGGGTTTACGCCTGTTTGTTCTGACGGGTGCCAGTACCGAAGCCAGGTGCCACTCAAGCGTCTGGACAGCATCCACTGCAGAGGTGGTAACAGAGAGATAAAGTTGTGTGTCACTAGCATACTGATGGCACCTTGCTCCAAAACTCCTCCCCCAAAGACTTAAGGTAGATGCTAAACAGCACTAGAGATACTGATGACAATTGAGGGTCCAAGAGGCTAACAACTTGTCTCCAAGCTGGCCTCTGTGGACATCGTCCTCGAAGAAGGACTGGAGCCAGCTTAATGCTAGGCCCCTGATCCCAATCTTCAAGAGCCTGTCCAGAAGGAAACAGTGGCTGACGTTACCAAAAGCATCCTTCAGAAGAACGGGGGCCTCTGCTGCTTGCAGCCAAACTTAGTGCAATGCCATCTCTGCAGTTAGCAGTGGAAATTTTTAGAGAGATATAAACAAAACCAACAGCAAGACTCAATCAAGAGTGAGATTGCAGTGAGGCAGAGAATCACCACTCCAGTAACTGCTCCCTCCTTCATGGCCTCAATCTGGATCAAGCCAGACATTAGTTTCATTTGCGAAACGCTTCACCCTGCTGCCCATGGTGAGAAGGGCAACCCTGAGCCCATAGCTTTGCTTGGCCCTGGCAGCCACCTGCATTCCCCAAGGCCTGTTGGCTCACTGACCTGCCTTCACCATGCGCAGAGAGGCCATCTAGGAAAACTGGCTAGCAAATTGCCACAGCAGCCGATCAAGAGCCCCAAAACAACTAGGAGCTTTCATCTTGAATAAGACTCCAGGGTGACCCATCCCAACAATCCTAATGGACTGGAAAAGCATATGCAGCTGAGACCCTACCTCTTATTTATTTTTTCATTTATTTATACAACTTATATGCCACCCACTACCTCTTGCCTTGAGGACTGCAGTCTGAGGAGGCTAAAGCATGAATGGCAAAGGAGAGATAAGCTGCACCGCCTCAGAGGCCGGGGAAAGTTTCTGTTTTGAACTACAACTCCCAGAAATCCTTCAGCCAGCAAGGGGTTCAGGATTGGCTGCCTGGGGAATGCTGGGAACTCAAATAAAAACAGGTTTGCCTCACTCTGCAGGGAAAGGTGAGTGGGTGCCTCCGGAGAAGACTGTGCTGTTTTGTGAAGACTCGTTCTGCCATCCCAATAATATTGCCACATTTGCATAGGGCGGGTGGGTGGACATTCAATCTCGTTGGCTGCACCCTCCGGACAAGGGGAAGCCTTTGTTTCAGGGAAGAATGCCCCACGCACGAAGGAGGAGGATCGGAGGAGACAGGCCAAGGGCTTGAGCTGTTTGCTAGCGTTTGGGAGAACGGATCAGGCTCCTTCGCTCCAGGGCTGCAGGAGGGGGAACTGCAAAAGAAGGAGGGGGCAAAAACCCACCGGAGCTTGGCAGAGACTCAGAGCAGCTGCCCACACCCAGGGCCTTTCCTACAGCAGGGGTGTGGGGGGGGTGGAACTGGGGAGTTTTTAGCCAGAGTCTCCGGCTGGCATGAAAGAGCCAATTGTGTGATCTTGCCGAACTCCCCAGGCCCACTTGCACAATGTGTCCCTTCAGCCAACCACTCCGGAGCAACCAACCCACCACCTCGTTGCTTTGGGAGTTCTGGGCGGGAGTTTTCCGTGCAGGCACCAGCTCCTGTGCACCCTGCAAGTCAGGTTCCTGTGGCGGTGGAGTTTCTCAGTGAGAAACAGGCACTTCCTCTCAAGGAAGAGAGAGAGAGAGAGAGAGAGAGAGACCCCAGAGGGCAACTCTGATGGGCAGCATGTTGGTGAGAGGGCAAGGGAGCAATGTTTCTGTCGTTTGGGGTTTCAACACCAAACACAACTGGGCAAGAGAACTATGCAGTGCAGGGCCATTCTTGAGGAGGCAGCCTTCAATTGTGGTCCGAAGCTCTTAGTGGCATTGGAAATAAAGCTGGTCTCCATGGCGGGAACCCACTGAGGTCAGGAAGCAATTCATTCCCCCATTCTACCTTTGCTCCATCCCACATGCACAAATTAGACCAGGTGAGCTTCTGGATTACACCTCCTGGAACTGCCATCACCCCGAAAAGCACGGCTTGGATCCCGTTTTAGTTATGCTTTTGCTGCCTTGGAACTGGCAGGGAGGGGAGCCGGAAAAGTAACTTTGCCAAGAAAGGACAATCTTTCCTAGGCTTTCCCAGGTCTGCTCCCACCTTTGTTCATAAAGATAAAACCACTACACTCCTGAATTCTAAGCCTGAGAGCAATTTTTTTTTTTGCTCTAATATTAATAAAGACCGTACTTTGCATTTTTATGTTTGCAGTTAGCTAGGCATCACATATACCGTGGCTGTTATTACATACATACAGGGAGGCATTGCATATACCTTGCCAACCCATGCTCTCTCTTTTCAGGGGGTACAGTTGGGACTGTCAGACACACAGCTCTGTGTCACTCAATTGCAAAAGCCATTCACCCTCTGTCTAGAAATGCTATATAGGATGGAAAGGAAGGCAAGATTCCCTTCCCTGCAACCCCCACCCTCACCCCACAGTAGACCTGGCGGACACAGCTAGTGACAGCCAAGGCGAGCTCTGTCATAAGGATACCCTCTTCCAAAACAGTGGGATACGTGGAGAGCAGGGTTTCACGTGGCCAGATGGATTACTTTCAATATAACGATCTTAGCTAATGTGAGAAACAGATTTTGTTGCAATCTGGGGAGTTTTCTGGAGAACAGTAGAGACTTGGGTGGTTACCTCACGTCCGTTTTGTCTCTGTTAGTATTGCACTTAGGAGCGGTACAAAAAAATGTTACTTCACGTGCATCGTGCAACAGCTGAAATTTGTCTCAAACACACTCCTGGAATGGGTGCTAAGCGCCACAATCCTGTACCTGGTGCTGGGGTAGGGTTTTCCCGTGTCACGCTTTGTTCCCGCTTTCTGTTCCGAGACAAGAGGCCGTGTAATAACAACTGTCACGCAACAAAACATTCGTTTCTCTCAGAAAACTGTGTCTGTTTTTTTTCTTTGTACTTTTCAGAAGCAAAATATAGTGGTACCCCAACTTAAGAGCAGCTCGACTTAAGAGCAATTCAACTTAAAAGCAGAAAACTGTTGGCATTTTAACTGCGGCCTTACAAATTTTAGATATGGTCTGCTCAACTTGTATTTTCCATTTTTTTATTTTTTAAACTTATTTTTTCAATTTTAAAATAGGTACCCTGACTTAAGAGTAGTTCGACTTAAGAGCATGCATTCAGAACAGATTAAATTCATACGTTGAGGTATCACTGTATCGAAAAATAATTTTTAAGTCCCCCCAAAAAAAAATGAAAAAGGAAGCTAGACAAATTAAGTGTTTGTCACGGTACAAGACAATGAGGTAACACTTGTCATGAGACAAGTTATCACAACCATGGGAACACTGAAACAGGACTATCACGGTACAAAACTAGTTGCGGAACAAAGAAGGATGTGAAGTAACCACCTTGGTGTTGTCGGCTGGACAGCTAGCTCAGTGAGATAGGATGGAATATGAGTCAGGGACTTGGATTCCCCACTCTGCCCCCAAGGCGAAAAGCCAGCCTGTGTGGCCTCGGGCAAGCTGCACTGCCCTGGGATACCCCTAGAAGAAGGCAATGGTAAGGCACTTCTGAGTATTCTCTACCTAGAAAACCATTAAAAGGGTCACCATAAGTCAGAACTGACTTGATAGCACACCATTATTTATATGAGGGAGCGAGCTCACGGACTGACTTGCTGACTCCCTTTGTTAGGAACCACTGCTTTCTCATCTCTTGGCAAGGAAATCCATTTCTCTTGTTATGTGTGGCCCCCGCAGAGAACTTGCTGGCCCCAGAGTGTAGGCAACCAGAGCTGCCCAGTGGCTAGTCAAGCAGCAGTGGTTGATGGGAGACATGGGGGGGGCACATAATCAAGACCACCTTTTAAACTGTTTGGCGCCCTCCTCAGGGCACCTGAAAACATCCTAGGGCCCAGCCAAGGAAATCTGCAAACCCAAATCTTGTCCATCAGTACCCATACATGAATGAATACCTAGTCTGCTAGGCAATAAATCTTTACATTACAGGTGGACGCATGGTTCTGCCCTCCTCAGCTCAAAGTTTCATCTTTGACGGGCTTGCTGATAAGGTCAAATCATTGTGGTTAAGTTTTGTACACTTGTCACTGGTCAGCACAGTTGACAGATGAGCTTAATTAGACCTTAACTTGGAAGCCATCAATGTAAGGCTCTTAATTAGTTAATTGCTAATCACCTTCTCACCAGCTCCACCACCCCACCTACTGCTGTGATCCTCCTACAAGCTTGGATTAAATGCCTGCAAAGTAAGTTACTAGGGCAGGGTGAGGCCAGAACACAAAAGGGAAACGTTGGGCATATCCCATTGGCCAAGTAAGACGCTGGGTGGGGGCAGGGAGAGATGCGTGTGGAAAGACTAGGAGCATGAATGCTGAGAAGACATTCTGGAGTTCTAAACTGTTTCTTTCTAAGTTCCTGTATTTGACCTCTAGCTCTGTTGGTCAGAATCTCAGTCTAAAAGCAAGAAACAAAATAGATCATACAAGTCTGAAATCCATCCGTTTCGGTTGTATAGAATGCAACCATTTTAGGGAGGAGGCAGTCCACTCTTCACCGTTACTAGCTGGTTCTCTACATTGGGGTCTTCTACTGATTCAGATGGGCCAACTCTAGTATAATTTACTACACTAAGACTGTGAAAATTCTCAGTCATCCAGATGAGTCTATCTGGAAGTTGAGTCATGGCTACTGGACTTCTTTTTCTTGAAAGACAGAAACGTTTCACTGCTCATCCAAACAGCTTCATCAGTCAGAGATGTCTGACTGATGAAGCTGTTTGGATGAGCAGCGAAACCTTTCTGTCTCTCAAGAAAAAGAGGTCCAGAAGCCATGACTCAACTTCCAGATTACTACACTAAGCAAGAGCATTGTGACCATAGAGTTGCAAGTTGCGTCTTCTGTCCTGCAAAGCCCATCCCGATCCCAGCTGCAAGGATAGCAAACATCCATGGAAGGCGCTTGCTTCCTGCCCAGTATTATTGCTTCACATAAACAAAACACTGCTGCATGGTCTTGAGATTAAAAAAAGAAAGTGGCTCTGCTCTTGTGATCTTCCCACAGGAAATCCAAGACAGAGAGAGCTGTGTAACCTGGCAAGAGACTTCTCCCCTCCCAAGGGGGTTCCAGAGACAAAGCACCTTGGTCTAGAAAGGGACCAATGTTTCTTGTGTTTGCTTACTCCAATATTATGTGACTAGGAACCTATCTTGGTTGTGGTCTGTTCGATTCTGGGAATAATAAGGCCACATTCAAGAGCCCCACCTTCCCCCACCCCCACCCCCCATGCCAAGACAACATAGGCCAGTGGTGGTGAACCTTTGGCACTCCGTATGTTTTGGACCATAGATCCCACGGTCCTTTGTCATTGGCAATGCAGGCTTGGAATTCTGGGAGTTGTGGTCCCATTTAAGCCAGTGTTTCCCAACCTTGGGATACCTAGGTGTGCTCTTGGTCTCCAACTCCCAGATGCCTTCACCATTAGCTGTACTGGCCTCCATTTCAGTGAGGTGCAGTCCAAGGACCGCATTGTTGGGATGATGGGGATCCACTGCTATGACCAATAGATGCCCCCAGTGTAATATCCCAATTCAAGAAATAAATACCAAGAAATACCAGAAATAAATACCACAAGGCACTTTTCAAAACCCTCCTGAGAGTAACTGGGGCAGCTTCTAGGTCCGGTCTTACTTTGAGTCACATCCAAGGTTTAAATAGGCAGAGAATTGTGAATGGGGAAAAAGCCATCACAGTTGCAGAAATGAAATGCAGGGCACTTGAACAGAACAGAATAAGCTTTCACTGTTTGGCCACCACAAGCTGCATCCATAAACCACAAACCTTTCCTAAACAGCTGGGGGTGAAGGGTATCCACGCTCTGACTGCCATTCACTCTGTTGTTTGTTGGTAACTGAGCTCCGTGCTCTCTGACAGAGACTCTGCCTTCTCCCTGCGCCTTTTAAGGCTGCAACGCAGAGAGGCACATTCTGTAACAGGAAGATTTCATCTAAAGCACACATGCACAAAAGGCCTTTCCAGCTTCCTGCACACTTCAGTGTTTTGTGGCCTGGGTGAGATGCAGCCTTTTACATTTCATTAAAAAAAAGATGCCTGCATCCATATCTGATTATTCCCTCAGTCGGGATGGAGAGCACATGGCCTTCCAGATGTTGTGGGATGGAGACTCCGGTCAGCCTGAGACAAAAGAGCTGAAGGTGAGCGTTGCCATCCAACAACATCCAGAAGCCCCCCCTTCCCTATTCCCACTTTACAGAAACATTCTTGCCTGGAACCTAGAGAGGCTTGCTCCGTGGGTATGTGCTTGTGTGTGTGCACTTTTACTGCACATCTGCACCAGAAAAGGCGTAGCTAGCTGCCTCCTCTGATTTGGAGCCTTCCCAGTTTTCCACAACTTGGGAACATGGGTTTCCATAGGCAAAGCCCCCTCCAGAGGGGAGGCTGGGAAAGGGCAACTAGAAGGCCCTCTGCTCTGCTTGGCACTGAATCCCCCAAAGATGCAGACTAGAAGCCTGACCTCAGCGCCAGCTTGCAGGGCTCCATTCATCTCAGCCATCACTACATTCTGTCCTTCCCGAGAGCAGAGGCATCCTGTCCTTCCCTGCCAAGGATCTGGGAAGAACCCAAGGTAGGGCAGGTAGATTCAGGGCAGCCCTGGTGCCACCCTCTGGTCCCGTCTCAGCATGGAGCCCAGTCACAAAATGAGGACACCCACTTCCCCTTCCATTCCAGGAGGGCCGCTGGAAGAGCTTCCCAGCCATGGTCCCCTTTATGCCCGAGCAGTTACCATTTCATTCTTTGGGGAAGAAGACCCATGCAAATGCCCTCCCGCCTCCTAGAGGCATCTTGGACTGGAGTGATCGTCCCGTTGTGTGCTGTGAACAATTTGCAATCCTTGCCCCAACACAAGGTGTCTGCAGAACCCAGAACCATCGTGCATCAATGGAAATACCACCTGACAAGACAACCAGCCCTTGACTGGTGTGATATGAATAAAGCACACTTGATTTATGTAATTCAAATGCAAGAAGGAAGGAAGGAAGGAAGGAAGGAAGGAAGGAAGGAAGGAAGGAA
>JAHTLZ010000198.1:2301171-2316171 GCA_023846285.1 Phrynocephalus versicolor | reverse complement strand
GGAGGAGCAGGATCTGTTCTTTATCATCCTAGAGTGCAGGACGCACATCAGTGGGATCAAGAGAACCCAGCTTTCAGCTAAATATTAGGAAAAACTTCCTAACTGTTAGAATAGTATGACAATGGAACCAAATACCTCAAGAGGTGGAGAGTGTTCCAACACTGGAGGCATTCAAGATTTTCACAGGAGACCCTTCTCCGGGAGACCTCCCAAGAGGGCGTGAGAAAGAGGGATCCTTCTTCCCCCCCCCGCTGTCCCCCCAGGATTGGGTACCCCTTGCTTGGTGGGTGAGACACAGTTGGGGGGCAGGAGGGAGTGCAAAAACTGACTTGGTCCCCCGGCACTCCAAACCCTAGCTACGCCTCTGCCCCTCCCTGCAGTAGCCCAAACAGGGGGCCAAATGCCCGTGAAACCACCTCTTGGTATTAGAGCTGAGGCTTTTGGAGTCACCTGGAAGAACTATGGGACAGTGTGAAAGGCATGCACTGTGGAAACTACAAATGAGGCTAAAACAAAAATCAAGTTTATCCACCTCGTACGTCTTGGAAGGAAAGGAGAAAGCTAGCTTGTGATTTTAACACCAACAAAGAGGACCACAAAGCACAATATCGGATAGCATTCTTAATTTCCAGGAATCGCTTTTGACAAAAACGCTTGGAATGGTAAGCTACTGTAGAAATGGAGCTGGGCAGGGGTGGGGAATGTGTGGTTGTGAGGAGTAGATTATTTTATGATGTCTCCCTGTCCAGGAGGACTCCGGCAAGATCCGTGTCTGAGGAGGACCTGTCAATCCCTTGCCCTTCTTTGTTTGGAGAGGCAAAGAAATACAGAAGCTCCAAGGAACCCCCTGCGTTGAGGTACAAGGAGAACTTGGGAATAGGGGGGGTCTACAAATTGTAGGTTGGTTAGGCAGGACTCCCCCTCTGCCACCCCCATTTTCCTGGATGGCAATCAAACCCTTTCCAAGATTTTCTAGGTAAAGTACTGTACTCAGAAATGGCTTATCATTCTCTTCTTCTGGGGTTGCCCTGGGACTGGACAGCTTGCCCAAGGCCATACTGACTGGCTCTTTTCGTGCAGTTCACAGGGAAGAATTGAACTCCCCTGACTTTTGTCCAGGCTTAATATCTTGGTGCTTTGTGCAGTTTGGTTAGATGTGATCTGCTTAGAACTGTGCCAACACTTGACCAGTGCTTTTCTTTAAATTGATCCTTAACCTTTGCCACAAACTAGCTTTCCAGCTACTGTTTTAATTGTTTTTAAAACATGCACACCCATTGCTTAAATGAAAAAAAAAAAGATTTTCACACAGGTTTCAAAAATGCCTACGCTGTGGCTGAAATCCAGCTGCCCAGTTCTTGCAAACAATGTAACTTGTAAGAAGTCGAATGCCACCAAGGAGGAATTATCTGTAGAACTTTACGGGTTGCACATTGAGTCTTGTGACTTAATATGCAACAGATATGATCTGGTTTCTTAGCAATTTGCTTCCAGCTGTACAACAGGATGTCAGCCTATGTTTGGTTCACACACCCCACCGCCCCAACCATTGGTTAATTACTGTCAAAATTACCCTCATTGTCCTACCTTGTGAAAATGACTGTTAAGACAATTATACAAGAATGCCTGAAATGAAGTATTTTTAGGACGAATGGAAAAAATGGTTCAACTTAAATGAACTGCCTGCTTCTACCTATATAGTGATGTGGCACACTCAAGAAGGCCAAAATGGGACCTTTGGAGTTACCTTTGGTGTAACGGCGGTTCTTTGAGGGTTCCTCAGCGGAGTCAGAGTAATGTGTTTGTGCCTCTGTGGAGTCAGTCTTCAAGGCCTTCCGGAGCTGAGCTGCCTCCTTCTACCATTTTGACAGGAGCTCCGTCCACCTTATAGGTTTAGAGCACCCTAGCAGTCTGCCTTCGGTTCTAGTATATCAGAAAATAGACACAGTGAGGAAGATAGGATGCATGACTCCGCAGATGATCACTTGAGGAACCACTGAACCTTTGGCATTGCAGGTGTTTTGGACCACATCTCCCACAGTCCTTTGTTACAGATGATATGGGCTTGGACTTCTGGGAGTTGTGGTTCAAAACATCTGGTGTGCCAAAGGTACTATAGAAGCCATTTTTCTTCCCCGTGGTCTCTGTAGACTTTGCTACAGGGGGACCACAGGCTGACGTACCAGAAGTGGGAATGTCATCGCAACACAGATTCAAGACTGCTCTGCCAAATTTGATGCAAAATCGGGTGCACACGGTAGTGCCTGATAAATGTGGAAGGCTGTGCCTTGGTGGCTGCTCTGCAGATGTCCTCTAGTCTAGGGGAATGCCTTAGAAGACAACTGGTGAAGATGCTATTGATTTGGTTGAGTGAGATCTGAGTCTTTGAGGGTGGGAGGCCCAAGTGAGATCATAGGCCAGAGAGATGCACTCCATTACCCAGTGAGTAAACCCTGGGAGGATACTGGGCTGCCCTTCTTGCAGCTTCTGTAACAAACAAAACATTGGACAGATTTCCTGAATAGCCAAGACCTGGAAGTCTAAAAGGCCAGATCTCTCCTGACATCAAGGGAGTGCAAGTTGTGTGGTCTATAGACATGAACAGATAATGGGATAAGGCTGGGAAGACTACCTCTAGATTTAAGTGAAATGAAGTGGTTGCTTTAGAGAGGAAAGAAACATCTGGATAAAGCACCACCTTTTCAACATGAGAACAAAGCAAGGGAGTCAGAATAGAAAGCACAGCTCTGGCACCTTCCTGATGGAGGAGACTGTGATGAAGAAGGCTGTCTTCCAGTTAAGGAGCTAGATGGGGCAGGTGGCCATGGGTTCAAAGGGTGGGTGCATCAGTTGCCCCAAGACCCAGTTGAAGGGAAGAAAGAGGGACAGCGAAACAAACATGATCCATGTTGAGAGCCTGCCACCGAGCCAGATGTTGATATACTAAAAAATGACTATGTCCTTGGTCCATGGGCATCCACTCTCACACAAAAATTAAAATTCTGATGTAGTTGCATTGGCTACCCCTTGCCTCCTGAATAAGGTTCAAGGTACTGGTTTTGGTTTACAAAACCCTCCATGGCTTAGAACCTGTCTATCTGGCAGAGCAGATCTCCCAGAGCTCAGCTTCGTCCCGACCAACCAGAGACTCGCTCTCCCTTTCACTCAGGGTGGCCACACCGAGGAAGGCCCGAAGGGTTTCTACCCGTAACTGGGCCTTCTTGGTGGCCGCCCCGGCATTTTGGAATAAACTGCTGACGGACATTAGACTGGCAGATTCGCTGCTGGCCTTCAGGAGGGTGTTAAAGCTCTGGCTCTTTAGGGAAAGTTTTGGGTGACCGCTGAGTGCATGGTGGCTTGTTGTTGCTTCTTTGTTTGTCGCAGCCCTTTCTTGCCGGAGTCCACCTTGTGGTATGGTTGCTGATGTTATGTTTATATATATAATGCATATGTTTTTTTAATTAATTAATTAATTTTTATTGATTTAGTATGTTTGGGATTTTTTTTTGTTTTAGTCAAGTTGTTTATTTGCAATTTTTTGTACACTGCCCAGAGTTCCTGAGGGAAAGTCAGGCAGTCAACAAGTACAAATATTAATATAGTGTGCAGAGGACAAACCATGGCTGTCTAAGTTTGAGGCCTTCTGCAGCCCACACTTTTGTTCAGATTATGGAATGGCAGTACAAAAAGTATGACTTCCACAACTGCACTACACTGGGGTGAGTAAATCAGGCTTGTGGCTGGGTCTGGCAGCCTAATCTTCATAAGATGCTAGATTTCTTTTCCCATGACATTGCTGTTTGGTGGATTCCCAACTTCTGTACATTCTCTCCATTCTAAAAGGTTGAAATTCCTTTCCTGAAGCATACTTGCTTGGTCAAGATGCACAGACTCTGATAGCTGTTGTGATTTGTTTGGGTTGTTTGGCCATGTTCTGGGAGTTTTCCTTCCTGATGTTTTGCCACTCTGTGGCCAGTATCTTCAGAGGGCAAGGAGCTCAGGGAACTAGGAGTTCTCTCTGTGCTCTGGGGTATAGAGTCGGCGAGACTGGGGTTTTGAAGTTGTGGGAAAGGGGAAACTTGTCTTTTGCAGAATAGGTGTTAGTCATTGTATTGTGATGGAGAGATTAAGAAGTTTCACTGCCATCAGGGGTGGCAGCGATCCTTCTCTGTGGTTGATGGGTGTCATTTGCTGTCCTATTGTGTGAACTGATCACTGGTGCTTGTGGCTGGGTGGGAATCATTGAACTCTGAACTTTTGCAGGCTGTAGTTTTCAATACTGGAAGCCAGGCTTTGTTGATTTCTAGACTTACCTTTTTTGTTGAAACTGTGCTTATGTTTGTGGAGTTCAATGGCTTCCCTGTGTAGTCTGACATAGTGATTGTTAGCGATGTCCAGTACCTCTGTGTCCTGAAAGAGGATTTCATGTCCAGTTTGTTTCAGGGTGTGTTCTACTACTGCTGATTTTTATGGTTGTTTTATTCTGCAGTGTCATGTTCTTTGTTTCTGGTCTGGATGCTATGTTTTGTGCTCACAATATATACCTGGCCACAACTACAAGGTATCCGGTATACTCCTGCAGTGGTGAGTGGGTTCCTTTTGTACTTTGCTGACCATAGCATCTGTTGTATTTTTGTGGTGGGTCTAAATACTGTTTGCAGGTTGTGTTTTTTCAACACTTTGCCCATTTGATCCATGACTCCTTTTATGTATGGCAGAAATACTTTGTTGGGGGCTGCTTTTCTTCTTCAGTTTGGTGGGGTTTTTTTCAGTTTGATGGCCGAAATCAGGTAGCTAAGTTCAGTGTTGAGGAATTCAGCTTCACGGTTACGGTTTGTGTGGTCTACAAGTGTTTTATGCCTTTTTTGCCATGGGTGGTGGTTGCAATTTTTATGTACTGGTCTATGTGGGTGGTCTTTCTGTAGACCTTGTGTCCTAATGGGAAGTCCGGTTTGTGTATGACCAGGATATCTAAGAATGGGAGTTTCCCCTCTATTTCTTTTTCCATGGTGAATTGTATATTTGGGTGGATATTGTTAAGGTAATTTAGAAATTCTTCCACTTTATCTTCACTGTGGGTCCAAATTATGAATGTGTCATCCACATATTGGAACTAGACTGTGGGTGCAAAGGGTGCTGCATCCAGAGCTTGCTTTTCAAAATGTTCCATGTTGAAGTTCACTATGACTGGGCTGAGGGGGCTCCCCATGGCAACTCCATCTACTTGTTCATAGAAGTCATAATCCCACTGCAAGTAGCTCATCCTAGTTCCTTGAGCTCCTCGCCCTCTGAAGATGCCGGCCACAGAGTCCAGAGAAACGTCAGGAAGAAAAACTTCCAGAACACGGCCAAAGAGCCCCCCCCCCAAAAAAAAAAAAACTGGCAACAGCTATCAGATCCTGGCTGTGAAAGCCTTTGAGAATAAATGCAGACTCCTTTTTAGCCCGCAACCTAGAGACTTCACAGGCAGCATGCTTAATCCAATTAACAAATACTTACTCTTCTAGGATACTGGAAGTGAAACCTTTATACCAGGGGTGTCCAAATGTTGGCCCTCCAGATGTTCTGGACCACAACTCCCAGAAATCCAAGTCTAGATTGCCAGTGACAAAGGACTGTGGGAGTTGTGGTCCAAAACATCTGTAGGCCAAAGTATGGACACCACTGATTTATACCAAAACATGCTGCCACTTTTAGTCCCACATTTTTGTACCAGCCACAGCTGAAATGTGACTCCACTCAGCAGTTCCTCTTTCTTGCTCTCCCTGGAATGCCATATTACATCGTTGCATCCCAGTATTCTCCTCTGCTTGTCTTTCTGAAAGAAAAGCTGCTATTGTCCCCCACTGGGGTCAAGGAAAATCACAAGACCACCCCGCGCCACGTTCTGCTGACTCAGTCTTGAACCGAGTTCACAAGTGGTATAGCTGTTCATCTCAAAAAGAAGCCTCTCATCTCACTCACCTCCCATTTTCTCATAAAGATAGTGAATCCCCTTAAGGACAAATGACTGATTTTAATAAACTCCAGTTAAAAGGACTGTCATTGCAGAATTCAAATTCCTGCAAGGGGTGGGTGGGATGGCAATCAGGGATTTCTGTTGTGGAAAGGCCCATGTTTCTTACCAAAGTAGGCAAGCACTACTGCTACTGCCTCTGCAAGTGTCGATTTGCTTTTAAAAAGGTGATGAGTAATATGGACGCAAATCATTAGATGGTGTGCTAATATTTACAACCAACGTGTTCTGAGCTTGCCCAGCACAGCCCTCTTTGCTGTTCTGTTTTATTTCTGCTGAGATGATCAGACAAGCACAAGATGTTAATTTCAAGTCACAGGGTTCCCTTGAACTCTTCTGGGCCAGCAAGACAAATTAACTCCTATGTCACCCAAAGCTGCTTTCCCCAGATATGAAAGCCTTCCTTCCAGATCACATGCTAAGGGTCTCTGATGGGACTTCTGAACTATGACCACAATATATTACAGTAGTACCTTGACTTACAGACACCCTGACCTATGAAAAATTCGACTTGCAAATAGAAATATGTGGTATAGAAAAATTCAACTTACAAAAAAGCCTGTTTTTTCTGAGTTATGAAAGGGAAAAGGAAAGATTCCTTTTCAAAATAGCTCCTGCTTGTTTACAATAGCAATACTGCTATCTTTTAGCCATCCAACTCCAGTGCTGCAATTAGGAAGAAGGAGCCATTTTGCACAGGAAAGCTGACAACCGGGGCTCCTTTTTTTAAAAATGTCCTTTTCAAACTGCCCACTTTGGATATATTTTGCACCATTTGGGGGACTTTTTAGAATTTTGGGGATTTCTCAAGCGGTTGAAAGGTAGGAGTTGAGCTTCTGTCGTTTGCATGCCTGTTGATGGGTTTTTTCCCATTCTGGTGGGTGATTTCCCACTTGGAACAGATTAAACTGTTTCCAATGCATTTCTATGGGAAACTCTGTTTCAACTTACGAAAATAGATTGGGACCGGATTAATTTTGTAAGTCAAGGTATCATTGTATACACGTGAAACTTTCCTGTCCACACTCCTGAGACACCTGGGAATCCCCTTCCTGGGTGTCTGTAAATCTCTTCCACCACCATCTCAAAAGGAACAGCACTCTCACCAGTTTTTTATGTACTCCCCCGTGCCCATGGCTTTCTACCACACAAGCATCTTTTTCATAGGAATTTCTCATTGAAAGAAAAGCACCGTCTTCGCTGCCTGCACTTAGTGGTCCCCTCTAAGTTTGACAGCTGTGTTGGAATGGAAGGCCCAGTGAAAGGTACAGAGGCCATGACGGGCAAGAAGGTTTGTCTGACAGTGCCAGTTATAAGCCTTTCCCTATTTTGTACATTTGCTGGGCATGTGCCATTGTAAGACACAGGCATCAAGACATACGTATAGACTCCTCCTGTGGGATTTCAGGCAGGTCAGTTATCTTCACCATTCTATGGCAAGGTTCTTCACCAGATCTCCTTATTAAGGCTAGCCTCCTACAGCTCCCGTATCTATATTCAGAAGCCTCGGTTAACAGGAGCCTGTCACCGGTGGAATGCTGGGCGCATGAGCTGCCTTACTCAAATACTGATGGCTTTCTAGTATGCCTTCCCAGAAGTCTTTCTCTTTCTCTGAGAGTCCCAGCAACACCCATTTTTTTGCCACAAAGAGTGCAGCAGGTAATGAACCTAAAGGATGGCTGATGCTAGGAGACTGTAGGTATTCATAGAATCATAGAATTGGAAGAGACCTCATGGGCCATCGAGTCCAACCCCCTGCCAAGCAGGAACCCCTTCACAATATTTCCGACAGATGGCCATCCAGCCTCTGCTTAAATACCGTCAAAGAAGGAGACTCTACCACCCTCCGTGGCAGCATATTCCACTGCCGAACAACTCTAACTGTCATGAAGTTCTTCCGAATGTTCAAATGGAATCTCTTTTCCTGTCGTTTGAAACCATTGCCCCGAGTCCTAGTCTCTGAAGCCATGGAGAACAAACCTGTTCCCTCTTCAATATGACATCCTTTCAGATACTTAAACATATCTATCATATCCCCTCTCTTCAAAACAATCTTAGAGCCATTCGAGTTTCATGATGACAAACTATGTTTGTTTTGGGAATTGGGAACAACCACTAGCTCAACTGTGCCCTGTACTTACTAGCAGTTCATTACATCTGTCTACATGTTTGAACTTTTATGGCCGCCCAAGGAGAATTAGAAAGTGAGCCTGCTCCAAAGCAAAACATAAAGGTTTTCAAGTTTTACCGAAGCCTTGTCTCTTGAACTTTAGGGCAACACTGTCGTTTGTTTGCTGTAGATTCTGTGGTGAGAGAATGGCAAACAAATCTGACCATTTCCAACACTCATATTTAAACAACAACAAAAAAAAACCAACCCGAGCCAGTTTCTTCACGTTTGTTTTAAATGACATTATAAATAAAATGTTTACATCCTCTTCCACGAAGGGGCAAGACAGACAGAACTCAAGGCTTGGCTAGACACCAAAGGCCTGCCCGTGGCAAAAAGGTAGCCTTTTCAGCAGGAAAAGACGTTACGAGGGGGTACAGTCTGGATCCAAACAGCTGTAGCTTTGGTTGTAAGTGGACAAAGGAGTCCCAGCACTCAACACTTGGTTTTCCTCTGTTACGGACCAAATGTTCCACGTAAAGGCTGTCAGTGCAAGGGGAGAGGGAGACATGGGGCAAGGAAGCTCACCTATGCCAATGGGCCCAGCACCGGAACAAATCCCTGTATGTTTCATACAGATTCAGGTCTGTCTACAGGCATCTGCCTGCTTTACTTCAGTTTGGTCCAGCTGGATGTTAAACCAGCCCTGGCTAAACCCTCAGTATCAATCAAGGGAGTCCATTCAGTCTGGGTCCGTCCTATCTATATAGATGAAATATTCACCATTGTATTCAAGTAAATCTGGATTTATCCTCTCTGCTAGGAAATATATATATATATATATATCAAAGAACTCCCCCCCCCCAATAGTTCCCCAAGGAAAGGAAAGGGATGCACCCATCTGGTCCCCCAAATCCTCGACTCAGCCTCTGTGGGAAGGGGACCCCTTGAAAGAAGAATGTCCTCAGTCTTACAGCGTAGCCAACCTCAGGTGCAACTCTAGACTGCAGAGGAAATGTTCCTTTCGCTCCTTGCTTGGGAAGGTGGGAGAGAGGCACTAAGATGAGGAAAAAGTAGCCTTCTACACTCATCTCTTTAAGAAACAAGGGCTCTCACAGCCTCCGCTTGGGATGTGGAGGAAGGGGTGTGTGTGAACGGAGCACACACCCTCTCTCTGCACTCCATGCTCACTCTGCTCTCAAAGGCACTGCTGTGATTTGAGTGTATGCAAATGCTAGCTCTGCCTTGAAAAAGATTTAGCAAGAAATAGAAAAAGGCTCTTTGGTCTAAGCTGCACACACAGAAGTGGGGGAAGATCCCAGAAGACTGTTGACAGGAGGCCATCCCTTGGGTAACAGCTACGGAAAATCGATGGATCAGGACCCCCTGAGAGAGAAGTGGGGGGGGGGAGAGCACAGCCAGAACATCTGGAGTTCAGCCCAAGCTGGGGGCAGGTAGATCAACCTCCTAAGAGAAGGACCTGCTCGCTTCCCAAAGAGAAGACACAGAACGCAGATCTCCCAGGTCTCCCTCCCCTCCTTCTCAGATATACTTGCCTTCTTCCCTGAGCTAGGAACAAGCTCCAAGACATGGGCCAGCTTGTTCTTGCTGATCCATAAAGAACTTCCAAATGGGGAAAAAAAGGGCCCGGGGTGGGTGGGTGGGTGGGTGGGGAGAGTAGGGGCAAGAGAAACCCAAGGAACAGCCCAAGTCCTTAAGGGGGCTTAGCTTTCCTCTATAATCATAGCCCATGTTTATGGATCTCCTGTGGAAGCTCCGAAGCCCATGTGCGTAAAACAGATTCCCCCCACCTTCCGTAGGGATCTGCAGGGCTTCACCAGAGAGGCTACGTGGAAGGCGACACGGTGATAAGCTTCCTGAGGATGGAGCACAGCCTTTTATCTTTCCTAGCACCCTCTTTCACAGGTTTAATTCTTCCTGGCATTGGGATGGACTGGCTGGCCTCTCCTCCTACAGAGAGAGCCTGGAGTGACACCGGAAGGGGACTCTAAATCTCAAGGTGACATCCCAGTGCACAACAAGCAACATCTTCCCAGTATGGCTGAGACCAAGGTGAGGTTTCAGGGTCAGTAGCTTCTTCCACCAAAAAGAAAGGAGCTTGCAGTTCGGGTGGTCCATGTCTATCCGGAGGAGAGAGACTTTCTAGGCTTCAATCTTCCGCAGACTCAGTCTGTTGAAGGAGTTTCTGGAAAGACATAAAAAACAGGATTGACTGATTGAATCATAGAGTTGGAAGAGACCTCAAGGGCCATCTAGTCCAACCCCCTGCCATGCAGGAACCCCCATCACAATATTTCCGACAAATGGCCATCCAGCCTCTGCTTAAAAACCCCCACAAAAGGAGACTCCACCACCCTTTGTGGCAGCATATTCCACTGCCGAACAGCTCTAACCGTCATGACGTTCTTCCTAATGTTTAATTTGAATCTCTTTGGAATCTCTTCCTAATGTTCAAATGGAATCTCTTCAGATTGGCTTCTGAACCTATCCATACCCTGACATCTGGTCCTTATAGGCCTTAGAAAGAAATTTCTTTATGGGAATAATTATGGAAAGTGATAGACTAGAAGAGCAAATGTGAAAATTTGCAGTTTAAAATCTGCAAACCAGAAAACCCCAGCACTAAAACCACATGCCCAGCTTACAAACCCTGCTGCCCTCATAAAAAGGATTTAGGGTATTTCCAGAAGAAGGACAAAACCATCCGCTTGTATGCCAGGTGGTGAGGTGGGGTAGTCTGGAGGAGACTCTTCAGTGAACAAGACGGAGGAGGCCAGGAAGGGGGTTGGATTCAGCAACCTGTTACAGGCCCCTTCCAGCCCAATTAGTCCATGGTTCTAGGAAAAGAGAAGCCCTGCAATGGCGAGCAGACGGCCTGCTATGAATTAAGTCGGAAGCAAGCAAGTACAACTGTCCAGCAACCTGAGGATCCAACTCCCCCAGTCCTCACGTCCAGCTATAGTGAATATGGGTGATAGAAATGGAGGCCCAAAACCATATGGGAAAACCACTTTTGTGTGTGTGTGTGTGTGTGTGTGTGTGTGTGTGAAAGATCAGGTGAGGCCTATCTCGCCATCCCGCCACCTCCACAGGTGCGTCTCACATGAAAGGGCCTTCTCTCTTGCCACTCCCAGACTCTGGAACTCCCTCCCTCTGGAGGCCAGGAGTGCCCCATCTCTGATGTCTTTCCGGAAACAGGCAAAGACTTTTCTTTTCAGGCAAGTTTTCCCAGAATGAGGGACTACCTACTATGTGACTTTTATATGGATTGCCATACATGATTGCATTGACGGTTTTCAAAAGGACACCAGTGTTTTCCATGTTAGTTTCCACCCCTCATCATGGATTTTTTCTTTTTTTTAATGCTCTTTGTAGCTTTAATGTTACCTTTTAATGTTCCAAGATGCCTCTTCTAATTTCCCTGTTCTTAACTTGAATAGGTCTTAAAATGTTCTGGGCTGTATGTTGCCCCCCATTATTGTAAGCTACCTTGGGTCCATTTCCAAGGAGAAAGGTGGGATAAAAATATTCAAAATAAAATGAAATGAAATAAATTTATTCATCAGATTCTGTAAATGGCTCCCGCCTTGCAGCCTCACCTGTGTGCCGAATGAGGGGCGACAGGGTTATACAGCTGAGGGATTTTGCGGTTGAGAAGGGGGTTCAGCGCTTCCTTTAGACGCTGGTAGTTCCTCTCCAGCTCCCGGAGGAATTCGCGCTGGTCTTGTCCAATCAAAGTTTTGCTCTTGCGAAGGGCATCTTCACACCTGGGGAAAAAAGCAGCAGCCACAAGGATGAAACTTGGGAGCCTTAGCTAAAAAGGCTGGCCTGGGAATTTGTTTTTCCTCAACTCTTCCATCTTTTGAGCTGAGACAATAGGCTCCTTTAGAAGCGCTACAATCCAGAACTGGCATCAGATCTCTGTTTGAAACAACCCCCAAAAGGAATCAAAGTGAGGTGCTAGAACAATGTCATTGCTTTGGTGGGGGGGAGGGGGATATTTCTGTTTCTCCTTCTCTCCAGCCCTGATCTCATCTCTCTGAGCTCTTCAGCAGTCCAAATACCATCCACTCTCTGCAAATTACTCTCAGGTCTGGGACAAAATGTAATTGAACTCAAGGGGTATTTTCTTCTCAGTATACAGCAAAGAACGGGTATTAACCAAACTACCTAAATTGTTCCATGCTATGCTGCGTGGTGTAACTTTAAATCTTGGGGGGGGGGGGGATAGGGAGTATTCTTTGAAAGCACCACCATCCTGAAATTTATCTTTACCTTTTGTTCCTTTTTTTTAAAAAAACAAGAACTAATTATCATCTTTATAAACAGGTCCACAACTTCTCAGAAAGCAGGTGAACTTTGATCAGTCTGGACTGCTGGGGTGCTACCTTCTCTACCACACCCTTATGGTTCTCTGTCAGCCTTTTGCCTTCTATGCTGGCGACACTGAAGTTTTCATAGTAGGGATGTGCTGTGGACCTTAAAGAGTTGGCTCCCAGCCCTCCAGACTACTAAATATTGCAAACTGTCTTGGCTGCTGTGGGACCCCTTCCGTAGGGCACGCATCTAAATCTAGCAACAAAGACCAAGCCAACAAACACGGGCTTTGAGCAGTCTCCATTCTCCCTCTCTCTCTCTTGTGAGTCACCGCCTGATCTCTTGGCTACTGTGCAATACCAGCTGTCTCAACTGGAATTCACATTAGCCACTGCTCTTACAGCAGGCGGGTCAATCCTCCATTTTCAGAGTTATTCCGGCATCCAGTTAAGATTTTTTCACAAACAGATCATTGGAAATTTTCACACTGCATTCTCCTCCCACATGGAGATCACTCTGGAGGCACACAAAAACAGCAGCTGCGGGCCTTTCGAACACTGAGGTTTTCCCTGCCTGGAGCACTGCCCCATCCATGTGTAGGCAGAGATTTTTGGCTTAACTTATCGAGGGTAAGGAACATGGGCAAGAAAGATGGTTTTCAGGGACTGCAAGGAAGGTTCTTACAGGCTTGTTCAACTAGACTGAAACACAGAGCCATTTTTCCTTGTTGTTGTTATTGTTGTTCAGTCGTTCAGTCGTGTCCGACTCCGCGTGACCCCATGGACCAGAGCTCGCCAGGCCTTCCTATCTTCCACTGCCTCCCGGAGTTTGGTCAAATCCATATTGGTTGCATCTATGACAACGTCCAACCATCTCCTTCTCTGCCATCCCCTTTTCCTTTTGCCTTCAATCTTTCCCAACATCAGGGACTTTTCCAAAGAGTCTTCTCTCCTTGTGAGGTGGCCAGAGTATTGGAGCCTCAGCTTCAAAATCTGTCCTTCCAGTGAACATTCAGGGTTGATTTCTTCCAGGATGGATAGGTTTGATCTCCTTGAAGTCCAGGGGACTCTCAAGACTCTCCTCCAGCACCACAGCTCAAAAGCATCAATTCTGCGGCGATCAGCATTCTTTATAGTCCAGCTCTCACTTCCATACATCACTACTGGAAAAACCATAGCTTTGACTATCCTGACCTTAGTTGGCAAAGTGATGTCTCTGCTCTTTAGGATGCTACCAAGGTTTGCCATTGCTTTCCAACCAAGAAGCAGGCGTCTTTTTATTTCGTTGCTGCAGTCGCCATCTGCAGTGATCAAGGAGCCCAAGAAAATAAACTCTGTCATTGCCTCAATTTCTTCCCCTTCTATTTGCCAGGAGGTGATGGGACCGGTGGCCATGATCTTAGTTTTTTTATTTATTTATGTTGAGCTCAAAAACTTTTTCCTTGTACAGGCTGCCAAATTAGTCAAGATCTTACCAGTCTGTCTACTTTTACCTTAATCGTAACATGTATGTTTGAAAATAAAAAGAAGCCCTTCTCATCATAAACCTGACATTCCCTTGACTGCTGCTTCTCCAAAGAGGAACGCAAAAAGAAAGAAAGAAGAGAAAGACTTCTTTTAGCAGAATTAGGAATAATCAAGACCCCATCACCACCCATTCATTTCAACTACAGGGATAATAGCAAATGAAGCACACTTATGTATAAGAGTCTAAACATCTCAGAATCATCTTTACAGCCTTCCACCACAGGTAACCCTTTGCTCTACTCTGATGCAGAGGCTGTTTCTTATCACTCCACTCTATGTCCTTTCACCCTGGCTGAGCCCCAATGGAAGTCAACTTGGTACGTCTCGCAAAGGAGACCGTCTTCATCTACAAGAAAGGATGGGGTGGGGAGAATTTAATGCTCACCGGTACTTTAGGAAATCTGTTTAATTTCTATTTAAACTTCTTAACAGTCTCACTCATGAACCAACCAACCAATGAAAGCAACACAAAAGCAAGTTAAGCATATTCATGTGACATTGTCACATGTGTTGCCTACGTGGTGTCACTGATAACAGCCCAAAACATTCTCTGGAAGTTGAGTCATGGCTACTGGACTTCTTTTTTGAGAGAAGCCAGTTGTGCTTTCTGGACAAATTCTATGACTGCATCCACTGCTGGTTTGGATAGGGTGGAGAGTAGTTCTTGGTGAATGTGGTCTTTTCTGTGTTCCAAAGTGTCTAAGGTAAAGTGGACTTGTCTGATCCTCTCATTGAGCAGTTGTTCTTGAGCTCTTTGAAGGATATTGTTAGCCCTATGGCTTTTTACTGTTGATTGTAGGCGGAGGCTTGTTGGGGTGGGACTTTGTTGTCTGCATCTCAAGTTGAAACGTAAGTGGTTCCTGTAGTCTGCTACTTTTCTTGCTGTTCTTTCATATTCTCGCACCAACTTCAGGGCATCTGCCCCAAATTGCAAAGCAATATGTCTGTGAAGATTCTCAGTCATCCAGGTGAGTTTATCTGGAAGTTGAGTCATGGCTACTGGACTTCTT
>JAHTLZ010000198.1:2271081-2292396 GCA_023846285.1 Phrynocephalus versicolor | reverse complement strand
AGAGAGAGAGAGAGAGAGAGAGAGAGAGAGAGAGAGAGAGAGAGAGAGAGAGAAATGCAAGATGTCCTTGAGGGGCAAGGACACAACCTGATAGACTCTTTCAGTACGAGTTACCTAGCATTGGCATTGCTTTCCTTAACAGCAGGTGAAGCACCTGGGGATTAATCTGAGTGACAGCTCATGAGGTTTCACCTCACTACTGTGTTTTTTCCCCTTCTCAATAGCAACCCCCACTTCAAGAATAGGCAAAGCAGGAAGTTAACACCAAGGTGAGCAGGAAGTGATGCAGGATGTGTACCCTTGACCTTTACCATTTGGACCCCCTCCAAAAGTGCAAGCTATGGATCCATTACCTTCCCTATTCAAACTACGGCTACAAAGAGAATACCCGTCCATTTTACTTGGTTAAACTGGGTCCCTCCAACAGAAAGGGGAAAGCGGGGGGGGGGATCTTGGCACTCTCAGAGCTATACGTGCACAGCACTCAAGGTTAGTGCACTGCTGTCTATGAGTCAACATTCAGATGTACAGCAGAAATCTTTAAACCAGATGGAACCTTTGTAAGAGTCCTAAAATATGGTTAAATTGTTTTAGCAGCTGAGGGTAAGATTGCTGAATGAAAAAAATAAACATTTAAAGTGATTTTCTGAGACGTGAAGAGGCCTACTTATCAACATTAGAGTTCTAGGTCCTTGAACCAAAGTATTTCACTTGTTTTTAGATCAACTTTGTAGCTGCCCAAACAAGGCTTGGGTGATGCCCTATATGTGACAGGCAAGCCACGCTCATTCAAATGGGAAGTGTTTCATCAGGATGATGCAGCAGGTCTTTTCTCTGCCATCCCAAAGGATGGTGTGTAAGCTTTAGCTCAAGAGTCCCACTGCTTTACAAGTGTGTTTGACATTTTTTTAAAAAAAACTACCACAGGTAGAGATTTGGGCATGAACCAGTTTGTTCCTCTCCCCCCACCCCCAACCGCCTCCTCAGCCGATCTTGCCAGTCACCCGGCACTCTTTGCTAACCTCCCGAGGTTCCTGCTGCGTTGCTCTCCCACCCACCAGCGTAAGGGATGGTGCTCCTTGTAGCAGCCCCCAGGCAAGGGGAAAAACATAACAATCCCAAATACAGACCTGCTTTGCGCTGTGCTTCCACAGGAACCCTTCCAGGAAGTGGGCGGTCAAGGTGCACATCAGGATGAGCTTTTTAGGCTCTGAACTAGTACCTGGACTGGGTTCCATATCTAGGGAGGAGCTAGAGGGCTCTTTTGCTCTGGGCTCGAGCACAGAGGGGCCATGGACTGACCAGCCGACATCACGGGATCCCTCATTTTAAAGCACTGGAGTGTGTGCGAAAGGGCATCCCTTTGGAATAAGAACTCTGGCTGGCCGCTTCATTCTGGGCATGTGCAGTAGAAGAGGAAATGGCCATGCAGACACACTCTCAAGCATGGGAAGTCAATCCCCAACAAGAACCGTCTGGCAATTAACGGGTGCAAAGGGTGCATAAATACTGCTCTCTTGTTGCAAGGTGGCCCCATGGGCTGAATACACTACCCAGCCGAAGCCTGCATCACAGCCACCGACTGCAAACAGCTCCAGAGATGTAGGGAGAGCGTTGTGGTCATTCTCCAGGTCACTCTGGAGCCATCCTACCACACAGGTGGGCATTCCTTTCTCAGATACCCAACCATTGTCTATTACCTTCTTGCACACTTAAATGGCTACCTGAAAAATAGCTTTTTTTTCCTGGAAAAGAGAGTATTGCAGAGAGATCCTATATCCAGATCCTCGGTCAGCACCCAAATCAAATGTGTCTAAATATTTTACAAAGGTATTTTTAGGCCAAATATGCAGATGTCCCATTGGGCAATTAAGCCAATGGTGCAGATATGGAACTGAAACCCAGAGAGCAGTTTTGTCTGCACTTTCTTTTTAATTTCCCTCTGCATCTGGCTTACTCAGCCTATCAAGAAAAGATCTGGGACTCCATTCTGGTGCCATGTAACTGCACTGAAAAGGCCAGCTTGAAAGTGGGCTGCTGCGATAAGTGCACAACTGGGCGATGACTAGGAACCAAAGCCGCCGCATGCACACTCACACAGACACAACACTCACACTGAGACAGAAAAGCAAGACACGTTGTCGCCTACCTCCCAACCAGAGGCCTGATTGACAGAGCAGAGGGGGAAAGAGAGAAACAGAGAAAACAGGAAGACGGTGGTTAATTTATTAGAAACTCAGCAAATTCTTGCCACAAGTGGATCCCCAGCGGGATCCGATAGCTGTTGTGAGTTTTTCGGGCTGTTTGGCTGTGTTCTAGAAGTTTTTCTTCCTGACGTTTCATCTTCAGAGGGCAAGGAGCTCAGGGAACTGGGTTCAGGGATCTGAATGTTTGGCCTTTAAAATGCATGGAGGTGGGTGGGCAAGAAGGGGTGGGAATGAAACCTCCTCTCTATCCTGGAATCGCCTTTCCAACGGGATTCAGAGAAGAAGGTAGACACTGGCAGTAGGAGCAGGTGTGAACAGGGAGCTCCCGTGTCAGAATCCATGCCCCATTGAAAGGCTTCCCCAAGAGAAGGGTTTCCAGCTCAGATGCTGACTAAAAATGGCATGATCTAAGCTGCAACCATTTCCAGTCCCCCAGATGGACTTCTGATACGGGCGGTGAAGTGGAAGGCAGAAGGGCGTGGCCAGTGGGAAGGAAGATGCGGCGGACTTTCTAAGCCAGACATGTCCAAACTTCAGCCCTCCAGATGTTTTGGACCACAACTACCACAGTCCTTTGCCATTGGCAATCCAAGGTTAGAATTCTGGGAGTTGTGGTCCAAAACATCAGGAAGGCCGAAGTTTGGACATGCCTGTTCTAAGCCCATCTTCCCCAAAAGCGCCTGGCAACAAATTCCGGGAGATCTTCCTCACCTGGTTGGTTATCTTGCTGAAGGCATCCTGCAGTTTGCCATGCAGGGTCGCCAACTTCTTGAAGTCGCGGTTGGCTTCATGGATGGGAATCAGGATCTTGTAAACCTCATTGACAGCCTCATACAGCCCGCCCTGAAGAAAGCAAAAACACAGAAAGTCCACTGACCGACCCATCTGGGCAAGCAGGGCACAGCCAATACCAACATAGTTGGGGCAGCTGGCTTTCTTCTTTTGGTGGCTTTGTTCTACAATGCATGTCCAGTGGCCATGCTGGCTGGCATATTCTGGGATCTGTAACGACAACAATGACAACGACAACGACAACAACAACAACAACAAGGGAACTTCTCCAAACCGTTGAGCAAGACCAACAGAGGGGGATGAGAGAGAGGCGTGCAGAGCACTTTCAAGAATGAGGCCTCAGGGCAGCAGCCTGTTGAAGGAATATTAGAACAGAGGGACTGTCTTACGATGGGGTGTGAAATGAATGGCGCTCCAGAAATTTCTGGGATGCAACTCCCTGTGTTCTTAACCCACCCAGCCAACAGGGACAGTGCATGGGATCTGCAGCCTCCTAACATCTAGAGGTCTTCCTGGCTTAGGCACAACTAAGGCCACACCCATTGAGTGGCTCAGGCTAACAAGCAAGCAGCTTTATAAGAGCAGACGGAGGCTCTAAGGCTCATCATATCACACAATTCCAGGGAGTTGAAAGTTATGGGATGCCCTTTCCATCCACTGACAGGGGTCTATGTGGGTTACATGAGAGATCAAGGTAGCTGCTACAAGACCTTCAGAGCACAAAGGTCCATCTGTGGACCCCCATGGAAGGGCCAGAAGCCCCTACCAATGAAGGGAACAACCCTTGGGAGACCTAAATTGTATGCACAGTTCCAAACAGGCCCGTATAGAAAAAGTATAAATGAAACGAAAGAAAAAGAAGGAGTCAAGCCCAAGACTGATGGTTCAGCATGCTGCTTTGCAAAGCACTAATGGCGTTAAACGAGATTCGGGAAGATCCTTCAAGGCAGAATTTGTTTCGATCCATGGAACACAGTGGTCGATTGCTGGCTGTGTGCGACAACCAGATTTTCAAAAACCATGCTATGGGAAATGATTCGCACCAATCCCTATCAACCTCTGCAAACAAATACACACAATTACCGTTAAAGAATCATAATCCTCAAGATCGACAATGATATTTTTGATGTCAGTGACGGGAAAATGTTGATGAATCCTCTTAAGAATACCTGAATGAGTAAGAGTCAACCATGGCCATACTGTCCTGGGCAGTGTGTGGGCTGAAACTGCTACCAACTCTACATTTAAAGGGAACATCCCGAGGCCCTCTCTCTTCAAGTGGAGAAGAAATGTCATTATTTGGGGATAAGAGAAAGCTGTGGAGTATCCTGTGATGATAGGAAATTAGAGAAAATGTTCCATTTGGCATGGTAGGCTGCACTTCTGGTCAGCTTATGTGCTGCTCTCGGGTTGTCCTGTAATTCCTGGCTCCCTAGTGACAGGATTGTATTCTCCAGACCAGTGGTGGCAAACCTTTTAGAGACCGAGTGCCCAAACTGTGATTCAAAACCCACTAATTTTTTGCAAAATGCCAATACAGCAATCTAACCTGAATATAGGTGGCTATGAAGGGGCGAAGTTGGGTGCCCACAGAAAGGGTTCCGAGGGCCACCTTTGGCACCTGTGCCATAGGTTCACCAACACTGCTCCAGACTGTTGAATGCAAAGACTGCATGCCTGGGCGGCAAAACGTCCCTCCCCTGTACTGCGTGGAGGTCGTGGAGGTCTTTGCGGGCAGGGAGCCCAAGGTATTGTCTCTCTGGCAGTAGACGAAGGGCTGGCTGGGCCACCCAGGTGTTGTGGGTACAAAATTAATAATAATCAGTGTTTGTCTCCAGATATTGGCAAGGAGCTTTGATATCAGTGGAAACCGGGGTTGGGGCGGGAGGAAATGGGGAGCAGATTTGTTGACCACCCATGAAGACAAAGTGTCCCATAGCGATTTGCTGGCGGGTGCCCCTCTGAAGCAACAGAGCTGATGTTGATGATTGTGGTGCAATGGGATCAGATCTACCTTCATCTTCTGCCTTGGTGTTTTCTCACCATATTAAAAGAGGAGGCTGCCTGCTCAAGCAAGCCCACGAGCCCCTGCTCAGTGAAGGACTTCCCGGAGCAGATTCCTTCTTCATCCGGGGACAGGACATCATCGGAGACGGCAGACTCTTCCAGCACGTTGGAGGAGATGTTCTTGGGACAGAGAGAGAAATGTTTATTGCACGAGGACCACTGCTCTGATTTCCTCTCCCCTCCCCAAAGAGTCTTCCAACAGCAAAAGCTCTGACTAGCTAGGACCGGACTAAAGTGTTCTGCTTATATACCGCCCCATACTACTACAAGTAGTCTCTGGGCGGTTTACAATTTTAATTACAGTGTGCAGGCTACACATTGCCCCCCCCAGCAAGCTGGGTACTCATTTTACCGACCTCGGAAGGATGGAAGGCTGAGTGAACCTTGAGCCTGCTACCGGGGATTGAACCCAGGTCGTGAGCACAGTTTTACCTGTAGTACAGGCATTTAACCACTGCGCCACGAGGCTCACTAGGCAGCCTTGGCGCATCCGGGGCTCTTCCCACCCACTTCCTGGGCCTGCCATGAGCCACAGTAGCCATTCCAGGGGAAACAGGCTGTGACTGGAATATTGCTTCTGAGACCTCACTTTTCTTGCTGCTTCCTGGTGGCTTGAACAGGTGCAATTTGTCTCCGTGGGGAGGAGTATTTGCAAATAAATTTTTAAAAATCAAAAAATGAGGTGTTGGACAGCAATGAAACTGTGTTCAGTGGTTCTGCATGTAGGCAGTACTATGCCCATCCTTCACCTAGAGCAGGCCTGCCCAACAGGTAGACCACGGGCTACTGGTAGCCCGTGAAGGGTTCAAAAGTAGCCCACCGGCCATCAATAAAAAAATGTGAGGGGATAAGTTCTCCACCCCTCCCTCCTCCACCCCAAGGACCACCACTGTCCCAGCAAAGTTCTGGGTCTGCCAGCCCACTCTCTCAGCCGAGCGGGGCAGTTCGAGGGCCATGGCACAGTGAAATCTGTTCCCTCCAGAACAGATTACTGTAATTGGTTTTCAATGCATTCCTATGGGAAACCGCTGCTCTACTTTCAAAATTTTAACTTATGAGCATGTGCTCAGAACAGATAAAATTCATAAGTAGAGGTTTTAGTGTAGTAGCCCTCAGGCACTTTGGGCCAGAAAAAGTAGACCTTGGCCTGTTCAAAGTTGAACAGCCCTGACCTAGAGCATGAAGAAAAAATACTGAGGCCTTGCTAGGGCAGGAAGCTCCACTCCTAGATCTAATGAATTTTTTTTTAAAAAAGAAAGAAAATGATGAGCTAGAAGTTTTGTTCCTTCAGCCTTCCCATCAGAAGGCAAGACTGAGGCCAGCAGATCAAGCCCTCAGGTAAAGAAGGAGCTGAAGAGAAAAGGGGGGGGGGGGAATTCCTCAGTGGGAAAAAAAGATCAGCCTTTGTCCCAGGGACGTCCGGCTCTTGCTACCTGTTTTCTTACCTGAAAAGTGACACAGCCGATAGGAAGGTAGCGGCAGTCTTCCAGCATGCTCAGGTACTCAGCCACCAGTGCCGCGCAGTGGACCCAACACTGAGCGGCCTCTGCATGGTTCCCACGCTCGGAGTGCTTGGCCGCCATGTTCTGTAGCCATGTCAGCCTCAAATCTGGGGAGGTCTGGTACCCTTTGGCTATCCTGAGCCGGGTGGGGCGGGGTGTGGGGGAAAGAGAGCCAACAACAATCACGGAGAGCAGCTCTGCCTCCAACCGCTTTGCCATATTAACACTCTTCAGGAAGCACTGCTCCATTCCAGTCCCATCAGAAATGAGGGTTCACGCCTTTTTTAAAGGCACTTTGAGCAAGTCAGGTGTTTTCTGTCATCACAGTGAGCAACCCACACATCTGCCTTTAAACCTGCAGGCCTCAAACTGTACCAGGTCTCCTCGAGATGAAAATGAGAAAGGTCTCCCTCAAACCCCACAGCTCCATTTCAGTAACTTCTCCCCCACCCACCCACCCACCCGGGTAATGCTCCCCAGAAATGGTCCACATCACCCTTTCCCACAATTAAGAACGTCTGACCTCATAAAGAAAGGAAGCACAGGCTGACTCCCTCACAGTCAAACTGGTCCCTTGACTCTTTTCCACCGCCTATAAGGTGATGTGTAGTCCACACTCCTAACAACAGCCGAAGCCTCTTTCCCTGGTTAGGGACAGGTTGGCATCACTGGCTGGAGAAGGTGATGCCGAATGAAACTTTGCTGCCCTCCTCACCCACTATGTGTGTGTGTGTTTTTAATTTTTTTTAATTTAATTTTTTTTATTTATTGTCTAGACTTATCCTTCCTTTGGGACAAGGAAGCTGTGAGGCTGCAAAAGAAAGTTACTCTTCTTGCTCCTGTGTCCCCCAACCCCTCCTTGCTGGGGCACTGGCCTACCTGTACATCAGGTCTATCAGCATCTCGGGATCCTCCTGGTGCTCCTTCATCTTCACCGTATCGGTCAGGATCATGTGCAGGTTGAAGACAAGATCCTGAACCTGGAGAGGCACAGAGGGAAACAGCTTCTCTTGACAACCATCGGTGACATGCCCAGGAAGAACATAATCACCTCTGCAAAGAGCACAGACTCTGTGTGTGTGTGTGTGTGTGTGTGTGTGAGAGAGAGAGAGAGAGAGAGAGAGAACGTGAGCTAGGTGCTTGAGGAACACTTGCAAAGAAGATCAAGGTAAACAGAGCCTAGTCTAGGAAGTAGGATGGGGTTCACCTTGATCCCCCAGGCTGCTTCCTTCATTCACCTCTCCTGCCTTTGACCGCAAGAACTTAACCTATGGAGCAAGTTGGGGCAAGAACAACACACAGGCTTGTTTCATTATCAACTATTTGCCAAAGATTTCTTCCTTTCCTGCATTTGCTAAGTATTAGTTTAGGAATGTTAAAACGCCACTACTTGGGCCATTTTTCAGATTTACAGACTCTAAATTCTTTCCAGGGCACTAAATGTCACCACAGAGTCATTTTACGCTATTTTTAGGCAGTACACATGCTGAATACTGAGGTTGTTTTCCAAACAGGAAAGAGAACATTTTCTGATGCAGGATGTGATAATTTCTCCCATTTAGATCATTTATCTATCAGATTCTATTTCTGATGTAGTATCGCATATTTTAGACTTTTTTTTAAAAATCTGAGAAGATCAGTGCTCCAAAATTAAACATCTATTTTATAGTATTATATGTCAGTTTTAATCAATAGAAGCATGGGTATAAGAAAGAATACTGTACACATAATATTATGTGGTCAAAAACAAGCAGTGCAATATTTTTAAATACAGTAGTTCCACATTTATCACAGGGGTTACATTTTCTAACCACCCGCAATAAATGAATATCCATGATATGCGGACGCTGTCATGGTGCCGGAATCCACATATTGGGTCAGTTCCAGAGGCCTCCCCTGTGGGCACGGCTGGGTCCGGAGGCCTTCCTTCCCTCGTCCTTCCTTCTTTCGCCTCAGCTGGCTGAGGGGAAAGGGGTCCATTTCCAGCCACGCCCCTGTGCCAGAAAGTTGTCGAGCATTCGGGTTGGCCGAGGGAAAGTCAGGCAGGGATGGTGGGGGCTGGGAATGAGCTAGCAAGTAGGTGGGTGAAGGGAAAGCCATGACGGTGGCTGCTGATATCTGGGTGGCTGGTTGGGGCCACTTCTCCTCCTCTGTCCATCAGTCCGCCACTCCCATCGGAGGCCTTCACAACTGGTGGAGGTCCCAGCCGCAGAAGCCTCCAGCTCCAGCAGCGGCCACAGTGGAGACTTCCAGAGCTGGGTTGGGAGGCCTCCGTGAAGGCTGCTGTCACTAAAGCGGGGTGGGTGGGTTTGGATCTCGCAGTATAGTGGGACCACAATATTTGGCACGCAATGTGGTGGGGGACTACTCTACAGGAGTGCATCTATCGTGCATATATTCCTGCAAAAATTAAAAATTATTAGCTGTTTGTTTATATTAAATGGTTCATAATTACTTATAAAGGGAACAGAACAGAAGACTACCCCTTGTTATACTTTTATCCTGTGTGTGTGTGTGTTTTGTGTCGTTACAGTCGTGACCGACTCTACGTGACTCCATGTCCATGGAGTTTTCTTGGCAGGAATACTGGAGTGGTTTGCCAGTTCCTACTCCAGGCGCCTACAGCACCTGGTATTCCCTGGAGGTCGCCCATCCAAGTACTAACCAGGGCCGACCCTGCTTAGCTTTCGAAATCAAGCGAGATCGGATGTGCATAAGGCATCTAGGGCAAAATGGCTTGGGCCAAACTGTCTCAAGGACTTTGTCTCTCTTTTATGATCCCACTTGAACACTAAGGCCAGCAGGAGAGGCCTTCCTCTCCGTCCCACCACCTTTACAGGCACACGTGGTGGGATCACAGGAGAGGGCCTTTTCTGTTGCTGCCCCCCTGACTTTGGAACTTCCTTCCACAGGGGAACCGCCTGGCCCCATCTGTCCAGTCTTTCCGCAAACAGCCAGACCTTTCTCTTCATCCAAACTTTCCCTTAATGCAGGGGTGTTCAAACTTTTTGCAAGGAGGGCCAGATTTGGTGAGGTGAAAAAGTGGGGGGGGGGGCAACCATTCAGGCACATTTGACGCCCAGGCTGGACTTTTGACTAGCCTCTAGGACATGCAAGAAGGCAGGGAGGAAGCTACAGCAACGGAGCCTGGGGCAGGTAGGCTGGGCAGGTGGCTGGCGGGATGGATCGAGGCAGGGAGGGCAGGCCAGGGAGGGCAGGCAAACCAAAAACTGCAAGCTGACATCTCCATCCGGCATGGGGAGGGGCCAGCTGGTGGGGATGCGTGACAGGCTGAGCTGGCAGGAAGAAGAGGTCGCAGGCCACTCAAAATTTGAAAATGGACCACATTTGGCCCCCAGGTCTGACTCTGGACATGCCTGCCTTAATGGCTGGCTGCTCAGGGACAGTTTTAAAGGGATTGTTGTGCATTGTTACTTTGAATATGTTTTTGGTACTGCTTATGATTTTTAGTACAGTATTTCTTTGATCATTGTGAGTATTGGTCTAGGTTTTTAAAAAATCTTTAAATATCATCTTTTGATGATATATGTAACCCTGGGTTCTGCTTAAAGGAGAAAGGTGGACTAAAAATCCAGAGCAGATCTATTAATTATTTTTGAAAGATGTATTAAAGGCAACTTTTAAAAAAACACTATAATAAATAGCACACTCTACTAGTACTACTTGTTTGGGAAGTTGAGGCTCCTTTGTTCCACAGACTACAGCTCACATCAAATACTCATTATTTTGAGCAACACTAGACCAAGAAATTGTTTTATCAGGGTGCAATTGGTTGAACTGTAGTTTTGCAGTCAAACCCCTGCTCATGGTTAGTGTTCAATCCTGGCGGATTCTCACCGCTGGCTCAAGGTTCACTCAGACATCCTTCCAAGTCAGCAAGATAAGTACCCAGCTGGTGGGGTAGGTGGGTGGATGTGTATCCTATATAATTAAACTGTAAACCTCCCAGAGAGTGCTTTAAGCACTTTGGGGCAATATATAAGCAGCAGGCTTTACTTTTGCTTTTTCCTCTGTACATCAACTCAAAGGATAGATTCAGGTTTCCTCCATACACTCAAAGTTTTCTGCTTATATACTGCCCCACAGCACTTCAAACACTCTCTGGGCGGTTTACAATTTTTAATTATGTAGGCTACACAACCAACATCTCAGATCTCCTAAAATATTATCTGTATGTTCTAGTGAGAGATTGTTATACCTGGGACATCCACACAGAGCACTTATCAAATTTGTTATCTAGGCAGAATACATGCACTGTTGATGTTTTGCTTATTCACACAAGTGCCGTTGTTTGAAAAAAGGAAGACTTTGCCCCCTTACAATTCACTTCTTTTTCCCTTTCATCTAATGCAGGGGTGCCCAAACGTTTTGTAAGGAGGGCCAGATTTGGTGGCTGAGAATGTGTCAGGGGCCAGTTGCTCCTTGACCCTGCCACCCCACTGCAAGCCCCACCCACTGACCCATAAGCCCCACCCACTGACCCCTTGCAACCCCACCTGCAGGAAGGAAGGCAGGGACCAAGAGAGGGAGGGAGGAAGGTGGAAACCTAGAGAGGAAGGAAGGAAGGTGGGGAACAAGGAAGGGAGGGAGGGAGGAAGGAAGGAAGGAAGGAAGGAAGGAAGGAAGGAAGGAAGGAAGGAAGGTGGGGACCAAGGGAGGGAGGAAAGAAGGAAGGTGGGGATCAAAGGAAGCACAGGGAGCCGTGGCCACAGGGAGCCCCTTGGAAGAGGCAATCTGTGTGACCTTGCACCCCCCCCAAGCTCCCCAGCGGTGGCAACGGCTCGCCTGTCAGCCCACCCCAAAGCTCCTTGGCGGTGGCAGAGGCCCGCTGGCCTGCCCACCCCCACACATTCCCCTGCGGTGCCGGTGGCGGCAGACTGCCCGTCTGGCCAAGCTTCCCAGCGGTGCCGGTGGCATGGCCCAACCTCACACATTCCCCTGCGGTGCCGCTCAAGCTTCCCAGCTATGCCGGTGGCGGCGGCCCGCCCTGCGCGTGCACGCCGAGCTTCACAATGTTCCCAGCGGTGTCAGTGTTGGCGGAAGATTTTTTTAAAAAAAAAACATGGGGCAAAGGAGGGGGAGGGAGGAGCGGGCCAGTCAGCTGCGGGCCAGTCAGAATGGCCTGATGGGCCGGATTTGGCCCCTGGGCCGGACTTTGGGCAGGCCTGATTTAATGTGTTTCCCTTCATTCCTTTTCTCTGCTTATGTGAATGGCTGCTGTTTTATTTTAAATGGATTTAAATTGAATGTATTTGGGTGTTGCTTACAGTTTTTTTTTTGTATTGTGTAGTCACAGTTACTAACTAAAATACTGCCTTTTAATTGTGGGGGGCTTTTCAAGGAGATATCAAAACATTTTTAAATAAATAAATTAACAGGGAGCAGGTTCCTGCCAGGCGACACCCTGGAAGAAAGCAAAGGACCAGGGACAGAAGGACAGAGAGAGCAGAACCCACTGCATCCAGTGTTCTTCATCTCTTAAAGGCAAAGATGCCACCAGCCCTGGAGAAGCTCAAGCCCCAAAGGACAGCCCAACACCTCTGGCCTGGCCCGACCCGACCCATGTCTGTTGGGAACGGTACCTGCTCAGCAAAAGTCGTCTCTCGGAGCTCCGGGTCCTCCTCTGCGTAAGTGAGGATGGTCTTCAGGGAACGCCGCAGGTGCTCCTCGTTGAAGCTCTGTGAAGTTCCCACGAGGGAGGAGAGGGACATGGTGACCTGCATCTTCACTCGGGCAAAGTTCTGCACAAGAAAGAGAAAGGACAAGTCCTCGTTCTCGCTCCATTTTGTTTATGGGATGACATTTCTAGCTGTAACAAGAGTCAAAACGGAATTCTCTGGAGATGCACAGAAAGCAGAGAAGGCAATCCCGACAGTTCATTCTTTTCCTGGCTCTATCTCGCCCCTTCTGGCAACAGCAACCGTCTTCCGACAGTTGACACAAGGGGGTGTTCGAGCTACATGCTGGCTTCCTGGAAGCATCTTTGGAAGGATCCGCTCTCAGTTCCCACAGGAAGTCAGCTGCGGATCCAGGCTGGCAAGGATGGCTTAAGTTTTTTTTCTCATATTTTATGCCATCGGCGTACTTAGTGGCTAGTCCCAGCCACAGCAGACCCACTGTATCAATTCCTGAGTGGTAAGTCAACACTTTCATTAACTCCCACTGATTCAATGAGTCTAACAACATATGCTAGTTCAGACTAGGTTTTGACTTAGGCTTGTTGTTGTGTCGTTACAGTCGTGACGGACTCTTTGTGACACCATGTCCATGGAGTTTTTCTTTGCAGGAATACTGGAGTGGCTTGCCATTTCCTACTCCAGGCGCCCACAGCACCTGGCATTCCCTGGTGGTCTCCCATCCATGGACTAGGCAGGCCTAAGCCTGCTTAGCTTCCCAAATCAGGTGAGATAGGATGTGTTTAGGGCATCTAGGCAGCTTTTGATTTAGGCAAGCATACAAGCATATATAATAAAAAGCGATACAGTAAAAATAACAAAATGATAGAACTACACAGGTCAGAAACATCCAGAATAGGGATGGGCTGTACGTTTCGGAGGCAGCAAAATCAGTGTTCAACCTAGTTTGACAATTTCAGAAAAGGAAATATGAATACTCAAGAGAACATCAAGAGCTAATGTTTAGAACCTTTGCAGGCTGTACCTTTGCATGGAAATTGTACAAAGTACAGAGTAGGTCTGGCAGGCATCAGTACAGAGGCTGTTCTGTACCGGCAGTGCTTTAATGGACAAGACTGCTGTGGTCAGTACTCGCTCATTTGATTCTTCAAAACATCTCCAGCTGATGAATATGGGATATTCTGCTTCAAAATCCATGATTCAAGGAGGTGGGATGATGCATTTCCCTGCACAGCTCCTGATTGGCCAGGGCCAGAGGGAAGGATAGATGACATCAGGAGACTACTTCCTGGTTGGACTTTAGCCCAATACGACCGTGCAGGAAGGTAAGTGATTGGCTGCTTGCATTTCAGAGGCTTCCAAACAGCACCTGGGCTCACGTGAGTCATTTCAAAATGTGCTGCTTCTGAAACCAACAGCCCATCCCTATTCCAGAGTCCTCCTTCCAAGGCAGGACATCTGTAGTTACAGCAAACATGTCAGGCCGCCATCTTCCCTATGTTTAAAAATCTCCCATGAAAGTCAATGTATATTCCCTTGGAAATAGTCCATTCCATTGCTGACCAGCTCTTTCCATCAACTGTTTCACCCTAGAGTTTCTTTGAAAAACCCCTTCTTGTAATTTGAAATGATGGGGAAACTCAATAAAACCATTTAAAATTCCATTTAAAAATGATTCACTGATAGAGCCAGGAGTAACGTAAAACATGAACACTCAAGATAATGCAGTAATCCCCCACCTATCGACCCGCGATAATTGAAAATCCGTGATATGGGGATGCTGAGTCAGGTCAGGACTGGGGGGCATGGCACTGCCCTGAACGGGCCTCCAACAGGCTTCCCGGGCCCCAGAAGTGTTTTTTTGTAATCCGGAAGTCACTTCCAGTTTGTTGGAAACCACTTCTGGGGCCTTTGACAGGCCTGGGAAGCCCGTTGGAGGCCCATTTGGAGCAGCATGTCAGGCTCAAGCAGCTTACCCCAGGGGCCCTTGCCTTTCATATACTGTGGTCCTGCAATATACCGGGACCGCAGTATATGGACCGTGAAATGGCAGGGGACCACTGTAATCTGGAAGATGATTATTATGAGCATACATTACACCCCATATTATTATGGAAATGAAGACAGTTCTTGGCTACAAGAAGGTTACAATCCAAATCTCAGCAAAGGGAAAGAGAGCAACACAGATGTAGAGAGAGCCAGGAATGTTCAGTGAGCTGCATAAGCTCTTCAAACCTAGTCATGGCCTAGCTGTATGTCGAGAAAGCCACGGCTTGGTCGAGCAGGTAGAGGATTCTTGTCACACTTCCTCATTATTCCTCACAGCACTTACATTGCCAATCTCAAAATTCTGCCGCATGAGAAGGTAGAGCGAGGTGCTTGCATGGGTCCGGATGGTGGCCACCCGGCTGCTGCAGTGGCGCAGGAGACGCAAGCAGAGGTCAGCACACAGCTCCGTGTCCTCCTCAAAAAGCATTTCAGGGAACTGCGAGTGGAAATGTGGTGTTAGTTCATTAGACAATGATTTTTTTTAAAGAAAATGGCCTTCTATTGACTGCCAACGAGGCCAAGTGCAAAATAAGTGCTCAACCTAGTTTGATGATTTCAGAAAGGGAGATATGAATGCTCAAGAGAACATCAATAGCTTAATATTTAGAAACTTTCCAGGCTGTACCTCTGCATGGAAATTGTACAAAGGGAAGAAGAGGAGGTCTGGCAGACATCGTTATGGAGGCTGTTCTGTATCTGCAGTGCTTTAATGGACAAGACTGCTGTGATCAGTACTCACTCAATCGATTCTTCAAAACATCTCCAGCTGATGAATATGGGATAATCTGCTTCAAAATCCATGATTCAAAATGCCAGGAAGTGGCTCAATATTCCTGCACAATATTGTGTTGCCAACAAGCAAAAAGGATGCCAAGCTTTACCCCAGCGCAGGACAATCTGGATGTTGACAACACCAATGGAAGCAGACAAGATCGTCTACAGCAGTGGTGGCGAACCTTCGGCACTCCAGGTGTTCTGGACCACAACTCCCACAGTCCTCTGTCATTGGCAATCTAGGCTCGGAATTCTGGGAGTCATGGTACAAAACCTCTGGAGTGCTGAAGGTCCGCCACCATTGGTCTACAGGACAACCTCTACTGATCACTGCCATTCACACTTGTTGGAAAAACAGCCCTGGTACCCTGCTTTGTGCTTGGGTGAGAAGTAGTTAACCAATTTTGTGTGTGTGTGTGTTGGGGGGGGGACCAACATCTTGGATTTTCTCCTGTGTGGTCTCACTTTGTGAACGGCAGTGAGCAGAAGAATGTCCTGCATCTAAAGCTTGGCATCTTTTTTTCCCTGCCAGCAAATGTGAGCATGATAGTGGGTATGGTGTTTTTAATTTCAGGCCTTGGCAAGGTTAACCCTTTCGATTCTGCAGGGACATAAATTGATTTCGATGTACATACAGTATTCAGTACTGAAAGGGCTGCCTTGTAGAATCAGACACTTGATCAAGAGAAGTAGTGGATTCAATAGATATAGTGTTGGCTTCTGCTCGTATTACTCGACACACTCACCTTGGTCACTAGTGCCCTTTGGGTCGCAAAACAGTGTTCCAGGAAGGAGGCACTAGGACTACACCCCATGCTGTGCAGAAGCACTCTCATCACCCCACTCAGGACACTCTCCTTGGCTTCTGACAAGATCACTGTCTGTAGGAAGGGAGGAAGGAAAGAAAGTCTATTGAAGAATCCTATGAGGAAAAGGAATGCAGCGAAGCTGAAGAATGTATAATACAGCTGAACTCATGGACTCATCCTTGAGCCCAGATGCCCAGGTCACAGCTGTGGCCAGAAGCGCATTTGCGCAATTAACGCTACTACGCAAGTTACACCGTTTCTTGAGAAATCTGCTCTGGCTACAGTGACACATGCCCTTTGTAGCTCTAATGTTACCTTTTAATGTTCTAAGACGCCGCTTCTAATTCCCTGTTCTTAACTTGAATAGGTCTTAAATGTTCTGGACTGTATATTGCCCCCATTATTGTAAGCCACCTTGGGTCCTTTTCCAAGGAGAAAGGTAGGGTAAAAATATTCAAAAATAAAACAAACAAATAAATATTTAGTATTCAGTTTGCCCATCTAGCACATCTTCAGGCGGTGTAAAACACAGAAATAAGCATGCAAGTAATACGTAAATGCTTCCTCGGCAAAAATCCAGCCAGAAACATCAGCTCCTCCACCTCCCCCACTCAGCACGCTGCAAAGGAGAGAAGCTGTGCCAAGCAGCTATTCGTTCTTCAGCATTACATTTCCTTCCATAGCTACGTTGAACAAACTGGATTGGATCCTACTGGTTAGGTATGTCGGCATGGCACATGACAAGGGGCAACGTTAATGGGGGACCATCTGCCCCTGCGATTTAAGTAAATCTGTCACTGCGATTTAAGTAAAAATAAATAACGCGGACAGTTCTGGCTCCTGGAATCCAACTGAATCCCTTCTAAGCCATTGCTTTACAGACTGCTTTCCTGCTTCCCAACACTGTTAAGGCTCATGTTCCAGGATATGGTTAGAGAAACGAATGTCCTGTTCCTCGATATGCCACGTTCTGTGGTTTCAGTGGTGAATAAAAACCCCAGGTAGCCACATGGGGGGGGGGGGTTGAAAGAGCCCTCTTCCCTCTGTAGCAGCTCCTGGCCTGGCTCCTTCCTCAAATGTTTGCATCTGCAACTGCTAAGAGATGAGAGCTTCCCTTCCTGTTAGATCTCTTCTTCACCACCCCCCCTTCCTTCTGTCCTGGCTTCTTTGCTTTACCAAACTATGCTTCCGCTCTCTTCTGCCTCCCCTGGGAAACCCCACCCCCACCCCTTATCCCCTCCACGAGGTCAGCCTTGCCTGAGCCCGATGGCAAGTCCAAGGAAAAACAGGAAAAGGAAGGGGAGACTCCCAAAGTGCTGGAAGAAAACAACCTATGTTCTCATTAACCTTGACTACTCACTACATAGGATGATTCATTATGCTAAGACTCTATAGCTGGATCCCTGCATCGCGGAGGGGGTTGGCACTCCACACCATCATAGGCCACTTCCAAGTCCATTATTCTTTGATTCTATAATAAGCATAACATGCCTGTTTTCTTCCTACTGCCCTTTGCACCCTTTCTTCCTTTGGGTCGTCTTCACCCACACCCAGTGTTTCTGACCAGAAGCCTGCCAGATGCTTGTGCGAGATCCCCCCCAAACTATGCTCAGAATGGAAAAGCAGCCTCCTTTTCTTCTTGGGTATTGGAGGGCTCCAGAGCCAAGGCAGAGGATAAGGAGGCGTGCTGAAGGTCCCGGAGGGTGAGGTGCGCGGCTGGTACCAACCTGCACAATGATTTCCAGCGTGTCCAGGACCACCATGTTGGCCTCTGTGGCCATATTCCCATCTACAAGGGCATCGTGGTCCATCTCGTCTTTGGACCTAAGAAAAGAATCCACATGCACATACTGCTCACAGCCAGATGTGTCAGCTCTAGCTTCCAAGGCAATCCCTCCGTCTACTGCCCATTGGACCATCCAAACCGCCTTCAGAATGAAAACAAAGACCACCCCTCCCACCCCATTCCTGGACATGCAAAGCCAAAGACCGTTGGCTCCCAATATATCGCCTTGCTGCTCCTTTTCTTGAGCTCTTTCTGGAACCTTCTACGCAGGCCAAGGGGTCAAGAAAGTTTGGAGGCAGAAGAACCACAGGCTGAGGGCAGGGTTAGAGAGAGGAGAGTAAACAGCCATCTTATCTCTAGCCAAATACCTTTCCTGGACTAGCTGGCTTTCCTGAAGTGCTTTACAACCCTGGCCTTGTTGAGGTTTCCGGCCTGTGGCCAGGAACTTGGGGATCTGAAGCCCCAAATAACAGGAGGTGCAAGAGTTGGGAACCACAGCTTCACCCAACACAGGTAAGTTCCTCTGTTTTAAAAAACAGAAGGCTTGCACAATCTGATGGTTGCTCTGAATGTCACGGGTCCACCACGGGACATCACCTCAACCCTTTGTCCCCATATATGACTTTGGGATCTACAAAAAGGCCACGGCATGCCTAGGCTGAAGAACCATTCCCGTTATTGGGTCCCTTGGCCTGTCCTGTACAGAGTGCTATGGGCTACCTTCCCCTGACAAAGACCAAGTCTGTGGCACTGTAAGCTGGGATCAGGGTAAAGGTGGTGGGGACCAAGGCACCTCTTGCCCTCTGATGCCCATTGTGGGTGATGGGCTATTTGGTGCAACGTTAAGAGAGCGAGAGGGGACGCTTAAAGGTGTGCATGTCCGTCTCCCCTGGACCCCACTGGAGCTGCCCGCAAACGCACTTGTCCACCTTATCCAAATTCTGCCTCCAGTGGGCAATATTCTTCCTCCAGCGAACATTCTCTTGGTTTCCAAATGGGCTGCGCTCTGTGGAAAAAGGGAACAAAGTGGGTGGGTGGGTCAGAGTCTGTTAGGTTGAATTCAAGCTCCCAGGTTTTGCATGGATTGAGGAATGAAAGTGGGCAGAATCTCCCAGGGAGCTCTCGGATATTTTTTTCTTCCATGGTGAGGTTTTTTTTCTTATAGCCCACTGGCAGCGAAGAGAAAAAAATACAAGGAAGAAATAAAGATCTGTTTATTTTATATTTAATGGTGTTTTCTGTTTTCAATTTTTAAAATATACTTTTATTTATTCTTCAACACAATTTTATCACCTTTTGTCGTATTATTCCCCTCACCCTCTAGAGCAGCAATTATCCTGATTCTGTGTCACACAGAATGCCCCATCTTTATGAAGCAGAACGACAAAAACATCGGGGTGCCTTGACCACAAAAGCCTTTCCTTCTTATCTGCCTACAGCCTACCAAACAACTGAAACCAAGGGGGAAATTAACGCAAATGTTTTAACTGAATGAGCCAAACATCTTCCCAAATTTCAGAAAAAGCTGTTCTCAGGGGGGGTGGGGGTGGGGGTGGGCTCTCTGACTGTAACTTTACAATACAATTATGCTTCTAGCAGTTGCAAAAAACATATTCGGAAACACCCAAATATCTGAAACGAGATAACTAGAATTAACGGTTGGTTTGTTGAAGCAAAAATGAACCAGGGTGTATAATAAAACACCTCCCCACTAACTTAATCCCAGAAACCAAGGCCCTGCTTGGTCCTTCTGAGCACTTTAGCAAGGCGGCTTTTCACCACTCCCAGAAGGCTTTGCTTGCTTGCTTGCTTGAAAACCAAAAGAAGGGAGAAGCAAGCTCGTCAGGATGTCTGCCACCTCCCCTGCCCTCCTTTCCATCCTTCTTACCTCGGCTACGTCGAACCATCTCCTGGCGTGCTCCAATTGTGCCCAAGATGGCTTCCTCTAGTCGTGCTTTCATGTCCAGAGATTTCTTGAAGGTCAGGCTGTTGATGCGCTCAAAGGCTTTCCTGCCCTGTGGGATGAAAGGACACGGGAGTCTAAGCAGCCTTCCCACCAGGAAGAGTCGGCGGTTTCACTGCACTCAGAAGCAGAGGGTAGACAATGTCCATTTTATTTTTATTTTTGGACATCCATTCTTAAAATCCCAGAGGGGTAAGGAGGATCACGGTGAGATAAATCAGTGGCTGCCCCGGCCTTTTGGAATACTCGGCCACCGGAGAGAAGACCGGCATGGTCTCTGTCCGCCTTTAGGAGAGCTCTAAAGAGCTGGCTTTTTAAGGAGAGCTTCGCTAAGTGCATGACGATATTTAGTTTTAGTTGGTTTTTGTCTATCCCAGCCTCTTTTGTGCTGGGGTTATGTTTGTCTGCATGTACACTGTTGTTGTATCTTATCTTTTTATTTGATTTACATTTGGTTTGTGGGGTTTTTTTGGGGGGGGGGTCTACTTGCTTTGTTTTATAATTTGTTGTACACTGGCCAGAGTTCCTGAGGGAAGCTGGGCGGTTAGTAAGTACAAATATAAATAAATAAATAAATAAATAAATAAATAAATAAATAAATAAATCTGAAAATGAACTTTTCCAAGTGACAAAAAAAGATGACCTGGCTGACAATTGCCCAGAGCCAATGGGTAAGCTGGTACACAGCTCCTCTCTTTGAAGGAAGTGTCCCGGTACTCTTTTCAGCAGAAACTGAGTAGCGAAATACAGGCACCTTTCAACTCCCTCAGGAAGAAATGCCTCTGGCTAAGGAGGAATCACTTGGTCTTGTAGCTTGCCATCAAATCCTTCAGGAAAGACTCTACTTACTCACCCAGCGCGTTGTAAGTCTATGGAACTCCCTGCCACAGGATGTGGTGATGGCATCTGGCCTGGATGCCTTCAAAAGGGGATTGGACAGATTCCTGGAGGAAAAGTCCATCACAGGTTACAAACCATGATGGAGAAACCAGGGTACTTCAAGGGCCAGGTGCAGGGGAGTGGTATCAGGAGACAGATATCTAGTCTCATGCGCTCCCAAACGCATCTGGTGGGGCCGCTGTGAGATACAGGAAGCTGGACTAGATGGGCCTTTGGCCTGATCCAGCATGGCTCTTCTTATGTTCTTATGTTCTTATGACACATGTTATCATGGCTCATATGGAAGGAAAGAGAGATTTCAGGGCCACTTTCCCATTCCCAGCTCGTCTGCCATCCATCTGAAGGGGGACTCTCACAAACGCTTTACCTGTTGACCTCTTGCCATCCGCAGGCAATGTTTTGGTTTGAATTTTCTGCATTCGGAAAAAGCTAGACGAGAAGGGACCTTCTGGTCCCTTTCAATGCCACGGCTCTCTGTTTCCTCTGTTTTGACACATATTTTAAATTAAATATCCCTGTTATGTATTCCAACGTGTCTGTGGACCACATTATTCAACCAGTTTGGACACATTAAGGAGTCATCATATGTGCCGCCATCAGAGTTTGTCTTACCAACAAGGACCTTTTCTAACACAAGGTGGGTGTTTCAGTCACAAGAGGGCGCTGGCTCTCAATACGAGCCGATGGACGAGGAACTGGCTAGCTTCAGGTATGTCTGGAAGTTGAGTCATGGCTACTGGACTTCTTTTTGAGAGAAAGAAACGTTTCGCTGTTCATCCAAACAGCTTCGTCGGTCTGAACGACGAAGC
>JAHTLZ010000198.1:2247380-2264259 GCA_023846285.1 Phrynocephalus versicolor | reverse complement strand
ATCTATCTATCTATCTATCTATCACCCGTCTTCTAACCAAAACTCTGGGTGATTTATAATAATACAATAAGGATAAAAGTGAGGAGAAACCCACCAAATACAACAATACCAAATGCAATAATAAATACTCAGAAAAAACAACAACCAATAAAAGCAGATGAATAACAAAATCAGCAGGCAATCTTATTTTACTGGTAAAAAGAAACTATTGATGGTCCCTAAACGTCTCTCTAAAAAGCAGCGTTTTAACTGCTTTCTTAAAGGCAGGCCGAAACTCTGCAAGGCAAATCTCACTTGGAAGCTGATTCCATGATGTCAGAGTGACCACTGAGAAGGCCCGACTCCTAGTGATCGTTTTTTGGGCTTCTCTGCACGTGGCCACCCAGAACGCCTGCGACGCTCTGGTGGGTCGGCCCCCAGCTGATCTTAAGGAGATTTGCTCTGCCCGGTATTCAGGTCCCAAGCTGTGGAGGGTTTGGAAAGTCAAAACCAGTACCTTGAACTTCACTCAGAAAGTAACAGGCAACCAATGTAGACGAGGCCAGCACTGGGGTGATACAGTCGTACCTTCCTGCACCCACCACCAGTCTAGCCACCACATTCTGAGCCTGTTGTACTCTCTGAATAAGGGTCAAGGGAAGCCCCACACAGAGAGCATTGCAATAATCTATCCTCGAGGTCACGAGCTGCCCCTTCATTCCAAAGGGGCTGCCAATGTGTCAGTGTGGCAACCAACCATGGAAATAAAATGGAGAACGACTACAAAGAGGCCGCAGAGAATAACTGGGGAACTTTATGTACTAGAAAATAGAGATGGGCATGAAATGAATTTTTTATTTCATTATTTGTTTCATTACAGAACGAAACAAATAACGAACTGGCCAATCAAAGAAAAATTAAATTAAATTAAATGGAAATTTCCGTTTCGTTCACTTCGGTTTTCATTTTCCCATAAAGCCGGCAGTTCCCCCCCCCCACACACACACACAACGCACCCAGGCGGGAAACTGCAGGCTTTTTTTTCCTGTAGAAGCCACCGCTGATCAGTTGTAGCGTGGGGCTTTGGCAGGAAAAGAAGTTTCAAAAGCCCGTCCTTTCCCCCACCCAATTGGGCGCCGTAGATTGGGGGGCGGGATAGAAAATAAAATAAAAAAAGTGCCGACCCAGCTCACGGGCCAGCTGGTTGGCTCAAGTAAATAAACCAAACAAACAATCAAACAAATAAGTGCCAACCTGGTCCTCAAGCCAGCTGTTCGGCCTAGGTAAAACAAACAAACAAAAAACACAAATACCAACCTGGCCCACAGGCCAGCTGGTCGGTGCGTGAAGAAACAAAACAAAATAATAATTTAAAAAAACACGCTGACCCGGCCTGAAGGCCAGCTGGTTGCTGCAAGTAAAAAAACCCCCAAAATATAGATCAAAAACCACACCGACCCGGCCCACGGTCCTGCTGGTCGGCACGAGTAAAAAAAAAAAAAATGCACTGACCCGGCCCGTGGGACAGCATGAGTAAAAAAAAACAAACAAAAAAACTAAAACAAACCCCATCATACAAACTAATGAAACAAATTTTTAACATTTTTTGTTTCGTTCCGAATGAAACAAAACAATAACAAAACGAAAAATGAAACGAAATTCCATTTTGGCGTTTCATGCCCATCTCTACTAGAAAATATTAAAGGTAGGCTAGACAGCTGAATAAGGTAATAACTGATAGCCAAATCCAATGTGGACAGAGTTTTGCCTCACGCTGGCTCCCTAATGGCACAAAAATTACTTATTTTATTTATTTATTTATTTATTATATTTATACCCCACCCATCTTCCCGAAGGAACTCTGGGTGGCTTACAATAGTTGACAAAGCAACTGAAACACAATAAGAAAGAAAACAACACAATAAAACAATAAACTCAGCAATCCTAACAGTTTAAAACAATTTAGCGCCCTGGCAATGCTTACAAGCCCAGCAACGAGGCTACTCGGTGGGAGCGAAATATGGATGGGGGGAAAAAGAGGAAAAAAGAAAAAAAAAACTACAAAAGCTCGCCAAAGGCCTCCTGGAAAAGCAGAGTTTTTAACCCTTTGCAGAAGGCCAGCAGAGATTCTGCAGAGCGCACTTCGCTTGGGAGGCTGTTCCAGAGTGATGGGGCTGCCACTGAGAAGGCCCGGTTACATGTAGATGTCTTCCAGGCCTCTCGAGGGGTGGCAACCCGGAGCGAGTGCGCTCGCGACTGCCGGACTGGATGGGCCGAGGTTGATCGCTGGACGAGGTTGATCCGGGCCCAAGCGATGGAGGGCTTTATAAACTGAAACCAAGACCTTGAATCTGATCCGGGATGCAACAGGTAACCAATGCAGGCGAGCCAGAACTGGGGTGATGTGGTCGTAGCGACGCACACCTGCCACCAGCCTGGCTGCCGCATTTTGCACCCGCTGCAAATGCCGGAGGAGAGTCAAGGGCAACCCCAAGTAGAGGCCGTTGCAGTAGTACAACCTCGAGATCACCAGCGCTTGAACCACAGTTCTCAGAGAGTCGCCATCCAGATATGGGCGGATCTGGGCAATTTGACAGAGATGGTAAAATGTGGATCTGGTCATGGCAGCCACCTGGGCATCCAAGGTGAGCGCCGGATCGAGAACCACGCCCAGATTCCGAATCCTATCCGCGAGTTGGAGGGAAACTCCCTCCAAACAGGGGAGAGGGCCTCCATACCCAGATGGCGAACTCCCAAATAACATAACCTCCATCTTCTCGGGGTTGAGCTTGAGCCTGTTGGCCCTGGTCCATGTCAATACCGCATCCAGGCACCGGTTGAGAGTCCGAACAGCTTCCACTGCAGAGGTGGAAAAGGAGAGATAGAGCTACGTGTCATCAGCGTACTGATGACAGCAGACTCCAAATCTCTGAATGACCCCAGCCAGCGGCCTTACATAGATGTTAAACAGCATGGGGGAGAGAGACGACCCCTGTGGAAACCCACAAGGGAGTATCCACAGGGCCGACAACTCTCCTCCATGCTGCACATACTGGGGACGGCCCTCCAAGAAGGACCGGAGCCAACTGCGAGCAGTGCCTCCGATTCCCACCTCAGAGAGCCGATCCAGTAAGATACCGCGGTCGACGGTATCAAAGGCCACTGACAAATCCAGGAGAACCAACAGGGTAGAGCAACCCCTGTCGGCCGCCCGGATTAGGTCATCTTGCAGCGCGACCAAAGCTGTTTCGGTCCCCTGGCAGGGCCTGAACCCGGATTGGCATGGATCAAGGCACTGCTGTTCCTCCAGATAAGACTGAATCTGGACCGCGGCCACCCTCTCAATGACCTTGCCCATAAACGGGGTGTTGGCAATCGGATGGTAATTTGCCAATTGGTCTGATGCCGGGCCAGGTTTTTTAAGAATGGGCTTGACCACCGTCTCCTTCAGATGGAAGGGAAAAAACCCCTCGCTGAAGGAGGCGGTGGCGATGGCAGATGCCCATTCGGCCATACTCCCGCCGGCAGCTTTTATCAGCCAGGCAGGGCAAGGATCAAAGGGGTGGACGCGGGCTGGCAGTGGGCAATTGCCCTGGAGGCCTCCAAGGAGGAAACAGGCCCAAGCTCATCCAACCGGGGAGAGAGAGGTGGCGCAGCGACTGGGGATGGCGGGGAAGGGCTAGTGCAACCGGATTCGAAGCCGGCCCGGATGGCCTCTATTTTAGATCGAAAATAGACTGCAAAGTTCTCAATACTGAAATCAGTAGGAGGAGGCCTAGCCAGACTAGGATTGGTGAGGTCTCGGACCACCTGGAAGAGCTCCCCCTGGCGGTTCGAGGCCTCACCAATTCTCAGGGAGTAATAGGATGACTTAGCCTCCCTGATCGCTCGAGAATAGCACCTAGTCTGAATCACAACAGCAGTCTTATTAATTGCCGTCCGGCTTCTTCTCCAGCTGCTCTCCAGCCTTCTCCGTTCCTGCTTCATCGCTCTCAACTCCGCTGTGAACCATGGCGAAGGTCGAGCTCTGCTGCGGAGAAGGCGCTTGGGGGTGATCCAGTTGATGGTGCGGGCAGCTGTTTCAAACCACTGGTCAGCCGCAACCTCGGTCGGAGCGTCAGTCAGGCCACCAGGTAGCTCCCCGAAGGCTTCCCGGAACCAGGCAGGGTCCATGAGCCTCCGGGGGCGGGCCAACACAGGAGGCCGATGGTCCCCGCAAGGGGGGGCTGCGATCAACAGGGAGAAAGAAAGCAGGTGATGGTCTGACCATGACACAGGTAGAGAGACAATGTCCCCCACCTCCAGACTGAAGTCCCCCGACATGGAGGTAAATACCAACTCAAGGGTATGCCCTGATCTGTGGGTAGGACATAAAACATGCTGGGACAGACCCATGGAGGCCATGGACTCCATGAAGTCCAGAACTGCACCAGAAAGCCCACTGCCGGCCTGCACATTGAAGTCCCCCACAACCAACAGGTGCGGGGACCTCCAAAGTGCAGCCGCAATGAACTCCGAGAGCTCTGGAAGGGATTGCACTGGGTTGCGGGGAGCACGGTAGCCCAGCACAACGCCAAATCTGTCCCGCTGTCCTACCAACAGGTGAAGGCATTCCAACCCTTGACTAACCAATGTCGAGGCCCTGCTAACATGAAGAGAATCCCTGTAGGCGATGGCGCCCCTCCTCCCTTCTGACCCTTCTGCCATATTTGGAAGGGTTCTTCTTTCACAATAAAGTTGCATCTATTCAAAGCTAGAAATGATGAGCCACACCTAGGTCATGGTTTTCCTTCTAAGTGGCCTAACCTCTCACCCATTCCGAAAAAGCACTCCTTTATCTCGCTCTGCTTGGGAAATTTCTTGTCTCTAAGCACATCTCTTGCCTATATCGCTACACAATTAAGTACCTTTGGCAGAGGACAACCATTATTTTTAATCACGGAATGGAGCAAGCAGAGGAGAAAAGAATATGGTGAAAGAAACAACTGGATAGAGGGAGAAGCCTGGATTAATTATAGAGTGAAGGGCCACATCACTTGTCCTCCTTTCAGAACTGCCCCAAACTCTGAAAACAGCTGCAAGATTTTTCAGAAATTTCCCCTAAAACAAATGAGTAAATCCAATTTGCACTGGCACGTCCCAACAGAAACTCAGCTATTTCCTCCAGCTATGAATGCTACCAAACAAAAGGAATGGTAAACCATCTAAATTCCAAACCCAGTATTCAAGTGACACTCATATAGGCTAACCAAAAATGCACAAGCTAAAAGGAAGATAAAAATGGCAGGAGATTGATAAAACGGGGGGGGGGGGGGGAGAAAATAAGCTGTAAAAGAATAGTGTCTTACTATAATATTTGCTTTTAATATCTCACCAGTTAAAAGAACAAATATGTATTTTTATGTGCCTCTGAACACTTTTTGTTTGTCCTATAACAATTGGTTTGCCCTATCCTATTTCCTCAATATAGAGCAATTGGAATCAACACACTTTTAAAAAACGAAAACTTGAGTTTTCTGTGCTAATCGTTGAGCTCCCCTGAAATTCCAATTGTCACGCTGGGAAAACGGTATCACAAGGTTCCCCTATAGTTACCTGCTTATAATAGGAGCGCAGAAGGTTGAAGACAAATCCACGATCCAGGAAAGATAGCAGATCATTGAGAAAAAAGGCCAGGCTGCTGTTGAGATGTTCCACCAGCTCCACATCCTAGGAAAGAGGCAGAAGACCCAAACGTGAGAGGCCTCCAGGGAACCTTGGCAATCGCAAGTGGAAGACCAAAGAGGAAACAAATTGGAAAAGTATCTCTTTTACACCAGAGAGCAGCAAATTATGAACACGGGAGTAACACAATTCCCAGAGCTTGAACAGGAAAAATTCTCACTGAACTGTCTTAAGAGGTCTAGCACTTAATCAATAGGTTTGTTGTAGTCCCTGAATCATTTCCACGGTTAAATATGTACCTCCATGTGCATACATAGAGAAATGTCATGGGATACGCAGAAGACAAAAGACATTTGTTCTTAAAAGAAAGCTCTGAAAAATAATAATAATTTGCATTGCTCTGTAACATTGCGCCTGCTGGACCACTCAGTGAGTCAAAACTCCTGGCTACACAGCTAAGGATTGGGAGTTCCTCTTTGCCTCCTGGGAGTAGAGCCAGCCTGGGTGGCCTTGGACAAGCTGCACAGTCCACAAGGAGCTCTCAGAAGAAAGGAATAGGAAGCTGCTTCCAAGTGGTTCACTGCTTCAAATCAAGAGCTGTAAATTAAGTCCAGTGCTGTGCTGGAAGAGACGAGCACAGAGGGGAGTGTGAAGGGCAGGGTGGGGCAGGTAGTCCACAAGGAGAAGCCTCAGCACAAACCTTCTGGCAACGGCTGGCAATCTCAGCACTGACGGTGCACACCAGCGCCGAGATGTCATCGACGAAACGGCCGGGGAAGCGCAGCTTGCGAGGGGCCTCGAGCTTGTCGCACAGGAATAGATGGTGCGCCATACTCTTCACCTGCAAGAAGAAAGAAGCCTATCACCCTCCTCCACCCGCAAGATGGCCTCAGCGTATCCGGTCTGGGGCTCCTTATCTGGAACTGAGCCAACCTGTATGGCTGTTGTGAGGCCAAATCCCCTGTTAGACAATATTAAGCTGAATCGAACTCAATCCACTGGCACAACACAGAGCTAACAACTAGTACTGCCAGTTAAACTCTACGATATCTAAGTAAAAGCAAACAAAGCGAACTGGTGTTCCTCATAAAGCACACTCTGGGTGGTTTACAATTTGATTAAGCTCCTGGTGGTGGAGGCAATGTGTAGCTTGCATAATTCCTTGTAAACTGCCCAGAGAGTGCTTTAAGCACTATTGGGCAGTACAGAAACAGCACACTTAGCTTTGCTATTACACATTGCACCATCTTACCGGAAAACTGTGCATTCCATTTACCAGCCACAGAGGGATGGAAAGTTGAGCCACTTAGTTGGGATTGAACTCATGTCATGAGCAGAAGTTTGGCTGCAACCATGAGTTTATCCACTGCAAAAGGAAGCCCCTAACATGATTGCTGAGTGATCTAGTTTTAGACAATGTAGCCATGTTTAGTCTGTGTCACCATATCAGACTAAAACAAAAACTAAAAAATAACTAAAGAAGATAAATATGTTCTCTCATCTTAAGGTGTGTTCAGCTACTGCTGATTTTTCTGGCTGTTTTAGTTTGCAGTGTCTTTCATGTTGTTTGATTCTGGTCTGGATGCTGCACTTTGTGGTCCCATTATATACCTGGTCACAATTAGCGTGCACATGCCTAACCTATCCAGTATACTCCTGCAGCGGCGAGTGGGTTCCTTTTGTCCTTTGTGTGATTCCTTTTATGTATGGCAGAAATACTTTGTTGGAGGCTGTTTTTCTTCTCCAAGTTTCTGTTGTTATTTGGTTTGATGGCTGTTTTGATTTTGTTCTTGGAATAGCCATTTGCCTGTAGGGCCCAATTCAAGTGGCAGAGTTCAGTGTTGAGGAATTCAGCTTCACAGTTTCAGTTGGCGCAGTCTACAAGTGTTTTGATTATGCATCTTTTTTGTTTTGGCTAATGGTTGGAATTTTTATGTAGGTACCAATCTGTGTGGGTGGGTTTTCTGTAGACCTTGTGTCCTAATCGAAGGTCCGGTAACCTCCAATTGTACAATTGTAGAACCTCCTCCTTGAACCATTAGTTACAGAGATTTTCCTTCTTTATTTCCTACTTTATTTCCCTTCCAAGGCAGAGAAGCAGGCACCTGAGTAAAACCACTTCAACTTAGCACCTACTCAACTGATTGCCTACTCATTCTTTTCACATCTTGGCACTTTAGGGCTTTAAGAAGCCAATTACGATGACCACAAAAGTGACAACAGGAAGCCTTGTGTGCCTTACTATTAGGAACATCCCAGTTTTCCCTAATTTTCTATCGGTGTGGTGCAATCGATGTCCCCAAACAGAAAAAAGAAAATGTACAGGCAACCAGAGCAGGGCCACAAGACCAATCCATCTGTTCAGAGGCACTCAAGCAACTAGGAACGTACCATCAACTGGAAGAAGAACCAGGCTTGGTGCAAAGCAGCCTCCCGCACAGAGCTGGTGCTCACCACCCACTGCAGGGCCAGTTCTTCATGAAGCAGCTGAAAGCCCAGAGACCAAGAGAATGAAAGGAGAAGAGTTAGGCATGTGCACTCTAAATACTGAGCACCGTCTTTGCAAAATCAGTTCTTTTGTCACAACCTGATGGAGCCACCATAGCTTTCACTTGAGAGAGTGGGAGATGAAAGGCAAAGGTAGGCCTTCTACACTCCCAGTTCTTCATTTCTGAGCTGGTTCCATGGTATCCTGCTTTCCTGACTGAAGAAGTCACCTGCCTCTCTGCTGTTTCCACAGAAACTGCTTCTATGGACTAGCAACCAGACAAAGGAGCAGTGGACAGGTCACATTTAGCAATACAGTGGACCCTTGTATAACAAACAACTTGTATAACATAAAATTTGTACAACATAAAAATTCCGGAGATAGAGGAAATTTGCTTAAAATAATCGCCTATGGGGTGAATATCTACAACATAAAAATGGGATTACTCCATTTTCAATGCATTCCTATGGGAATTTCTATAAAGGAAAAATTGCTTAACATAATTTCATTTGGAACAAATTAATTCCTTTATACAAGGTACCACTGTACATGCTCAGTTTTCAGTACAAAATACCCTAAAGAGTTGTTTTGTTTTTCCAAACCATTCATGTCTAATCAATCTGCATTGAACCTGTGACTACCTAATACCGCCGAAATAACCCCACACAAGTTCACCGTCTCCTCTGTATCAACAGCTCAGGTAGCCAGATGTTCTAGAGCAGTGATTCCCAACCTTGGGTAATCCAGGTGTTCTTGGACTGATATTCCCAGATGCCTTCATCCCCAGCTGTGCTGGCCCAAGTTTCTGGGAATTACAATCCAAGAACACCTGGGTTACCCAAGGTTGGGAATCACTGCTCTAGATCAAAGCATGCAATAAAAACAGCCACTTAAAAAAAAGATAGGGTTTCTTTTAGAGTTTCTGCAAACAGAGGCTTGGGATGCATGCACACATAAACAATGCTGTTACAGCAGGGATTTTCTACACTTATTTCCTTTTTGAGTTGTTGTAACATTACTGTCTAGATTTAGACCAACAAAGGACATTACACATTCAGACTGGGATAATTCTGTTCTACTTTTCCCTAAGTTTCAGCTCCTTGACTGGATTGGTGTTTTTTCCATGTAAAGAAGTGCTACATTCTGCTCCACACTAACTCGATCCTATGTTGACTACTTGGATGTCTCAATAGAACACAGGTACCAAAAAAGATGGGCCACAACATATCTTCTAAAGCAGCAAAAAGCCCAAACTCTTTTCTCTCATAGACCCATTTCAGCTCCAACATCCAACCACCTAAGGTGTCCTGTTGGGGAACATGGTCTATAGAAGCCCTGCATCCCCTGAAACTCCCCAATTTTAGTTTTGATATGAGTCCTCACATTCTGTATGGCAGCAGCAGGGATCTGCTGCTGTTTTGGGGGGTGAACTCAAATCTTTTATGTCTTTTCCCCTTTTCTAAAAAAAAAAAAAAGTCTGTACCTAGAATATGTTCAGCAACAGGGTGAAACATTGGCAAAATTGCCCCCACCCAAGACCCCTGGGGCCTTTGCAAATTAAAAGAAATGCACACAGCCCTTTGAAATCTGGAAGGGTGTGTGAGAGGAATCAAGACCTACGGAAGTTATCCATTTCTGGCCCACGTGTGCACCCCTTGCAGACCCCATGGATTTAATCCAGTGACAGTTTAAGGCAGTGGCTTAGCAGAAAAAGTGCAGATGAACTGTGCATTATGAACGGAAGAACTGGAGGAGCAAGGGAAAGAGCAAGGAGCATCACAGATAGCAAAATAAATGGTGAAAAGATAGGAGTGTAAAACAGAAACAGAAGAATGACACCAAGACGAACTGTTTTTACAAAGACAACTGGCTTTTCATTATCACTCAAGTGATTAGCTCCCCACCGCTGGCAGTGTCTGGAGTTCTTCATGGCAGGAACCAACTATGGAAATAGCCAGAGGCATGCCATCTTCTAGGTCAGCAGGTCTCAAACTGTGGTTCCCCAGATGCCCCTGGACTGCAACTCCCAGAAACCCTTTCCAGCACAGTGAGTAGTGGAGGCTTCTGGGAGTTGCAGTCCAGGAACATCTGGGGACCCACAGGTTGAGGACCACTATTCTAGATCAGCCTACACACTCACAGCACACATTTCAATCATTTCCCATGGCCAAGCAACACTTGCTTCCCAAAACTATATTCTAGCCCACACCAAGCCTATCCTATAAGGGAGACTTGGAAGTAAACCCCCCACCCAATGCAATTCAGTTAATTCCCAGGCGTGCTTGGTCAGAGCTTAAGGCAGCCTTCTCAGGCAACATTTCTGAGGCGCTTCCCAGCCCTTCTCTACCTTTCTGGTCGCCGGTCTCATCGGGGTGGCCGGAGGAAAAGTGGAACCCTCAAGATAGGAGGAGATGCGATTAGGCGCTCGCTCGGCAGCCTGCGAAGAGGAGGAGCAGCGAGAGAGGAAAGAAGACGAGACAGCGGCGGTGAAGAGGCGTTTCTCAGAAATGGCGGAAGCATGAGGGGATGACCGAAGAAAGACGGCCGTGGCCGCCTTACCTGAGAGGAGGAAGCTCAGAGTTGAAAGACAGAGGGCATTTCACCAGGAAGCAGGAAACTAAAAGGCAGCCCTCAGGAGGACAATCTCAAATGGCTCCAAGGATCCGAAGACAGTGCAGATAATTTTACTCACCCAAGCTGGGTTACCTTCGGCTTCCCCACTAGGAAATACAGCCATGACGACAGCACTTGTACAACCCCTTTTTTGTTTTTACACAAGACACTCATTCATTTGATTTCCTAGAAATTTATGAGTAGGGATCACTAGTTTGTATGTCTGCCTGTTTTTGTCACCTTGCCTAGCTTTTTAAATGCAGGTTCTACTGTTTGCTGTTGATTTTCTCGTATGTCATTTTGTGGAGCCGATTATTATTATTATTTTGAATTGTTGTATGTTATATTTGTTAACCGCCCTGAGTTCCCGTTTGGGAAAATCGGGCAGTATAGAAATATAAAAACAAACAAACAAACAAACAAACAAACAAACAAACAAACAAACAAACAAACAAACAAACAAACATTTTAAAGCCCACTCTCTCCTAGCATGCCTTGGCATCCCATTCCAACTTCACAAAATGGATCCTCCTTGCCTAAAGGACCCGTCTGCTTGTTCATAGAGGCAGGAACCAGGCAAGAAAAAACAAGAGACGTGAGAAACACAGATCATGCTTGCCCCCTTCACCCATGACTGGCCGGCCCAGAGGCTCCAGAATCCCCTGACAGGGTGGCTCCTCTGAAACATCAACTAAGAGAGCCATGACACTCTCATCCTAAGAGCAAAACTATCGCACTGGAAAAATAGGTGGGCAAACAGCATCATAAGAGGAACACCTGCCACCGATGGGCCAAAATCCTACTACAAAATACTGTGGATGTAATGGTGTGTTTTTTATTTATTTATTTATTTATTTATTTATTTATTTATTTATTTATTTGTTTATTTGTTTATTTATTTGTTTGTTTGTTTATTTATTTATTTATTTATTTTTACAACTTATATGCCACCCACTACCCAATAAATGGGTATTGATTGCAGTGTGCCAGCTGTTAGTCGCTCCCCCAAGTGTACGATTACACAGACTTTGCTGTAGAACTAAAGGACTATGGAGCACGTGACAGCCCAAACCGTCTCCTAGTGTTTGTACAACCCCCAACACACTAGCTAAAACCCTGTTCCGTAGTGAAGCAAGTTGCAATGAAAGTTAGGCCCACTGAAGCAGTGGGACTTGGTGCATTAACTCCTACCTAAGTTCCGCTGATTCAAATGGGCCTACTTCAGTTGTGATTTACTCCACTAAAGCAACAGCATTTCAGCCAATGGATTTCTTGCCCTTCTTAATTCATCCGACAAAATCCCAAATTCCCCAGAACTGGGGGAAAGACGGAGACCTGGAAGGGATTTGGGGGAGGGGGTTGGATGGTTCCTCATTCAATAAAGTCCCTTTTTGTTATATGTCACTTGAATATGAACAACAGGTTCCCAGGGGCATCGGCTGGACAAGAGAATATCCGCTGTCTTAGTTGCTCTGGAAGCCTTCTATTGCCCACAGACCTATTTCAGAAGGAATGTCCCGACCTTCTGTGAATGAGGCTTCTCTTTTCAATCCACCACAAACAGCATTACCTCTGAACCACAAACTACAGTTGGTCTTAACTACAGTTTATTGAAATCAGCCAACTTCATAAACCTTGGTTGGAAACAGGAATACTTCTGTGTACCACAGAGACCAGCCACATCCTCAATTGGGCAGCAAATTCCAGTCCAGCTAAAACATTCCCCCGTGGTATTTTTTACTGTAATTTTGCTGCCAGTTACTGCCAGCAATTTTTAACTTAAGAGATGTTCTCACGAGGAGAGTAGTGGGGGAACCAGCACTTGAACGGCCTTGTCATCAGGCCTCCTGTACTGAAAGATTTCTGCTAAGGTCTGATCTGGCCATGGCAACACATGCCTTAGTTTTATATCCTGCCTAGATTCCTTATAATGTGCTCTACATGAGGCCTTCTGTGGCAAGTGTTTGGAAACTTCAGTGGTTCCTAATTGCTGCATCCAGACTGTTAAGTCGGGCTAGTTATAGCGATCACAGGCCTCCACTAACAACAATCCTGGCTGGAAGGATTAATTATGCTCCCTGTCTGTGACACACCAACCTTTTCATAGCAAAAACCAATAACCAGTGTGCATCGTTGTATCTAGGGAAGCTGAGCAGACAGATAGTAAGGAAGGCTAACACATGGAAGCCCATACTTGACAAAGGAGTTGTGCCCTTGGAATCACCAAAACAAACTGCTGGTTCCACTTTAGCAAAGCAAAAAAGCAAAAAGTTCTGAACCCAGGTCGTGAGCACCGTTTTACCTGCAGTACAGGCATTTAACCACTGCAGCACAAGGCTCCTTTTTTAAAATCTTTTTTTAAAAGAAATCTTCCCAACAACCATGATTAGAACCATCTAGAGAATGAAAGCAGATAGCTTTCCACTTCTGTGTGTCAGATTCTACCACAGATATGCAGAACAACAAAAGACCAGCAGTAGTTTGAGTCACCCAGCACCTAGGTCTGGATGTCCTGCCCAAAGGAATGAAGTGTTCTGGCAGAGAGAGGGAGAGACCAAAGAGAAGTTTTTAACCCCCTCCTGGCAACTCAGCAAACAGACCTTGGGCTGCTCCTGCCAGCTGCACTTGCAAAGATAAGTTTTTAACCCGTTCCTGACACTTCAGAAGACAGATCTTGAGCTCTTGGCAGCAAGGTCTGCTGAGATGTCAGGAGGGGGTTAAAAACCTCTCTTTGGAAACACAGCCGGCAAGAGCAACCCAAGGTCAGTTTACTCAGGCCTCTGCATTTCAGGGATTTTCCATTATCGCGGGTGGATCAGGCACCAAACTCCCGCAATAAATGGGGGAGTACTGTACTTGGGTAATCTGTTGGAAAAAGATGAAGTATAGAAATGTTAAAAACAAGAAAGCAAGTGTACTTCCGATTCCTTTGGGTGATTGAACCGAGATATGCCCTGTACTTAAAAACTATAGACAATATTAGCAGCAGCTGAATTCCTTTAGTTTCTTTTAAGGGTTACAAGAGTTACTACATCTCCAAAGATGGAGGTCAAGTCAAAGAGAGACTATTGGAGCGAAACCTAACTTTCCTCCCTGGTGGAAATCTCCAGTGGTAGCTCTGCACCGGCCTTTCCCATAGGAAAGGATGATACCGGAATCTTCTTTGGCTGCCGGCTGCAAGGGGTCAGTTCCATTGCCTCTACCTGAGCAGTGGCAGAAGAGAAAAACCCTGGCTCAGTCAACCAGGCCTTGCTCTCTCAACCATGGTGTAAAGCTGTGCAAGGCTAGAACCATTCCTGCTATCACCATGGACGAATATGTTGCAGGGTAACTGAGTCTGAAAGCCTAGGGGACAACTTACAAGCAGCTTGAGAACTCGGAGCATATATGCTGCTCTTCTGAGGCTAATTTTCAGGATTATTGTTTCACTGACCTATCAGACTTCTACCTTATCCTTTTCCTAAGGAGCTCTGAATAGGTGAGCTATTTTTATGTTTTGCAGTCACCCTGTGAAACATTTCTAGACTTAGAAATGTTGACTAGTCTCAGGCCATTCCAATCATCCACTTTTTTTTTATCACTGAATGGATACTTGAATTCAGGTCTAGGGCCCAGTAACATAGTCTCTGCCTTACTCTGGGGTCCCAATGGTCCCCCGAACCCATCTGCTTTTCCTTTGGTGCTTGGGATTTGTGCATCCCCAAGTCCAGTGGTGGCAAACATTTGGCCCTCCAGATATTTTGGACCACAACTCCTAGAATTCCAAGCCTAGATTGCCAATGACAAAGGACTATGGGAGTTGTGTTTCAAAACATCTGGAGTGCCGAAGGTTCGCCATCACTGCCCTAGTCTAAGGGCTGTAGTGACTAGCAGATATACGAACCAGTCCAGACACCACTCTGCCTGCTTCCATCTTGCACTCGGCTCCCCTCTCCCAGCCAAGCCAGATCTGTGGGTCTCAAGAGGACAGAATCCTACCAACTGTAACCGAACACGAAAGGAAGATCTAAAGCCCTTGCCTCTGATTATCGTACAGAGGAGCCAGGAGAGACCCTTTCAAGGTACGGCAACATAGAGGCTGCTGAGAAGCACCAACAATAAATCATATTAATTTACATTTTTAAAGTATTAGTACTTATAAGTTGACTTGAGGCCCATTTCAATAGAACAGCAATAAGTAAATGTGCCCAAAGACATATAATGTGAGCTCCATTTGGAAAAGGACACAGAACTGCATCCGTCTAGATCAGTGGTGGCAATATCTCTGGCACTCCAGATGTTTTGGACCACAATTCCCACAGTCCTTTGTCATTGGCAATACAGGCTTGGAATTCTGGGAGTTGTGGTCCAGAATGTCTGGAGTGCCAAAGGTTTGCCACCACTGCTCTAGATATTCAGGACTCACAACTTCCACAATTACTTAAAGCTGGCCATGGCAGATGGCACTGATGTGAAACAACTGAAGTGCTAAGGCTTTACCATATCTGACTTAGAGAGATCCCCCTGGACCCAAATGCAGGCGAACACAGCTGCGATGAGGAGGTGTCAGTTAAGAGACGGGGGTTGAATGAACTCCTAACTGTGTCTAAATGATCAAGTGATTCTGCACCGCACCAGGTCCAGGGGATCTCCCATACTGTCGTCTAGAGCAAACACAAGTTGCATGAGGAAAGTAAACAAGGCTTTGCACAGACTTTTCCAAACAAACCTTCCCCCCCCAACAATGGCAGAACTGAACGCTTCCAATATCCAGGCTCTGTTTTCTCTCCTTCATATGGAGGACGCCATTTCGTACCACCTCAAGCTGCTGGCACGTTCTTCTTGGAGATGCATCTCCTGTTCTGCAGACCTAATTCACCACCACCAACACTGGCAACACCACTCCACCACACACAAAATGTGGCAAAGGGAAAGTGGGCAAAATGTTAACATTTCCTGGGCATCTGCTCTTGCGCTGAAGAGCCACCCGACCAAGGCTTCTGGAAAACATAACTCTTGAACCTTCAGCGGGCCGCTATTGCAGCCGTCCACTAACTTGCAATCAAGACAAGGAAAAGCAGCAAGGGAAACTCCAAGCACAAGGTTAGAAGACAAAAAGCACCTGCTTCAGATCCGTGCTGGAGTTCGGATGATTTCTGCGAAGCACAGATTTGGGGCCTCCAGGGGCATAAGCTGAATTGACCCAGGAGTGAGAGCGGTCGATCCCCTATAGGCAGTATGCAAAAGAAGGTTATGGAAGTAATAAATAAATAAATAATCACAACAGAGAGACACAGATTAGAGCAAAAGAACCAAAACCGCATTAAAAAAAACCATAATTTTTGCTGCTGCTGCTGCTGCTGCACCTGAAGGAAAAAAAGGGGGGCCACCCAAGAAAAGGAAATGCCAAAAGGCAGCTGGTAGCTGCTAAGCTGAGGATAATAACCTCACTAGCAGAAACGGAGGCCTCCATTTGTGTTTCTTTGTAACTGGAAAGGAAGGTGCACAGCACCATGGAGCTTTTGGCCCAGATTCTCCATCATCACAAAGTACTTTGGGTTTGGGAAGCAGCTATCCAGGTCTCAGAATGCAGCATCAGCATCCACCCAGAAGGACAAGGAGCAGAGGGAGTGATTAATATGAGAACCACAGTGGTGAATGCAGCAGGGAGCACCCACATTTCTGGACTCAGGGAAACGCCGCCTTACATCCTAGAAAAGATTGCAGAAGTACTTAGGAGAAATGCTTTTTTTCAAGCACGGATCTTGTTGGATGGTGGGGGTGTTGCCCAGGACTGATTACCATCAGGAAAGACATATTTGAAGTTTACTGGGAACAATGACTCCTGAATCACTGCAGGTGAATGCACCCAGATTGCCTTTAACAGCTGTGGCAAAGTCCAGACCTGAAGCAATCGCATCAGGAGAGCAGCCGCTGGTTCGAATTGTTTGGACTAGTTTATGGTCCTGGCTGTGCCTCAAGCAAAAACGAAAGTCCCAAGCCGGCCAAAAATCAAAGGGGGAACTGTGGGGAGCCTGCTGTAAAATTTTACTGGATCAATATATGAGCACAAATTGCAAACACCCTTCTGATGGGCTTCACCTTGCATTGCTCTCTCTCTCTCTCTCTCTCTCTCTCTCTCTCTCTCTCTCTCTC
>JAHTLZ010000198.1:2169347-2247370 GCA_023846285.1 Phrynocephalus versicolor | reverse complement strand
CTCTCTCTCTCTCTCTCTCTCTCTCTCTCTCTCTCTCTCTCTCTCAAGATTTACTTGCTGTAGGGTCTTTATTTTTCTTTCTGGTCTTATCGTGGTTTCCTATTTATCAACTTTAGTTTGCATTCTGTATTTTCTCACACTCACTGACTTATTCCTGATCTTCGGTTACATAACCAAAAGGCCGCACATGGGTGGCGAGAGAGCCTTTTCTCAGCTTGGTCTTAGGCATCAGCTGCACAACGTTTTTTGACCAATGCATGTCATTCCTCCCCCTCCCCACCACCACCCCTGAGGTGTCATCTCTCATATAACTAACATGCAGACTAGCTAAGTCAAGCTGCTGGGGTGGATTCACTGCTTTTAATGAGGATGCTAACGTTGCTCCTTAAAGTGTTATGGTCCGCCTTGCTGCACCTTTATGGAATCCTTCACTGTATTTAACATTGGGGAGGGGGGGGGGAGAGGTATAGCATAAAATTCAAAATTTACTCTCATCCCCTGAGGGTCATGGAAGTGGCACTTAACAGTGGAGCATGGGACCTTTTCAGGTAGAGACATCCTCCTGCTGGACCAAGTTATATCGCAGCATGAGATCACCTCCCTGACATCGGCAGCAGGTACATGGATGATGTGCTGTCCAAAGTTTTTTTTGGGGGGATGGGTGGGCTTGTGCTTTGGTCAGGGACCCAGGACGGACTGGTCTTTCACTTTCTGGGAAGCTGGGGGGGGGGAAGTCCAGAAGTTTTCTGAGCCAGCACTCCGAGGGGGCCATGGAGTCTCAGTTTTGCTTGGCTCACCAGTTGCCTTTCCTGCATGGGAAAGGTTCTTGGCGGAAATTCATCCCCAAGTCTCAAAAGTCCCATTCCTGCCTTTGCTGCTGCTTCCCCTGAAACAAGAGGGGGGAGATGTGTTCTTCTCTGGCTGAAAAAAGGCTCACACAGTCTAGCCCAATACTGTATACTGTATATAAGCAATAGGTGGAATTGGAGAAGGACTCCTTCTCTGCCATAGCTAAACATTAGGCTAATTTTGAAATGGCCTTCTGCATGGAATGGTCCTTCTGGAACTTCTCCCATCGTGTCTACATACGGCCTTCTTGAGAAGATTCTCAGCAGGACCTAGTCCTCTGTTCTTCAGCCCATGCTTACCTTACTGCTCATGATCTTCTGAACCTCCTCGTCTGGGGAATTGGGGGTGGTGGTCAGGTCAGGGTTGCTATTGCTGATGCTTTTGGAGCGAGACAAGTTGAGGCTGACTGGACGTCCTGTTGCACGGGACACGGTGGCATACTGAATGGGACCACTGTTGGCAGCTGCTCCACTCTCTGCCAAAAAGTCAAGAAAATTCATCCAAAGTCTATAGACAGAGGCCAGCTACAAGCCTATACCGGTACCAAAAATCTACATTGTTACTATAAGGCAGGGAGATAATCCAGGAAATACCAGGGACCCATCCACTAGCATCCTCTCACACAATAAGCAACAAAGGCAAATGGCAAGCTAGCCATCCACCAAACCATGTGTTGAAAGACGTTTTAAGGAACAAACTGAACCCATATTTTAAAAGATCATCTCGATGGATATAAAGACAGCTAGCAGACATCTGGCATATTTAAAATTAACAAGGCAGCCGTGCTCCCCCTCGCCCCACCAGTACATAATCCTATTTGCACCCAGTACGGTCTCCAGGACATTCTTCTAGACCGCGAAGGCCCTTCAGTGGTGGCTTTATCTTTTAAAAGAGATCTCAGCTCCAGATGGTATTTCTTGCCCATTCACAGGGCATTCCTGACCTAAGGAACAACCTTCCTCCTCCTCTTCCTATCAAAAATGACTGAGAGAAAGAGGCTATACACTCCAGCACCTTCTCAGTTTGCTTTCCAGGCTCGAGTCTTTAATCGTGTTGTGACAATACATGGACTTCCAAAGCAGTTGGGCACTTACAGTCATCCCATCCAGAACTTTGTGCAAGCAGACTTCTGTCTACAAACTATTTTGCTTTTAATCAACTGGTGGTTACTGGGAGATTAAGAAAAAACTATCACAAATGTGCCAGAACTTTAGGATGTCTGTCACATTAGTTCACTGTTCTCACCGACGCAAATGGCAAATGGACAAATGGGAGACAGCCTCAAGATGCATGAAAATATTGTCAACACAGACTTGATTCGAAAAAGCTCAGGCTCAAAGTGTTTTGGCTGTGGCCTTCTTCAGGAGCTCGGAGTAAGACAGAGATATATATTCATTGAAGGGGCTCGGGACAATTACAGCTTATTCCCCCCCCCCCATATCTATTGTATTTTCCCGTCTATAAGACACCCCCATGTATAAGATGACTGTTTGCAGAGACAAGGTATAGGCAGTTGCAAATGCACACGTCTCTCCTTCGTTTACTTCCATGTATAAGACGACACTCAATTTTTAGACTCACCATTTTAGAAAAACATCGTCTTATACATGGGAAAATACAGTATATAATCAAGCGTAAGAAAAAGGTCACAGGCGAAACATGTCAAGCCTGAGGGTTTTTTTAGAAAACAGTCTACACTGACATGATTTCCATACATCTTTATAGCCTCTCTCCCATTTATACTTTTGCCACCAGTGAACGCCCCAAGGTCCCTCTGCTTTGCCTCACTGGCACAGAAAGAGATGGCCATCAGTACAAGGAACAAATGAGTCCTGAGTTGTGAATATAATCTCTCCTTTGAACGTCTTTGATAAATCGGCAGCTTCAGAACGGCAGATTGGGGGAAATGGCACTCGGCTCATTATGACGGAAGGCCAGGCATCTGTTCCCTCCCTCTCCCACCCAACTCTAAAGCCTCAACATCTACCTGGCAAGCCCGGCTCTGCCACCGGGAGACGGAAAACATAGAAGATGTAAGAGGCCAGCAGCTGGTTGTGGCCATGTTGGTCTTGATTGCTCTCCAGGCTCTTGTGGATCTGGTTCACCATCACTGCAATGGCTTCAAAGGCAGCACGGCCCAAGTTCACTGGAAGACCCAATGAGACAGAAGTATTAAGCTGCTTTAAAACACCAAGCCACATAAACACGGTTTCTATCAACAACTAAAGGGGAACTGAACAGTCTTGGAAATGCATATAACAGTAAGAGGTATCTACAGAAAGATCCAGGAAAAGGAGATGGTGTAGAGCAGGCTTGGGCAACTGTCGGCCCTCCAGATGTTTTAAGGACCACAACTCCCACATTCTTTTGCCCTTGGCAATCTAGGCTCAGAATTTTGGAAGTTGTGGCCCAAAACATCTGGAGGGCCAACAACTGCCCACCCCTGGCGCAGAGCGTTGTTGCATGAGGGAGATCCAGTGACACATGGAGAGACTGCTGAAGGAAATGCTTCTGGGTTCAACCTGGGAGGAAGACCCATGTTTCTTCATCCTATCTGCATCCCATTACAACTCTACATATGTTTCTCCACTGGCTATGCAGAATTTCAGGGAAAAGTGGCTTTTCCGAGTTCCATTTCTATTTTCCAAATTGTGAGAGCACAGAGGTTTCAGCTTTGAAAACACTTTGTGAACTAATCCAGATGCCAAACAAAAGAATGCAAAAAATGGAAAGGGAGGGACAGAAACCACAACCCAGTGACAGGACAAGAGAACAGCCAGGGCACTCACCAATCTGCCCAGCGATGACAGGTGGGTACACGATAAGTTGGATGAGCTTGTTCAGGATCTGGTGGCTAAAGGCAACGAGGGCCTCCAGGCTGGCTACGCGTAGGTTGCCCACACTCGACTTCAACTCAGACTCCATGTTGTTCTCTGTTAAGATCACATCTTTTAGCCGAAAGGGAAAGGTGTATTCTTCCAGCACATGGATCAAGGTGAAGAATTTATCCAGAAATGGGTCCTGCCGGAACAAAGGAGGAACAATCTAGGGACACAACCTCGGGTTCTAAACACCTCTCATATGCTCATCATTGTCCTCTTTGAACCACTGGGGAGATTGGGGCAGGGGGAATGCTGGCCCAGGCATTAGCAGAGGATTTGGACCTGACCTCTCCTGGGACTTCTGTGCAGAAAGTCCAAGGTGAGAAATTACCAAGGGAATTTACATGACCAAACAACAGTCCAGACCAGCATCGAAGGCAGCTCCAGAGAGATGGACCATTCAGAAGCACCGTTTCCCATCATATGCTACATAGGGGGAACCAATACAATTTTCATTTTCTCAAAGGGGGCTTTCTTTCATCTCACAAAAAGGGATGGATTTAAGGCTTGGAAGAAGACTCTGTGAGCACTTCCAAAGCAGGAGAATAATGGGTTTTTGCACTAGTACATTAACCCCCTGCCTATCACGAGGGTTAGGGACCCAACCCACCCGTGATAATTGAAAATTCGCGATATGAGGATGCTGGGTCAAATTGGGACTGGGGAGCCTATCTGGGGCCTCTTGTATTTATCCCAGGCCTGGTGCTGCCCCAAACAGGCCTCCAACGGGCTTCTCGGGTCTGTCGGAAGACCCCAAAAGTGGTTTCTGCGATCCAGAAGTCACTGCCGGTTTTCCCAAAAAGCACTTCTGGGGCCTCCAACAGACCCGGGAAACCTGTCAGAGGCCCATTCGGGGCAGTGCCAGGCCTGGGGTAAGTAAAAAGAGGCCTGAAAGAGGCCCATCCATCTTACCCCAGGGGCCTTTGTTTCATATACTGCGGTCCTGCGATATATCGGGACCGCAATATATGAACTACGAAAGGGCAGGGGGTTACTGTATGATACTGAGGATCTTCCTTGGGTTTCATTTCTAGACTGGTAGAGAGCACAAAGGTTGCAGAAGAAAAATCCCATGCAAGTTAAGGGGAATAACCCTACCCCTTATCACCATCACCACCACCACCACCACCACCACCATGTGACACCTCCCTCTTAAACGTGTGATTATGATGAAAAAATGTGAAGGATAGGGAACCAACTTATTAATCTTCACAATATCCACTTTGGTAATGCTGCCACCTTTTAAAATCGTTGCCTTATGAACTGGGACAGACTCAGATGTATAACATAAAAATAATAATGAAGTTTATTGAGAAAATAAATAAATACAATAATGACTGAAGTTGGTATGCGTTGCCTGAAACATAGAATAGATTAATTCAACTCTTCAAGCCTCCCTGTCTTTAATAACCAGTAAACAGTAAAGCCCTCACTGCCTGACTGAACTCTAACAGAGCTGCGCTCTCTCTCAGCACTCATTCTCAACAACCCTCAACTCTTAACTCTTCTTAACTGACTCTCTTCAACTCCCTCACAGACCAGGCTCCACCCTTTTTATACCATACCATCCCCCACCCTCCTGCTGGGATTGGCTGATGATTTACATATGCATTTCTCCTGCTTCCAGGGTGTTGTCACACACCTCCTCTTCCTCTCACCTGAGTGTGGACAGAAGACACTGCCAGCACCTCCACGTTGAAGACACCCTTGTGATTATCCACCCATTTCATGCCAGGCAGCTGCACCTGCAAAAGACCAGGAGGGGGAAACTGGGCTGCTATGACAGGAAGCACACAAAATCCTGCTCACCCACCCTTGTCCATTCTGTTCATCTGCAGAAATGCACACAGAGCAGGAGCTGGGCAAAGTGTGGCTCTCCAAATGCTGCCTGATTGTGCAGGTAATTCCCCGCATTCCCTGACAATGGCCACGGCGCTGGAACTAATGAGAAGCGTGGCCCAGTATTATGCCAAACATCTTAGCTTGGCCCAGACCTGCACTGGAAGGGGGAAAGTGGTGTTAATTCCTGAGGAGGAGGAGGAGGAGGAAGGGACATCGGTCCTTGCAGGTCTCCTTCCCCAACAAGCTCAATTAGGATTCTGCCACAGACACCCTTGCCTTTTGCCAAGCTAAACGGAAAATAACTACAGTGGACCCTTGTATAACAAACAGTTTGTATAACATATAATTTGTACAACATAAAAAATTCTGGAGATAGGGGAAATTTGCTTAACAGAATCCCCTATGGGGCGAATCTGTACAACATAAAAATGGAATCACTCTGTTTTCAATGCATTCCTATGGGAAATTTGTAGAAAGGAAATTTTGCTTAACATAATTTCATTTGGAACGAATTAATTCCTTTCTACAAGGTACCACTGCACTTGTGTTGAAAGGAGAAAGTAAGGCAAGTACAGCGGTGCTCCAAGATAACGATCCCCTCGAGTTATAGAAAGAAACTTCCAGGAATGGGGATGTTTTGCTTACAGATTTTTTTCAGTGCAAAGCCCCAGGTTACGGCTTTCAGGAGTGAAAAGCCAGCGCCTCCCGAAAACCACCTGGCTGTCAAAAAGCTTCCCACTCCTTGCGTTGGGGAGGCGGTTGCCCGGAGGCTTTTGGGCAGTGCTGGCTTTCCACGCCCAAAAAGCCAGTGCCACCTGAAAGTGAGGGTGGCTGTCAGAAAGCTTCCCACCAAAACCTTCCCATCTCCCTTTCAGAAGTGGGCAATGGCAAGCACCGAGGGTAGGAAAGATGCACCGTACACCTGAAAGCTGAAGGCACCACAGTGGAGGGAGCTTTGTCCCTGCTGCGCTGCCTTCGGACCCCTGCCCCCTGCCTCCTTTCAGAGGTGCGCCAAAGGAGAAGGCACCTGGTCCGAAAGTAAGCAGGCAGCAGGGGTCCAAAGGCACCACCGTGGGGAAATGCCTCCCTCCGCTGTGGTGCCTTCTCGTTTCGTATCCCAAAGCGCAGTTTCCCACAGGGATGCAATGAAAACCAATTAATCAATTCCAATTTTTTACTGTTTTCTCCAGAAGGGATTAATTTTTTTCAAGGCATTCCTATGGGAAACTGTGCTTCGAGATATGAATTTTTCATGTATTTTTTTGTACTTGTGTGGCTAACATAGCCCTTGTAAGCCGCTTAGAGTTCGTTTGAAGATAAGCGGGATATAAATGCAAAAATAAATAAAAATAAATAAAATAAATGATATGAAGCATTCTGAGGAATAAATTAATTTTGTATCTTGAGGTACCACTGTACAGTGATCCCCCACCTATTGCGGGGTTTAGGGACCTGACCTGACCCGCAATAATTGAAAATCTGCGATATGCGGATGCAGGTTGAATCAGGCAGGGGGGGCTAGGTGGGGGCTCTTGAACTTACCCCCAGCCTGGCCGTACCCCGAATGGGCCTGTGAGAGCCTTCCCAAGCCTTCTGGAGGCCCCAAAAAAACCTCCCTGCGAACCAGAAGTGACTTTCGGTAAACCGGAAATCATTTCTGAGGCCTCCGACAGGCCTAGAAAGGCTCTCAGAGGCCTCAGAAATGATTTTCAGCAATCCAGAAGGCCTGTTCGGGGCAGCTCCAGTCCTGGGGTACGTATGGGAGGCTTGAAACAGGACTTTCCCCCCTTACTCAGTCTAGGGGACCTTTTTTCATATAGCGGGACTGCAGTATATGAACCGTGAAAGGGCAGGGGGGCACTGGACTTGTTTCCTTGATGCACAACTCAGGTTTCTAAATCCGATGGAAATAGTCTGTCTGACGCGCATGTCTGACAGAATGAAAGGGCACTGCAGTCAATGGGAAACATTGCAGTTAATTAATTCCGAATTTCTATTTTATTTATTTCTTTTGTATGCCACCTTGGGCCCCCACTAGAGAAGAAAGGTGGGATAAAAATAAAACAAAAATATAATTAAAAACTCAGTATAATTTCATAGGAGAATGAAGCATTGTGTCTGTGGTGCATGCAAACCTATTTCTGGTCCTTTAATTTAATAAGTAATAAGTTCCTTCCAAAATGATAAGGCACCTATTTAAACAAGGCCACATTTTGTCCTATATGGAGGGAGGGAAAGCCATGGGCAATTTGGAGACACTGGCAGTTAATTAAGAGTCAGAACGGATGAGAAAGGCGCTCTTCCGATTATGGAAATCTCTCAACAGCCTTGGACACCTGAGTTTCATATTCAGAGGCATTTGTGACAATAATGGGATAATGGTAGAAAATTGGTGCCCAAGTGATTCTAAACTATGCGGAAGACCAGATGATTAATCAAATCCTTTTGGAATGCTGCTGACAGGAAAGACAGGCCTCTCTCTGCACCACTTTGTGTACTACAGCCCACAAGTTAACTGTGATATCTTGCCCTCACTATCTGAAGGCCCCTAGTAAAAAAAATCCAGGAGTGATCTATTTGTACGGTGGTCCGTTAGTGTTGGGGATGTGAAGAAAAGATCATTCCTCACTCCTTCTATGTCACTCAAAGGCAAGTGAAAGAACAGAAGAAGGGGAATGCTAGGGGTGGTGTGTATAAACTGCAGCATAAGAAATGCTAATGCTAAAAAAAGATATCAAGGGAAGAAGACAGATCTCTCGTTGTTAATGCAGTGAAGGATTCCACTTGTCATAATAAAAATAAACATCCGGTTGATTCAGGCTGTGGCCTTGACTACGTCTGGTGGTAGTAATACAGTAGGACCCCCATATCCACTGATTCATCATCCACTGATTCAGCTATCCACGGTTGGCAAAGGAAACAATAAATACATAATCCAACAGCTGCAAAGCAAGCAACTGTCACAAAACAACAGTCATAAAGTAAGCCACTGTCACAAAACAGCAGCCATAAAGCAAGCTACTGTCATAAAACAGCAGTTTTGGGGATTCTTGGTGTCCACTCTTATCCACGGTTTTCATTATTCACGGGAAGGCCTGGAACCAATCCCCAGCAGATACTGTATAATAATTGTCTCACTCGTTAGAGGAAACACACTTCAGCAGTCTCAGTAGTCATCGGGGCTTTGCGAACAATATCAAGGCATTTCAGTATTGTTAAACAGTCATGGATCTCAGAAATAACACCATCAGAGCTAGAAAACATAGCAATATTAAGAACAGCATAATACTGCACTGATATTTCACAGCCACTTAGGTTTCTTGTTAACATTTGTGTCAGTGACCTGATGCCAGTCATGCTCTTATAATTCTGATTGACTGTGTCTGATATTTTTTTAATCACAAGCACCACCACCGCCACCTATGAAGTGCAGAATGGGAAGGGACCCTGTGGATCATCAAGTCCAACAAAAGAGACCCAACGGGGAACAGCCAGAAATCTACGTCACTGAGCTATCCAGCCATTTGACCACCCGGTTTTTGGCCAGGCTTGTTATTTTCTGTCTTAGTTTCACCAAAACAAAACAAAACAAACAAGACTTTAACAAGTGCACCTAAAAACAAGATGACATTCTACGACAGCTCCTTTCTACCCCACTCAAAGACTGTGTGTACCAATTCCGTATTCATGGGCTTCATTTTCTAAAAGCACATCTTACTGTAGGACCCCAGGATCTGCTGGGGATTGGTTCCAGGCCTTCCCATGGATAACGAAAACCGTGGATAAGAGAACGCCAAAAAAACCCAAAACTGCTGTTTTGTGACAGTAACTTACTTTACAGCTGTTGTTTTATGATAGTACCTTACTTTACAGCTGCTGTTTGTGACAGTAGCTTGCTTTGTGGTTGCTGGATTATTTATTTAATTTAAACCATTGATAACTGAGTCAGTGGTTAATGAATCAGTGGATATGGGAGTCCTACTGTATTTTCAACCCCTCCTGTGATTTACATGTACTACCTCTAAGAGGAGCTAATTAAAGTTCGGAAGCTGGGCAATTCAGGCGGTGGGGGTGATGGCGCTTAGTTTGCATTTTTAGTCTTCCTCTGTAAGAGGAAAAGGCTATATTAAATTCTTAATATAAAACGTTATTATCAGACACTCATTCATTATAAACATTCTTGCTGCACAGAGTATGACGGGAAATACGGAAGCAAGCAAGGAGGCGGCCCTCTGGGGGACTCTGCATTCACCAGGCTGTCCCGCATAAAACCATACATCAGTTACGACTTACATCAGGGGTGAGCACCGAGTAGCTGGGTGGAGGCTTGTCCACTGACACAGGCAAGCAAAACTGGCCAGTCCTCAGCCGCCCATGTTGCATGAGGGAGATCCACTAAAGAAAAAGAGGGGTGAGGGAAAGAGAGAGCATGCCAGAGTGAGGCCGGGCAGGAGGTCATGTTTTCACTTATCCCTCCTACTTCCCCTTCTCCCGACCCACACGAGAGGAACAAATCAGATCGTATCTATAGAAAATAATGGGTTGCCATTCTCGACCCACTTTTCTCTCTGCCGTATTTATGGGCAAACCGTTGCCAAGCAGGCAGAGTGCCCATCGATCAGGATCCAACCGCCAAACTGAAAAACACATGCAACCCCTACACAGGACCTGATACTGCCCTGGGCCTCCGCTGTGCCTAACACGGTGGTCTCTCTCATGGCTGTCGCTCTTCGGAGCCTCAAGACAAAGGAACTCCCCTGAGATCCTCCACCCTTGGAGACCATGCCAAGCGAGGGGGAACCAGGCCAAAGAAAATGCCACGGGCCTACTCTAGTTCTGTGCCGGGCTCACCGTGTAGCCAACCGGCGTCTCCAGCGGCGTGTTCTGCTTCTGCTGGCAGCTGATGTGGTAGAAGGTGAAGAGCAAGTGGTGGTTGTCAGTAAGATTAGCCGGGATCTTCAACTTGAATTCCTCATAGAATTCAGGGGACCTGGGCAAAAAGGGCAAAGGGTGTCACAGCGGCCTGCCAGGAAGCAGGAGCGGGCGGACAATAGCCCCAGCCGACCATACAGGCGGGCCAATATTTTTTTAAAAAAAATATTTTATTGCATTTTCTAAACATAACAAGTTAAAACAAATATATTGCTTGTGTGTTGCCATGTTGCATAGTTCAAATACAAGTATTCTCCCAATATTTCAGCCCAAGTGATTGGAATAGTCCACATTTACATGCTTCTTTTCCATTATTGTGTTTATCATTACTTATCTCCATCTTCATCTAGTACAAAAAGTGAAAATAACAAAGTACAGTATTAAACTAGCCTATTTAATCTTAATTCTTCATTTTACTAAGCACTTTGAAGTCTATTTGTCTAGCTCAATGTATGATAGGCATACATTTATATCAGTTTATATCTAGTACAAAGGGTAGTACTAGAAGATAGTAAGTTTGACTTTAGATAGCCTATCTAATCTATAAGATTAAGTAAATAATAAACATCACCAACCCATTATATTTTATCTATTCACCAAATTTCTATCAACTTTGGGCCATTCTTAATAACAACTGGTGCAGGCCATAATTCGTGCCATTTCTCATCCACCCGAGGATCATCACTGTCACTACAGAAATCTTCTCACAGGAGAAGAGTAACCTTCTACAAAGAAAGTTATGTGTGTATCATCCTCCTTATCCAGAGATCCAGTGACTGACCAGTTAGTTGTATTTCCATTTGTCAGCCTTATGCAGCTACCCCCAACAGACTTGTTTTACACTCACTTGTTATGATATACTACAGCGGTATACGCCTCTTTTGCAAACTCACTGCAACTCGATTTTCCAAAGATTACCTAGGAAAGACAGAAACAGAGATCCAGCCATCCACAGGGCAGGAGGTTGAGAGATTTGCCAGTAAGTGAAGCACCCAGCAAAACAGTGTGAATGTCAATATTTGCTTACAAAAACAATCAAGCTGTGCCTTAATGTCTCCCACATGGGCACTTGGCTCAGGAACTGGAGCAGATCTACATGGATATCCCTCTTCCCCTCCTGGTCATACTCCATCTCATTTTCTTTAGGTTATGAGACCACAGAGTACCAACAGAACATCTCTTCCAAATCTGAGGAATGGGTCATCTTCCAGATTTCCCATCACATCCAATCAGCATCATCAGTGGTAAACAGTAATGGGAACTGTCGTTCAGGAGCATGTGGGTGGCTGTGGTTTCCCCAGACCAAACCTATTACAACCCTCTGTTACCTCTGCCTAAACTCAAGTAAGGCAAACAAACTCAAAACTCTTTCCTCCTCAAAAACAAGAACTTGAACGAAAAGTATTCTGGAAATGATATCAAGAGCCTCCATAAGCCACTGGGATAAGACCTCTGGATTTAATGGGTTTGGGTTCAGCAAAGCCATCACCAAAGGACCAGTAGCTCTCCCACAGAGAGGCCTGCAACACACACTATGACGTGGGTCAGAACGAGGAGTTTGGCCGCAGGGAAGGCAGATTCACAGTACAAAAAGCAGTGGCAATCATGCACATGTGAGCTGCCATTCATTCATTCATTCATTCATTCATTCATTTATTTATTTATTTTCAAGATTTATATAATGCCTTACTTCCCCAAAGGGAACTCTAGGTGGTTTGCAGAATAAAACAATAACAACAACAAATAAAAGATCAGACAAGATCTAATGTTAGTAGGGCCAACAGAGTAAACACTAAAATACAATCCTCCGGTTCGTTTCTTTACTCAAAGAATGTGTCAGGAAAGAAAAGGAACATCTTGAAAGAGAGAAGGTTCAAACATTCAAGAAAGGCATGGCCTTGCGTTCTAAATATACCTCCCTGGCCCAGAGGTGCCCTTCCTGCCCCACGGTTCCTTTTTTGGACCCATGCAGCCGAAGAACCCACAAGAAGGAAAGAGCTTGCTTCACTCACCGGCATGGCTTGGCTGGGGTCCTCCCCGGCCATGAACTGGAGCTTCACAGCAATGTTCCTCACCGAACCCTGGCGGCTGCTGAAGTTCAGGCTTTGGGGATAAACGTACAGGAGGTTCCTGGGTGAGAAAGAAAACCCTTACCAGTGTGGCTATTAGAGACCGAGTGTAGGTGGGCCCCCGTGCCCGTGAGCAAACGCACAAGTGCTGGGACAGGCACGGGGTGCTTTCTTCCTTTCGGGACTGGAAGGGGATTAAGGTATACCTGCTGGGAATCCATCACTAACTGGTCACCTACAGGAGAAGAGTTAGGGGGGAAATCACCAGGATTGGCAGGTCCTGCAGATCAGCTCCAACAACCTTACGGTGCCTTGTTCCAGCCAGTCAACCTTACCATTTTCTCAGATACTCCATCTCATTTGCCCTACGCCGGCCCCCACCTCAACAGTTAACATCCTGCAACCACTTTGCGTATTCAGTCTTTCTTGGGGCATTTGAGGTTTTCCCAAATGCCCCCCTCCCAAAGAAGTCTGGTGTGTGTATTGTGTTGTTACATTTGTGACTGATTCTTTGTGACCCCATGTCCATGGAGTTTTCTTGGTAGGAATACTGGAGTGGCTTGCCAGTTCCTACTCCAGGCGCCTACAGCACCTGGTATTCCCTGGAGGTCTCCCATCCAAGTACTAGCCAGGGCCGACCCTGCTTAGCTTCCGAAATCAGGCAAGATCGGATGTGCTTAGGGCAGGCAAGTCCAAACTTTGGCCCTCCTGATGTTTTGGACCACATCTCCCAGAATTCTAAGCTTAGCCTGCCAATGGCAAAGGACTGTGGGAGTTGCAGTCCAAACCATCTGGAGGGCCAAAGTTTGGACATGCCTGGCTTAGGGCATCTAGGCAGCTCGAAGAAGTCTGGTACATCTGCTAATTTTGAGTCTGGTGACATTTCTGCTTTCCGCATGAGTGAAGCCGTTTTAGCTGCATAAGCAGTTCAGTATCCGTTGACAGGATCTCAAGTACTGCTTATGGTAAAAGAGAGAGGGAACTGTTTCCATTTTGGGGTTGGGGGTGGGTACAGGTGGCAAGAGACCTTTGGGATATTGAAGCCACCTCCATGTCACCTGCTCCAAGGGACAGCAGATTAGGTAACACTGCTCCACACTTGCTCCAGCTCGCTGAGCCAAAACAAACAGGCTTAGCATTTCAGCAGACACGCGGTTTCCACCAATACACACACAGCCGGGGAGTTTCTGGCGATACCTGACAGATGAGATCCCAAATGACCCCATATCCACCTTTGGGAGACAGGTCGTCTATCTCTGTTGCAACCGGCTCTCACCTGCCAGCCGCATGGAATCGGGCTACCTTGGGTCAGGATTCAGGAACTTTGTGCCCTAACCGTGAAACCAAAAAGTCAGTGCTGAGACAGACAAAGCACCCACATTTAAAATATTGTTGACTCATCACCAGCTGGAGGCGGGGCTGCTCAGAAGATCTCTCACTCATCCCTCTCACTCTTTGTATAAAAAGAACAGACTGGACATTCTGGTTTGGGCTTTTTGGTGGTGGTTGTTGCTTTATTAGTCCTGGTTCAAAAACCAGCAATGTCAGCCACGATATTGCTCCTGAGCATCTTGCTACCTCCCACGGCTATGCCTGTCCCAGTCCTCAAAGATCCTGGGCAGGCGGCACTGCAGGAGGAAATGAACCTTCTCGCCTATGGCGTAATGCAGTTCAGTGAGGCACTGCACAACCTCTACCACTCCACAGCAGAGAAGCTTGACAGGATCAGACACAGGACGGGCCTCTACGAACAGGGCCTGAGGTTACTGCATCACCAGACGCAGAACGCCCGGCGGAGCCAGGAAGAGATCAGAGGGACGGTAGAGAGGCTGATGGTAATCATGTTTAAACTATAAAATGGAGGCTGGGTTGGGGGTGGGTGGGAGGGTTACTACATCAGCCTACGTTTTCAAAGAACTACACTAGCTAAACAGATGTTCCAGCAGCCCCCATTTTGCAGAGTGGATCCTGGTCTGAGGGCTGAACCCAATGCCTCGAAAGGCATGTCCAAACTTCGGCCCTCCAGATGTTTTGGACCACAACTCCCAGTCCTTTTGCCATTGGAAATACAAGTTTAGAATTCTGGGAGTTGTGGTCCAAAACATCAGGAGGGCCGAAGTTTGGACATGCCTGCCAATGCCTCATTCATCGGGTTAATTTTGGGTTGGCTTTCATGCTAAAAGGAACATCACAGCAGCTAACATGGTTTGGGATGTGTGTAAAGCTGGTGCTCCCTTTATTCACCACTGGGGCTGTGTGACACTATCTTTAGGGAACATTTTGTGCGTGTTTTGCCCACACCGTTTTCTTACTAAAGAACTAAAAGGCTTCAAATAATAACCAGCCTCTTAACAGAATATAAGGAATATGAGTGACGATTCCTTTCAAAAGGTAACCCTCCAGCTCTAGCAACAGAACACTAGGGGGTTTCCCTGGATTCAAACTTGCCAGGATCATCCTGCCACCTATGTATGATTCCCAATCCAGCCTGCCTCTGAGGGCTGCAATCCCCAGAGCCAGCCCCATCTCAGGAGTCTCCCCCTTCCCTTCCCTACTAAAGTGGTATCCTGTACAAAGGAATTAATTCGTTCCCAATGAAATTCTGTTAAGCAAATTTTCCTTTATACAAATTTCCCATAGGAATGCATTGAAAACGGAGTAATGCCTAATCCCGACCATTTTTGTGTTGTACGGATTTGCCCCATAAGCAATTCTGTTAAGCAAATGTCCCCTATCTCTGGAATCTGTTATGTTGTACAGAAACACCGTTTGTTATACGAGGGTCCACTGTATCTCTGTTCTTTCCCTAACAGGTGGAGGACATGCGGCTGAGGCAAGATGTTCAGAGCCATGAGAAAGGGCTGCAGAGGCTGCTTGGGAGTCACCAGCGCCTGGCCCAGCACGTGACGGCACTGCAAGAGGTGCTGGAGACTGTGCAGCGACAAGGTCTCAGAGAACAGGAACTGGATCTTGCAGCTCTGAAGGTAACGTCCCACCCTTCTGCTCTGAGTGGGTTGCTCTGCGGTGGAGGAGCGTGGGGGATTGGGGCCTGATGCTCTCGGCCAGTGCTGGTGATCCTTCGGCACTCCAGATGTTTTGGACCACAACTCCCAGAATTCCGATCCTAGATTAGCAATGACAAAGGACTATGGGAGTTGTGGTTCAAAACATCTGGCATGCTGAAGGCTTGTCATCACTGTGTCTAGGTTATATAGTTCCCACTGCTGCTCTATACTCCCAGAACTAAGACTCTAAAATCCCTATGGGCCTCAAATCTCAACATGTAGACTCTGGGCTGACCTACAGTAGATGCCTATGGTTAAAGGGAGGGCCTCCACTTAGTTAACATGTTATCTGAACACTCATTATTGTAGCAGGCAGAGAGAACATCCAGCCCAGAACAAAAAGGTATATAGTGTTGGTTTAAGAACTCATAAACTGCCCCTCCTTGTAGGTAGTGTAACCTTATCTACAGGAAGATACCCAGTGTGGCAAAGCGCAGAGTATAACAGAATCAGGAGGCTTGGGTTCAAATCCTGGTTCAGCATGGAAACTCACCGGGAGAGTGTGGGACTGGTTAAATCCCTCCTTAAATCTCTCACATACCCCTAAAGCCCTATGAAGATTGCTGTAAATCAGTTACAAAATTGAGGGCACATAAGAACAAGCTATAGGAAAATATATCCAGCTGGTAGCATCGAGACAGACCATCAGAGAGCGCATGTCACCAATTGAGAGTGAAGGGGAAACAAATAAAGGATTCTGAATCCCCAAATCCCCTGCCCAGACCATGCTGGCTTGAGGGGGTATTATGGGAGTAGCAATCCAAAGAGTATGATTTCCAAACTCTGGCCAAAATCCATTGTATCAACCACAGCACAACCTTCCAGTCCTGCCAACAGGACAGTTGCTTGGAATTGCTGCTGTCGCCACTGGCGTCCCCTTACTTTGGAAAAAAAAAATAACAGCAGATCGCAAACAGTTTTTAATCTCATAAATTTATTTTCAGCTTATCCAAATCTCTGCTAAGGTGATTTCTGCTTAAGCAGCATGAGCAGCAGGGGCATGGATTGAGGAGGAGTAGAGCTCAGGGTACCATTATTATGTGGCATCAATTCAATGTTGAGAATTTTAGGCTTGATGCTTAATTTTGGCAGGTAAGCAGCACCGTCCCCTCCTGGCTCTTAAAACCGAGCTGGCATAAAAGTGGTAATTTGGCATGATTCGGGGAAACAAACACACGAGCTCTCCCAGCCAGAGGATCAGAAGCCCACCGGGTTGCCTTCCTGGGCCAGAAGGCCAATTGGCTACTGTAACGGCACTGCCTGTATGACAAGCCTTCGCTAAGTGGAAGAGACAAGACAGCTCTGTGACAGTCATGAGGGCTCGAGGAAGTCCATCTACTGGGACCCCAGAGTGGGCAACAGAAGAGGTCAGGGATCAGGAGTCCCTTGATGTGTATCAGAAGTTCCTGGCAAGGGAAAAGAACACCCTCTATTCATCACCATAATCCATTCCACTCACAGGCTCACATACAACAGAACAGAAACATCTGATCCAGGCGGGGAGCAACTCAGCAACAGCAAGTGGCTCAACAGATGGAGCAGCTGCACCGGAGGTGAGATGGGCAAGGCAAGAGGGACAAGGTACCCCCAGAAGAGAGTGCTTAAGCATCTCTCCAATGAAGGTGGTGGCAGCAGCAAGAGGGACATCCTTCGTCACATTCCAAGGCAGACCTCTTGTTCCAGGCATCTACTCGCCAGCATCATTACCAAAAGTGAAACTACTTGGGAGATCTGAGGGGGTGTGTGCTTGTCCAAGATGCTTGACCCATGTGGATGATGCATCAACTGCAATATGTACAGTCACACGCAATGTGCAGGTATGCCTTAGCAGTCCAAGCGTCCACGTCCTATCAACAGGCCACAGCATGTTCAGAAAGGGAAGCTTGTTACGTGACCTGCCTACCTAACGACACCTTATCTATTCCCCTCTTCCCCACGTGAAGAGCCGTCCAGTTGTCAGACTGAAGGCAGGAGACTCCAACCAAGCAGAAAAGACAACGGTGATCCCCGGGGCAGAGAACCACTTGCTGTCGTCTTGGAAGGCCACCGTGGTCTCAGGAAAGATCTCCACCTCGACTTTCCTACAGGACTTAATATGCCATGACAGGAAGAGGGCATGATAATAAGGAATCAGGAGGAGAGCGGGAAGACCAGCAAGGCCTTCCCTTCCCTTGATAGACTTAGCTAAACATGCAGACAAAAAAGGGAGTCTCGTCACCTGCTCGAAGAAGCAAATGCCGAGTGCTCCAAATGGCTCAAACAAATCTCCTTTCTGAAACCAAGGAGCAGAAACAACTCTTCTGAAAACATGGGTTTTGCCTAAAGCTGCTATTTGCTTCGTTGGAGATGCCAGATTTATTACTTGAGCATCTGTTGCACCGTGTGAATGGGCATCCTGCACTACAGCTCTACCTTGGCGGCCAAACGAACCAGAAAGAGGAGTAACATTGTTCGTCTTCCATGAGATAAGCCACTGCAAGGAAATGGCCATCAAGGGTCTTTCAAAACTACTGCCTCATTTTCTCATGCTGGGAAAGGGACTGGATAAGGACTAAAGTGAAAAGATAACACACCAGGAAAACAGTCAAGGACAAAGCCCTGACTGCCGAACTCTTGGTGCTCTAAGAACTACGGGCCAAGCTATGCCCTTGACAGATTGTGGGAAACTGTTTTCGTGATTCAGTAGGAAGTTCCCCCTTCACACACTTTTAAGACAGCACCACTCTGCTGAATAAAGAGAAATCTCTTGTCGACAACACAGAGAAAAAAGACAGAAAGGATGAAGTTGGTCAGGAATGGGAGGTTTTACATGCCATCAAGCTTCAGTGGAGAACGACCCATCTCTTCTGCATTATCTAGAACTTTGGCTACAGTCTGCGCTTGAGAGGGGGTTTCATTTCGGAAGGGGACTGGTTCTGAAATGAAACACGGCAGCAAAGCTGGCCTTCAGAATCCAGAATTGACCTTGATTTAGTTTGTGCTGGGTGGAAATCCTACCAGGAAGAAGCCTCCAATGCATCATCTTTCCCTCTCCCTGGCACTGGCCAATCAGACAGGGAGACAGGATGATGCATGTCCTTGCACAGCTCCTGATTGGCCAGCGCCAGGGAGAGGGAAAGATGACACATCAGAGACTGCTTCCTGGTTGGATTTTCACCAAGCACAAACTAGAGCAAGGTAAGATGGTGGTTGATTTTGTTCTGGAGGGTAGGACTGGATTCCAAGCACCAGCTGTGCTGGCATGTTTCGTTTTGGAACCGGGCCCCTTCCAAATGAAACGCCCATCTCTAGTCTGCACATTTCACCTTCATTTTATCTACTTGAAAATGCATAAGCAGGAGACGACAGGGAGCAGATCTAGGCTGGGGAAGCCCACAAAAAGAAGCAACATGGTTGTGTTGCTTTTGCCCTCGATTAACAGCCTTGCTCCTATGTTTTGACATAAAATGTGCACCCACCTGTATGTTGTGTGAGGTATGTAGACCTCCCTAACTGGGAACTCGAGGATCTCCTTAGTGGGTCGGACACGGAGGTCTGGATAGGGCTTGACGTGCAAAAGTTCAGGGGACAGGCAGTAATGTGGGCTCTCCGGCACTGGTGAGATGTCGATCTTCAGTTGGGCTGTGTTGCAGAAACAAGAGGAGGACAGGAGAGAAGAGCTTGCATTAAAAACTCAATAGTCGGGCAACAGGGTTAAAGGGGTGGGGGGGGGGGAGTTGCAGAACCCATATTGGGTTCCTGCTCCAACCATATCTTCCTCATACCCAAAGTCACTCTGACGCTTAGCAGAGCATTAGGCTTAGGACTCTGGGATTATTTCATTGCAGCTACCAAAATTCACCAGGAACACCACCACCACCCCAAACTAGAACCCCAGTAGCTGTAGCCGAAAAAGCAAAAACCCTTTCCCGCCAACAGACAGGTGATTTTGGACAGCTCTGCTGCTGGTTGATTAAGAGGGCTTTCCCCAAACCCAGCAAAGGTGGTGGGGCGGGAGCTCTTCCCCTGCTTTGCTAAGTTGGGGCAGGCTTCCCATAGGAATGTATTGAAAACCAATTAATTCATCCCTCACCTTTTTTTTGGCCTTTTTTCCAACCTCCAGAACGGATTAAGTGATTTTCAGCGCACTCCTATGAGAAACCGTCTTTTGAGCTACGAAAATTTTGAATTGCGAAAGATCCACTGGAATGGGCGAATTTCGTAATTCAAAGCATCACTGTCGCTGATCCGCAAACGGGACGTATGCCAAAAACCCGGCACAAAAACTTTCAACTTTTCATGTGCCACGAGCGTCTTTGCGGGGTTGTGTTGCCACAGCTTTACACCCCCTCCTCCTATGAAACGTCCCACTCCATAACCAAGTGTAAACAGAGTTCCCAGAAACGAGCATACACACAGCCTAACTCACCAGTGACCGGCCGGAGCCTTCTAAGAACAGACGATGGGCGTCTCATATCCGCCAGGAACTTGTACAGGTCCTCGTCACTGAGGCGATCACCTTCCTGCACGTTGGTTGGGCCACCGAAGAGAAAAGGGGGAAAGCTGGTGAACTTGAATTGGAGGGTGACGTGCAAATAAAAAGGACTTCCAAGTTGCATTCCCACCGCAAGAGGGTGTAATCCTAGGCAAAGGACAACTGCTTAAGGAACCCAACGGGAGCCCCAGCTGGTGACAATGAAGTGTCAGACAGCACAAGATGCTACAGTGGGGTTTTGTCGTTCCCTTTTGTCCACCCTCCGTTAACTTTCTCCTGTCATTTTGGGGCGATCACAGCAGAAGACAGAGGACAGACATGAATTATCTTCACATGCTTGCATTTTGGAAAGATCAGGAAAGCCTTTGCTCACAGGCTCAAGGAGGAAACACTCTAAGGTTAGAGAAAGCACACATCGGGGAGCTTTTCTGCCTCCTTTAGAGCATGCAATTTGCTTTAGGTGCTTCAGTAATCTAGAGCTGCAAGTTTTCGAGGCACCGTTGTTTTGTACACTGGCTACTCCGTGGCCTAGAGACATTCCAGAATTTGGACTATACAGAGTGAGTATCATGGCTGCTTGCAAAGACGAAGAGAATGACCAGAAACTACTTTTGCTTTCAAGCATCCATTGGTAACCTGTGGAAGTGTCCCTGTATGGGCACAGGCTCCTATCATTCGCTAAATTTTCTCAGTCCGAGTAAGATCCTACTGAATGGGCACAGCTGAAAGGCCTTCATATATGCCTATTGCTGGCTAAGAGACGTCAAGAGGTTGCAAGCCTCTGGCATGCTCCTCAATAACATTGGAAGGGGCAGGTGGCCTCCAACCACTCTCTGCTCCAGCCTCTTACATACGATAACGTTCACAGACACCACACTGTGGATGGTTCAGCTCTTGGACTGCCAATCGCCAAAACATTCTCCCAACATGCTGAAAATTCTGGCCAGACACAGTTTTTCTTGTGGAGGAAAGGGTCTGAGCGCTTTGGGGAATGAAGGAAACAGGGAATCTTCATGAACGGAGACCCAGGGACCTCCACCCAAGCCATCATTCCCCTGCAGCCCATTCCCGCCTGTTTCATTTAAGAATGATGGCAGCACTGCAGGTGAGAGGTAGCCGACCCCAATGCACACTGTCGTCAGCTCAGAGGTATCGCACAGGGAATAAAGTCAAGAGAAGGATACTATCACCGAAATCCAGTTGCACCAGAGCAGAACCATTGAATCAGTAGGGATTTAGGGATTTACGGTCTCCATCCGTTCCACTAGTTGTCAATTACTATGCTAAAGTAAGCCACAACTAGAGTAGGCCCATCTGAATCAATGGAAATTACAGAGGTATGAGTGAACTCAGCAAACCTTTGCGGATTCCATGGGTGTATACTAGTGTGATTTACTATGCTAAGCCACAGAAGTTTCACAAAGAAAATTATACATTGCAAATGCTATAAGCCAGGCCTGCCCAAAGTCCGGCCCGGGGGCCAAATCCAGCCGGTCAGGCCAGCGGGCCTCTGCCACCGCTGGGGAGCTTGGGGGTGCAAGGTCGCACAGATCGCCTCTTCCAAAGGGCGACCTGCGGCCACGGCTCCCTGTGCTTCCTTTGGTCCCCACCTTCCTTCTTTCCTCCCTCCCTTGGTCCCCACCTCCCTCCCTCCCTCCCTTCCTTGTTTCCCACCTTCCTTCCTTCCTTCCTCTCTTGGTTTCCACCTTCCTCCCTCCCTCCCTTGGTCCCCGCATTCCTTCCTGCAGGTGGGGTTGCAAGGGGTCAGTGGGTGGGGCTTATGGGTCAGTGGGCGGGGTTTGCAGTGGGGTGGCAGGGCCAGGGAGCAACCCTCCCCGACACATTCTCAGCCACCAAATCTGGCCCTCCTTACAAAAAGTTTGGGCACCCCTGCTATAAGCGAAACAGATCCAAAAGCACATTCATTAATAAAAAATGAAAATTAAAGGGAAAAGGGGAAACAAGAAAAAAGGGGGGAGGCGAAACAACAATTGTGACTGTGCTCTCTTCACCCTCAAGACTATCTCTCTATACCCATAACAATTATAAACATTGTTAACTTACATTAATTAACTATTATGTTGTTGTGTCCATTCTCTCCAGAAATACAATGAATCTTCACTGGTAGAATGTTTACCTTTCTCAAATTTGCATGTCAAGAATGGATTCCAAATATCTTTAAAATCATTAGTGTGAGATACTCTTTTTCTTATTTTCGAATCACAAGTTTCTTTGTAATTGATAGCCATGTTCCACAATGTCTTTGTACAGTAATACCTTGGTTTATGAGTACCTTGGTTTACAAGTGTTTTGCAAGACAAGCAAATATTTCTGACCCATTTTGATTTGATCAATGAGCAATGTCTTGCAGTTGCAGCAGGTCATATGATCACAAGTGAGCCAATGGTGGTTCCTTTTCTCCCTCCTTGCTGGACTGTGGGGGATTGTCTGAAATGTTTCATCTCAGACAAGCCTCAAAAGCAGGGGGAGGAGAGAGGAATGAAGGTCTCCCTTGCACCAGCCAGGAACATTTTCAAAGGAGAGTGCAGGTTTGTTTTTCTTTGTTTTTCTTTTTCTTTTCTTTATGTTTATATTTTTATTTAATTTGTTTTCAACATCCTTTCTTATCTTTCAAACCATATCTAGTGATGGGTCTGCTAGTCAAGTGGGCATAGGGCTACAAATTGCATTTTATTATTGTCACATTAAAAACAAGAGTAAAATCCAAGCAGAACAGATTCCACAGCCACAGTACCTAAACCATGGTGTGGATGTGGACTTCTAGCCAACTTCTTTTGTGAGTTTTGGCATTTTGTGTGCACAGTATGTAGTCTATGGGGCCCCAGAACGAATAATCTGAGTTTCCATTATTTCTTATGGGGAAATTTGCTTTGATATACGAGTGTTTTGGTTTACAAGCATGTTTCCGGAATGGATTATGCTTGTAAATCAAAGTCCTGTATTGCTGTATACTGATTGGGAAGGGAATTATAAAAGTTAAAGATTAGATCAAGCAACCAAATGTTGGCCAATGATTTAGTTCAGCTCAAAGCCTACTCTACCCCCCTCCACCCCCCTACCTGCTTGAAGAAGTTGGTGACTGTCAGAGTCGCCGGGCGGAAGTTGCTGAAGCTGCAGATCTCTTCCCCAACACTCATACGCTCATACGCTTTCCTCTTGCGTTCATTCCAAGTGCCTTTGCGGTCTACAAAACAGGAAGATGTGTCCCTAACTCCAGCGAAGGGTTAAAGAAATATTCCTCTGCATGCTGTAATAAAGATACAGTGTACTGTGGACAGTCAACTGAATTTGGGATCTGCTGTACAATTGCCCAGTAATTTGTTCCCTGAAGTAGACCCTGAGCACTAAACTCCTTCGGCTAAATCACTGAAGAATTAAGATAGCGATACACTTTTATTTTGTCCCAGACATGCTCTCAAACCAGACGACACCATTTTTCCATCTCCGTCTTGCAAGGTTTCCGTTGAGTGAAGAAGTTGGTTAGTTTTAGTCTGACTTCAAAGCTCAGGTGCACCAATTTTAAATGGGAGTGGATCTGAGTGAAATGTGATTTAAATTAAAATTTAAGTTTAAAGAACTGGATTTTTTTTAAATTTAAATGAAAATATAAATATATTTTTAAAATTTGAAATGATCATTTTAAAAAAGGATTATTGGCTTGATATGAATTATAAGCATGAGAAAACTGAAAATTATTATAAGCAGACCCAAATGTGCTGACAAAACATAAGGTCTCAGTGACCCAGCTAAGATTTGGCATAATTGCACATTGCGGGGGTGTCATTTTGCTTAGAACAACATTTGGCGGTTAGCCAGGAATAAGGAACCAACTTGAACTACCAAACAAACTGGGTAATAGGGTCAGGTCATTCTGGCTTTGACGGCCAACTGACTATGAGCTAATGAACAGGCACGTGTAGGTACGTGTGGGCACGTGCAGGGGCGTACAAGATAACATCAGTCTGAGATCATACAGATCATACAGAGAGTATATAACAATCATGAGAAGCAATTTGAACCCTGTACAGACCAGCAGGGCGTGATCCGTGCAATGGATCGACCCAGGCAGCTCTGAACCCTTAAGCAAAAGGCTTAAGAATTCATACTAACCATATCTATGTTTTGTGTACTGCTGGCTTGCTGAATACTTTCTATATTTCTGTATTCCTATGAATGTCCAATAAAACCCTTGCTATAAAACTAACCCAGCGTGGCAATTTTTGAAGGAACATTTATTCTTATCAGGCTTTAATAGTTATTTGGAATAGCTTTAGATTAAAAAAAACAGATTATGCTACTGATTGCCAGTGTTCTACAAGGATATGACACTTAAAGAAGATTGATTTTAATCCACTCTGTTGTTGCGGTGGGATAATAATCACAAATTGTTCTGCTTTTGAGAATGCAGCACAAGGTCCTTTGCAACGTGTTTTCCCCTGCTCTCTGAAAAGAGCCACACATGCAGGCAAGCCTTCCCAGCAAGGCTCAGTCACAAACTCTGATTCAGAGCTTCATGATCAGAGCTGAACTGGAACAAAGTGGAGGCACCTTCTCCCCAAAAGGCATCCCCCCCCCCACACACACACTTACCACTCTCAGTCTCAGACACATCCCTCTCCAGCAGGCCGGTGCTGTTGATGATATTCATGAGGTGAATGGCAGTCCAGGCAAAGGGCATGCGGTACCGTCCCAAGCGGGTGCAAAACTGTTCCCCGGCCATCCTCAGCTTCTCCAGTTTCTCCTTGTTCTGCAAACACAAAATGGTGGTGGTCGGGAAATGTCACTGTTACTACCATAGATTTTATCTGCCCATTAAAAATCCTTGTGAGGCACGTTGTGACTATTCCTGACAACAGCGAGGAAAGGAGCCGACCACACAGGAAATAAATTATTCTGCTGTAACTGGGAGTTTGGCCCAGTCTAACAAGCCAACGTCACATGCATCGATTTCCCTGATTCCACCTACCTTCAAGGCATCTATTTCCTTCATGACCATGTATGGCTCACAGCATTCACCAATGTCCCCTTGCTGCAGCACCTTCTCCAGCTGTGCAAGTAGAAGAGAAACCGGGTTACAGGAGAGGAAGCCAAGCAGATGCCACAGAACCATTCCTCAGAGTTTAAGCCCAAGGCTGCCATGGACTCTGCCTCACGTTCTGAGCCCAGCTTCGGCAAGAGAAGCCCCCATCCACGGCTTAGGCACCGGAGGCCTGCAACCTGAGAAGAGCTCCGTCCAGGAGAACTGGAACTGGAAAATGCAACCGAGTGCCAAGTGCTTTACCTTGATCACCAAGAATATATCAGGAGAAGGATGCGTGAGAGAGAAGATAGCTGAGCGAGCCAGCGTGGAGATGGCAGGATGCGCACTGTGAGCTCGCAGAAGGCCCTTCATGTGCTCTGAATTGAGATCGAAGTAAAAGTTTTCGGAGATCTAGAAAAGTGAGGGGGGAAATGAGCAAGAAAAGTTAACACACGTTAGGTGACCCAGTGCAATTTGTTCCTCACCATGGCTGTTAAACAAAACAACAGCCAGGAAACCGACTGAGGAACATTCTGCATCTCAAACCTGCTGTAGAAAACATGATCAGTGCTGTTTAAGAAGCTGGCCTACTGCTATCACCACTTGTACACAAGGGTGGCTTGGTCCTGTTCATTCATGCAGTCAGTGGAGCAGCAACACGGCTTCTTACTGGCAACTGTTAGATATGCCTGGTACCGAAGGAAACCCAAACGCAAAGCGGGGAAGGAAAGAGATAATGCAGGGAATGAAGGGAACAGGAAAGGGGCCCAGCTGCCCCCCCCCCGGTGGCTGAAGCTATTGGACGTCTCCAAGTTGAGAGGGGCAGCAGCAAAGTATAACCTTTGGGAGGGAAGGGCCTCATTGAACCCCTTCCCTAGTCAATGCCCCGACCTCCCTGTCCCTCAAGGTCTTGGCTTGTAAGACTTAGCCTGCTTTCTCTAGAACTCCAAATTAAAAGGGGCATTTTGTGGCAGGAACCCAAGAGGGACAAACCAAAGGCAAGAGACTGTGTTTTCAGATATCTGGAAATAGGCCCTGTTTTCATAGGGGAGAATGAAGGGGTAAATGGCTTTGGTTCTATGGGAAGAAATTAACTCACATCAAATGGTCCCCTGGATATGCAGCTACTCCTGTGACATAATGCAGAGGAGGATATATCCAATGTTCTGTCTGCATCTCTCAAGCCAGTGTGTATCAAAAGGACCCTGATCATTTCAGGCAGCGTTCCAACCAATACCTCATTTGGGTCTTCTATCTCCAACTGTGCTTCACTCTTTCCCCGTCTTACAATCTGGATCTTATATTAGCTGAAAGAAAAGGAATGTCCATCTACCTGCACTTAATAGGACAGCAGAAAGGAGGGGGAAGTACCTTTTTCTTCTCTTTCACATCGTAGAGTGCCAGCGACCCAAAGATTGGCTCAATTTCTATCTCAAATCTACATCCATGGAGGAGGAGGAGGAGGAGGAGGAGGAAGAGAGAGAGGGGGGGGAATATTAAAAAGGTTGTTGAGAAAACCATCATAGCCAAAGGCTTAGTCTTGATCCAGACAAAATGTAAGTTTTGACAGTCATGTGTCTCTGTTATTTTTTCTACCCAGTAATGACCTTCAATGGATGTATTTATCAGTCTTACTATGCAGCAGCTGGATACGCATTCCTTACAGTTTGCTAGCTGTAAGAGTAACAGGAAGGTTTATTATCTCTGCAGATAACTCTTTTCAAGGTTTTGAATACTTTGTGGTATATGTTTACATACTTTTGTAATGTAGTACACACTGTGATATGTTGACTAATACTAATTTATGTTATACGTGGCACATACGAAAACAACTATTTTTTAAGAAATTGTTCTTAGGACTATGGTTTTAAATTATATATATTGGGATCACATTTTAAATTTATGATATTGTTTGCATTATAATAATTTAATAATATTAGTTATAATTGCTAGATGGTTTTAAAGCTGTATTTTATTAATTCATTTAATTCTTTTAGATTGTAAACTTGCCCCTGAAGAAGGCCTTTGTGGCCAAAACGCATTGGGCTTTGTGTTAAATATAATAAATATCCACTTCTACTTCCTTCAGCATCCAGAGACGTTTGTCTCTTCTTCATTTGTTAGCCTTGATCCAAAACAGAAGTCGTTTAAGGATTGATTAGCTTCACTTCAAAAAGAAACAAGAGTGTTGCACTGCCAGCCTGCTCACCAGTCTATGCAGTACGTAGCACAATGTGTCAGAAATAAAGAAGTGTTTCTACATAATAAATAATCTCACAATACAACATATGCCACATTCCCTGCAGGCATGGGTGGAGGAAATGACTCTTTTCTGATCAACACAACTAGCAATTTTAATAGTACCTGAATGAAGCAACCATGATTTCACAATACTCAAGATGCTGTTCTGTATTATAGCAGTTTAGAATGATTCACAGAAGAGATGGCCCTCCCCCTTCCCTGAGTAATGAAGATCTCAAGTAAAGGACTCAGAACATCACCAATGGTTATTTTACACAAAGGGTCACGACATTAGGAGAATTGGGAACCACTGTTCTAGAGAGTATCTAGGATGCTATGTGAGAATCTCACACAGACTCTCCACTTTAAAATTTAGTAGATGCAGGATCCCAAATCAGACAAGGAAAAGGGAAACATTAACAGATTATTTCTTGTGCAGAGCAATCATCTGCTGTTAACCTTATGGTAGCTCACAGGTAAGCTGTGGGAAGTCCCACCTACACTGAGAGAGGTGGCTTATAAAAGACCTCTGAGGAAATGTCCAAGCACTGTCAGGGACATACAATGAGTAACTGCTTGGACAGTATAAGCCACGGGCCTGGAGCAGATTTTTCAGGCTGGACTACCAAGGAGGTACACGGGATCGACAACACCGTTCACATTCTCCATAAACCGCTGCAGCAAGACACAGGTGCCTTCCCCCCAACCACCAAGAGATTCCTGCCATTCCCATCAATGGACACATTAGGCAATTTATCATGCAAATCTGCTTCAAGAACAGCAAACCCTTTTTCTGTTTTGTTTCAGGTTCTTTCGGGGGGGGGCCTCTTTCATTTTCAGTTTTTTTCCATGCTGCAGTCCCCTTGTTGGACACAAAAGGAACAGCCTCTTTAGGGTTCCTAGGTTTTGAAACCATTTGCCTAGGGGAAGAGTAGAAAGGGGCTGTGGTCGCAGAGGAGGGAGGGGGTTCGCGTGCAGGCAGGTGAAGGGCCGTCTGAAAGAGCACTGAGCTAGTCTGGATGGGATGATGTGCTGGAGAGGACCTTCTCCTGACATCAAGTTTGGCACTAGGTTTCTTGCTGCCTCCACTACCATTGGGCTGGGGGGATCTGTTGCTCTCTTTCCAGGGATGGAAGGCAGGAGGGACTGAATCCAAGGGAGGCAAGGAGCAGCAGCAAACTTGGGCCTTCCCATTTGGGATGCTCCCATGACTGCTACTAGGAATGCAGCTGCTAACACCGCCAGGCAGAAGCTATGAAGCTGAGCTGCAGCCTCACAGGCAGGGGAATCACTTGTTTCACCCCACGGCCAACATTTAGAATCTGTCCGTGGAAAAACTGACCTATGCAGCCCTGTCCCTTTGAAAGGTGGCCAGGTGGTGGCGGCGGTGGTGGTGGTGTGAGACTGGGGCAGCAGTTCATACAGCCTCTGAAAAAAAGTGGGCAGGGAAGGAGCAAAGGAGCACAGCCTGATGGTCTCCGCCTCTGCCTGAGGTTGCCTCTGTTCATCTAAACCAATGGTTCTCAACCTGTGGGTCGGTCCCCAGATGTTCCTGGCCTGCAACTCCCAGAAGTCTTCATCACCACCCATGTACTTCCTACTTCTGGTCTACTTCTGTTGCAGTCCAGAAACATCTGAGAACCCACAAGTTGAGAACCACTGATCTAAACTCTCCTATTAAGAGGCAGCTCTGTTTTAAACTGGAAACAAACAGAAGGCATCTGGGTGGGATGGGGCAGAGGTACTTTTATTCTTCTTTTGCCATTCTTTCAGTTCACATGGCAGTTCACATGAGCCTTGTGGCAAAGTGGTTAAATGCCTGCACTGCAGGTAAAACTGTGCTCACGACCTGGGGTTCAGTCCCTGGTAGCCGGCTCATGGTCGACTCAACCTTCCATCCTTCCAAGGTCAGTAAAATGAGTACCCAGCCTGCTGTGGGGGCCTGCATACTGTAATTAAAATTTTAAACCACCCAGAAACTACTTGAAGTGGTATAGGGCAGTATATAAGCAGAAAACGTTATTGCAGCTATATGTTTCAAAATGGGTGAAAGAATACACCCATGTACATGTTGCATTGTCCCCATTTTTTGCAGTATGAAACTCCCACCCCATGCAGACACAACCACATTCCAACATCTCATCCTGAAGCAAAAAAAACAAAAAACAACAACAAAACAAAGCAACATCCTTGCACTACACTTAACTCCACCCCACCCATGTACTTCCTACTTCGGGTCTGCGGCCATCTTGCTGAACGGTGACTTACTTCAGAGACAAGCACTTCACTAAGATCCTCTGCCCAAAGTGCTCCTTCGGAACTTCCGGGAGGCTGCAGCGCTCGACGGCTTCATCCTGAGGAGGCAAAAGGGAAATACGCCAACTCTACCCTCATGGGCTTGGTGCTGGGAAAAGGGAGCTCCCCAGAACCAAGGTAAGGCTCTAGCGGGAATGGCCTGGGACAGAGAGGAGATCATGGAAGAACAACGGAGAGCCCAGGAAAACCTGCTCCCACAGGTCCCTCAGAGTTTTGCCACCTGAGGCCTTTTGCTACCAAAGCGGTAACTTAAAAATGGAGACTCTTCCCTCCAGCAGACGTAGCTCTCCACTCAGCCATTACCTTCTCCCATCTATTTAGGTAAAGGTGCAAGTGGTAAGAGGTAAAGGCAAAGGTTTTCCCCCGCACATGCGTGCTAGTCATGTCCGACTGTAGGGGCGGTGCTCGTTTCCGTTTCCAAGCCAAAGAGCCAGTGTTGTGCAAGTCTGTGGCCATGTGGCCAGCATGGCTGTACTCATTTCTGCACACAGGACACTTAAAAAGATGCAAGTGGCCTTCTGGCTATTTCTGATTTTGGAACAATAGGTGGGCGCAGCCCTTAGGGATCTGGGAAACGGTGTTCCCCTGCTCTAGCCTCATTTTCAAAAGGTGTCAATCCCATGACTGCTCCCCCTTTTCTCTGATAAAAAAAACACTCTTCTATTGACAAAAAAAAAATCATCATTTTGGCATGTGGAGCCTTCTCCTCCACACAACTAGACGTGTAGATTCTGTCAAGCCCCTCAAGTCCAGAGTTGAACATGCTGCCATCTGCTGGACTACACAGGGTTCCACAGAAGGCTGTCAGAATCTCTGGTTTTAGGGGGCTCACCTCGTCAGGAGCAGGATAAAGAGCCAGAATCTCACTGTGCCGGTTCTTCTTCCGCAGCTCCTCGTTGGCGTGGTCCGTCTCCTCAATGGCAGTGCGCACCAGAAGCGAGCGCAACAAGCAGTCGGCTGCAGAATTCTTGAGGTCAAAAATGCTGGAGGCCCAGCTTCCTCGAGGCGTATCATCCAAAGATGCAGAGGAGCGTTTCACATCATCCTGGGAGGGACAGGGAGAAACTGTTTTTACTTAGAGTGCAGGAAAAGTCCCAGGTCACCCACAGCAAGGAGCTGTGCAAAGGGCCACAGCTCCTCCTGGTGGCAGCAGCAAATCTCCGAGGAAACCCAACAAATGCCGACCAACTCAAAAGGGTTTGCCTGTTCAGCACCTGTGACCGCACAAGGAAATGCAATGAGAGTAGAAACTTACTGGCCAAATAAGTGTCACTTGCTGCCATCATCTGGCCTTGCCTTCTCTTCAGCTGCTAGAGCAGACAACACAGGATGCATACCAAGGGTAACTGTGGCCCGCCACATGGTGTTGAGCTTCATCTCCCATATTCCACCTTCAATGGCTACGCTGGAGATGGCTAATGGGTGTTGTAGGCCAAGAACGCCTGCAAGCATCCAGTTCCCTGCCTCTGATATACACACAGTAGCACGAGTCAAGATGTTATAATTTCCTAAAGAACGTGAAGGAAACCTTTTCTTCATAGGCCCTGTCTTTTATTAGATCACACATCACAGCAGTTCATTAAGTTGAAAGTTTTGTTGGCTATTACTACCTTTTCTCCTCTACTCATAGGAACCAGAACCTTGATTTTCTTGAAAACTATTATTGAAAACTATTTCTTGAAAACTACTTCAGTAGTCTATGCAAAAGAAAGTTTATGCATGTATCTCAAGCTCTGACTGCTTCTGGTCAAGTATAGTCTGACTGCATTTAACTGGTTTTGACTTTGTCTGTATTTCATACATGTTCGTGATTCTGAATTGTGCAACACCCTGATACAGATGAAGAAAGAAAGAACACATTACTAGATATACTAAAGTTAGACTGAATCCTATGTTCTGAAACCAAGTGATTCCCTCTATAGTAAGACAAACTGATGGTGGCCAGTACATTAATTATGCTTCATAAAAACATCACAACCCTTTGCTCATGCTGGCAATCAAGAACATAAAACCTTTTGCTCCGACAAATGAGACTGGCAACGCTTGACTTCACATACCGACTCTGCCTGATTGCTCCGTTCTTCGGCTGCTTCATCAAGCTCAAAGATTTGCCGGGCCAGCCCTTTCTGCCGGTCCCTCTGTCTCTCAGTAGTAATGGGATTGTATGTGGTGCTCAACCTTTGGTACCTAAATAAGGAGGGTAAAAAGGGCTGTTGCCGTCTGCTAGGGGTGAATGAGACAGGCAGCATGAATGCAGAGGCAAATTAAAAGACAGTCACATTGTGCTCTTTATAGGAGGTTCTCATCTTTCTTTGAACAGAAAGATGTACAGCACTTAAGCTAAAGACAAACAATATGTCTACTGAAAACAGGTTCAGCTGCCAGGACAGACTTTTGTACTAGAGGCAGTGGACCCACCAATGCAAGCATGGCAACCTGAGCAGAAGTTTTCTGTCTTGGAAAATTTGTGGTCAGAGGAGAAGAGGATATTTGAGTCAGTGGTAGGAGAAGGACAAAAAAAAAAACGAAGCACGAGATTGTAAAATGGTTAAGATTGTCGGTTCTAAAAAAAAATTCAGGTTTCACTGTGGCCCGATTTTCACAGCTAAACCACTTTGAAATATTTGGTGACCAGTGGCATAGAGAAACGCTTGGCACCAGCCCAAGGTGAATAACCCCATGTGGCTGTGGAGAGAGGAGTGTCTTTTTCACTTTATATGCACATTTAAAATCATTATCTGGGAAAGGAGAAGCACCCTGGTGCCCTCTGTGCTGCGTGCACTGCTCTTGTCTCCTTCTAGAGGCATAACTAGACACAGAAGGGATGAAAGAACACCTTTTACTATATGCCCCCCCCACAAGTGTTTACCTCCTCAGTTAACATCCAGTGGAATAAATGTGACATGGCACAACCCTTTCTGTGGGCACCTGACATTGCCCCTTCACAGCCACCTGGATTCAGGTTACATTGATGTATTGGCACTTTGTGAAAAATTAGTGGGTTTTGAATCACAGTTTGGGCACTTGGTCTCTAAAAGGTTTCCCATCACTGCTCTATACCCTCCCTCCCACTAACTCTTTTAATCTTATTACGGCACATAACAGCTGACCTAGTTGCTTGATTGCTGCGCTGCTTCAGGAAGGTGTGGCTGGCCCTGGCTTTGCTCAGGGCCCCAAAGAGCAGGCACGCTGCTCATTGTGTGCCGAGAGCTGACAATGTGCGATAGAGGCTCCACCAGGGCAAGAAGGCACGGCTGCTTCTGAGGTCACCAACCTTATTCAACCACAGCCGACGCACTCCCTTGTTCAACGCATGCTGAAAGCAACTGGCACTGCCCTACTGAGTGAGGCCAGCCCTCCGTCACAGGCTACCGGGTGGGGCCATGAAATGCTTATTTGGCAGAAGCCTAATAAGGTCAATCTGGCCTGAGAGACTGAGTTCTGTGTGAAAGGATCCTGGGAAGCACGGCTGACATGCCATGACGACAGAAGAAGAACGCCTCATCTGTCATCAGGTGGCTGTGAAGGCAACGATGACACAGCAGCTAAACATACTTGAATATCTATTGTTCTGTGTCTAACATGGGCCAACAACAACAACAACAACAACACCTTGACAGAGACTTCAGTGCACTACTAAGCAAATGGCAAACTATTTACTCCAAAGTGCTTTCCCTAGCACAGTGGGACCCCTCTGTGGAATGACCATTTCACAGGGGTCGCCATGAGCTAGTGAAGAAAAAGGAACAAATGGCTTGAGTCTGGAGGAGAAAGGGGGGAAAGAGTGAGTTACAGCTTGATAGGTTGGAGGGGATGTCAGTCAATGGCACCAAAGGCTGCAATTGGCTGAGGGTGCCTGGAGAGGGAAGTTCTCTATGGCACCTGCGGCAGTGGCTTGCCAAAGGGGGCTTGTGGCCTCTTCCAAGCAGGGCAGAGTCACCACAACATGAGGAACTGTATTAAAGGGTCGTGGCCTTAGGAAGGTTGAGAACCACTGGCCTAGCAAGTTTACAGAGCTTTCTGATCTCTTCAGCTTCGCTCACTCCATGGGACCCCATGGAGCTGAAATGAGAGGAAAAATGGCTTGTGTGGGGAGCAAAACAGCTGCTGCATCAATGGGAAGTGGGAAAAGCCACCGTACAACCACCGTACTCCACATTGACGCACAGCACTCAGTGCAACACGGCCAAACATAGGCACTCCCTGAACGCCCTTCCTCTCAGAAAGGTGAGAATGGCAGGAGAACAAGCGACCATGGGATGAAAGGGGTGACCTGTTTTCTTAGGACTCAACACTAGCCTTGACCCTCCCAACCTATGGGCAACTGACTGCTTTGTGGACGTCCCCTCTGCTTGCTGGGAAAGACACTGTCAGCCAGAGTGAAGCCAAAAACTGCAATTTCTTCAGGCACCAGCCAAGTTCCTTCTCCCTACAGCCACTTTGCCCATCCAAGCGGGACAATCAAATAAGCAAGAGAGCTGGTGCATAGCTGAACAACTGTCTCAGGGAGAGCATTTCAGGTTGCCAGCCTACGTTCTTCTCCCAATATTTGCCAACCTGTAGGCAAAAGTCTCTTGAGTCATCTTTAAAGGAGCCATTCCTTCTGTGTGATTCTTCTCAGGCCAGAATAGTCCAGAGCTCTATGAGAAAGCATAACGGACTGGACAATACCAGGAAGTGGAACCCCAGGGAGAGTCTTGCTCTCTTACTTGCATGGGGCCCACTGTATTGGTCTAAGGCAGTGGTGGCGAACCTTTGGCACTCCAGACGTTTGGACCACAACTCCCTGGATTCCGAGCCTAGATTACCAATGACAAAGGACCATGGGAGTTGTGGTCCAAAACATCTGGAGCACCGAAGGTTCGCCACCACTGGTCTAAGGGAACCACCTAGCTCCTGCAAGCAACTATGTTCCTCTCCCCGGCTTACGTACAAAACAGGACACTCAGTGCATGTTATTCACTCCGCCATCATGTTACAAAGGAATACACCCATCTTTTGTCACCTGCTTGCAAGCAGGCTGCAGGGAAAGGGTCGAGCTACCAAACCTACTTCCTCTGGACAATGAGCCAGTCTTCCGTGTAGACCTGGACAGCACTTCGTACGCGGGCATCCTGTTTCCTGAAGGAAAAGAAGATGGAGGAGGCTTTGTGGATGCAAAAGACCAACAAGCAAGGCAGATAAATATTAATTTTTTTAAAAAAAAGAAAATCCACTTGGTTTAAATTACAATTCAAAATTAAAAAATCTATTTTTATTTAAATGATCAAAATCCAATTTTTAAAATGTAAACCTTGATTTAAATCAAATCTGTCCTGCTGACTAGGGAAGAGGCTCCCAAGCATCGGATCACCACAGATGTTTTTGCAAGGACAATGTAGAATAAAGCTTTTATTCTTGTGCTTTGTTCCCACGCCTTTAATAAAACACATATTTCCCTTGGTTTTTTTCCTACTATAAACACCACAAAAAACCCACCTACGCTTCTCTGTAAGAGGGAAACTGGGAGCCCAGTCCCTGTAAGCGACAGCTAATTTAAATATGGAAGAGTAAGTTCTCAGTTTTCTCCCACTTGGTATAGATTTCCTTATCACATTGTCAAACAGCCCGCCCCCCTGTTCCTCTCCTGTTTGAAAGGGAAGTTACTGGTGGGTCAAGTAGCAGAAAACTCACAAGTTCCAATACAGAAAATGCCCACTGACTAGCCCTTGTATATCTCCATCCGGAGGTGAAGGATTACTGCACGAAAACCTTACAGATGTAAACAGAACGAACGAACGAATGAAATACTCCTCTCTCTATCAAAACAGCCACTAACTACGATTGGTGTTAACTCCATTTACCCATCTTCAGGGACGCCAGGTTCCAGGGTCCGACAATCCCGAGGTTCATGGACCACCTCCACATCATCAGCTGGAAATTCAACCAGGTCACGGAGTGGGCCAGGCTCAGCATCGGGGAGGTGGCCAGCAAGGTACTCCTCAAAGTCCACAGGCTCCACCACCTCTGTCAGAGGCACCTGAGGGGATTGGAGGGGGGGGTTAGCGCAGAACAAGAGAGAAAGCAAGCAAGAGGGGCCTCCAGGGCAAAAAAAAGTGCACTGGGGGCAGCTTGCTATCTCTCTTTAAAGAGGGAGGAAATACAGCTGAGAATGCAAGCTGTTTTTACAATTAGAGGAGATTGTTAAATAAACCACCCAGGCTTCCAGATTTGGTTTCGACTGACACTGTATCCAGTGTACTTGCAAGATTTCTGCTCAGATCTTTTTCTTACAAAAGACTTGCAAGTTCTCAACACGGATATAACTTGGTTTTGGCTCTCAGCCTTTCAAAGCAAACTTTTCTATAGCGTCGCTGCCTCACAAAACCTCAGTGCGGCTGCAGAGCCCACGATTTCAAACATAAAAAACAATTCCAATGCATTTTATCTGTCCTCAAATAAATTCATTACAATCTCAACCCTGGACGTTGGCTCAACTATGCTACCCTGGGCTCCTGTATGGGATATAAATCAAATAAATTGTTTTAAATGAGGTAGCCATTTCAGTCTCTTTCAGAATGTATCACAGAAACAAAACAAAACGTATTTGGGCACCTCTGAAACAGTGCAAGCACTGGCGGATTATAGTCTGAGTCTGCCCCCAAACCCAACATAAGCCATCTGCTGTCGTTAATCAAATAGCCAGAGTTTCAGTTCTGGCATACTTTAAACAAATTGCCAGCATTGGATTTCAGTATTGGAACTGGATTATTACATTGATGCATGAACCTGGTGGGCTGAAAGAGATGACGAGTGTACAGGAGGGAGCAAAAAGCTATGCCTTGTAAAAGGGCTGGCTTTAGAGAACTGAGCTCAGACTAAGTCAGCAGAAAATTCAGAACAAGAAAGGTATGTAAACCAATAACTTCCTTTTTTAACCACAAGAGAAAAGTGCCTCAGATGGCTCAATGAAGAAACTGTTTACTCCAAGGAAATGTCTTACAAAGGTATATCATTCAGATTGTAGGTATCAATTTAATTACGATGATATAAGGATGACAGATTCCTTCAATAAAGAACCATGTGAATAGAGAACCTTCAGTTTTAGAAAGTGACATGAAAGCTGTTCTCATAACACTTGGAAGAAATAAATCTTCAACAGTAGGTAGCATATCATTCATTCATTCACATCTCTGCACTGCTTTTCTCCAATTAAGGATACAACAAACTGATTAAAATCACAATTATGAGAATATAAAACTATTAAACATACACAGTATTGAAACAATTAGTTTAAAATGTTAAAAACATCCACAAAATGCTAATAATATCCGGCACTGAGAACCAAAACTTACCCAATTAGCCATCAAAAACCTCTCTTAAAAATAATCTTCACTTGTTGACAGAAGGACAAGAGGGGGCCAACCTAGACTTTTGGGGGAGGGCTTTCCAGAACCTGGGAGCAGCCAAACAGAAGACCCTCACTCATTTTCCTGCCAGACATGGTTCTAAAATTGATGGGATTGAGAGACACCCCCACCCAGAAGATCTTAACTGCCCAGAAAAGAGTACTTCAGAGAGTCTGAACCCAACATACATAAGACACACCAGCACTCTGATTTGGGACCAGAGAAAGGCCAGCAGTCATCAAAGCCACTGTAATAGGGAAATTATATGCTCCCTGCAACTGAACCCAGTCAGTAGTATGGCTGGAACGTTTTGACCAGCTGAAGTTCCAAGCTGTCTTCAAAGGCAGCCCCACAAAGAGCATGTTGTATGTAGTAATCCAAGTAGAAACACATGGCACTGTTGCCAAACCATGCATCTCCAGGAACAGGCACACTGGGTGCACCGATTTTAAAGTGTGTAAATGCACTCCTGGCCATCACGAAGTCTTGAGTGTCAAGCTGAGAACCTGAATTGTCAGGGGGAACATAACCCCCTTCCAGCACACTCAGGTCTTGCAAACCCAAGACCATGACTTCCTTTACTGAGTAAATGAATTCCACTTTTGGTCTGCCTCTTTTCCCAGTCCCTTCAAATGTTCCCAGCAATGTTTGTGGTTCCCGGTGAGTCCGTTCGTCCCATGACACGTGCCAAGCACCATATCCTCGGTTTTAATTGTTCTAGCTTCCAGAGAGAATTCAGGCTTGATTCGATGGGGAACCCACTCATTTTTATTTCTGATGGTCCACCATGTGCCAGAGGTTAACACTACATCATCTGTTCCATTTAACACTGATTTTCAAGGAGTTTTACTTTTGCACAATGACCAAACATATGAGTATAATGTGCCGCTGACATGCCCTAGCTTCATCATTTATTATGGTTTGTTCAAGGTATCTCCTTGATTGTGCAGGGAGTAAAATGCCAAAGCTGTAATGTTTTAAAATAATTACTTTGAAATCCATTGCTATTTAATCATCCGACAGCATCTGCCCTAGTCACATCCTAATGCGTGTGTTGTGTTGTTACAGTCGTGACCGACTCTTCGTGACCCCATGTCCATGGAGTTTTCTTGGCAGGAAATCTGGAGTGGTTTGCCAGTTCCTACTCCGGGTGCCTACAGCACCTGGTATTCCGTGGTGGTCTCCAATCCAAGTACTAACCAGGGCCGGCCCTGCTTAGCTTCCAAGATGAGGCAAAATCGGATAGGCTCAGGGCATCTAGGCAGCTGAGGCAGCCACATCCTAATACCTGTAGGCAATTCCTCTTCTAGATCTTTCCTCATTTTTTTAAAAAAATGACATTTTTACCTCTGTAGCCTGCCGACCCACCCCTCTTCATGGTTTAGTTGAGAACCAGGCCTTGACTACAGCTCATTCCCTAAGCAGATGGTGCGTCAAGGTAGCATTGATATTTTGATGGACAGCAGGAACAATGGAGGTGAGGTGGGAAGGTGTCCGCCATTTTAACCATTCCAGTGTTGAGGGCCATCCTCCCCACAGCAAGATGACAGAAAAGAAACAGCTACCAGGAGGACCACAACTTTTTTAGGTATCTATCTAGCCCAGTACTTCTCAACCTGTGGGTCCCCAGATCTTCCAGGACTGCAACTCCCAGAAGCCTCCACCACTCACTGTGCTGGAAGGGGTTTCTGGGAGCTGCAGTCCAGAAACATCTGGGGACCACAGGTTGAGAACCACTGATCTAGCCAAAGCACCCACTAGACGGGTTGGGCATTGGGCAACCTCCTCAGATGCAGAGACCATGCAGGCCCATCCTTGGGGAGATGAAGTTGCACCCTCTCCTTACTTCAGGGCACTGGGTACCCTCAAAACAAGGCAAATAGACCTGACAGAGCACACAAGGAGACTTTGGGGGCCTATTTTTCCCATCTTTTTTTCCTGCCGAGTCTGCATTAGGCCCCGGGGGGCAGTCCTGTGGACAAATACTAAGGACCCCTGAATAAAGAGCTAGTCATTCTCAGCTGCCTGCTTCAGAGGGATACTCTCTGAATAACAGCATGGGATTTGTCTACCCTCTAATCCATAGACAGATGGAGAATAGAGATGGGTGTTTCATTTTGGAAGGGGCCTGGTTCCGAAACAAAACATGCCTGCACACCTGGCACTCGGAACCCAGTCCCGCCCTCTGGAACAAAATCAACCACTGTCTTACCTTGCTGTAGCTCGCACTGGGTGAAACTCCACCCAGGACGCAGCCTCTGAAGCATCATCTTTCCGTCTCCCTGATGCCAGCCAATCAGGAGCTGTGCAAGAATATGCATCCTCCTGCCTCCCTGTCTGATTGGCCAGTGCCAGGGAGAGGGAAAGATGATGCAATGGAGGCTGCTTCCTGGTTGAAATTTCGCCCAGCATGAACTAGAGCAAGGTAAGACAGTGGTTGGTTTTTTTCCAGGGGGTGGGACTGGGTTCCGAGCGACAGCTGTGCTGGCTGGCATGTTTCATTTTGAAACCAGTCCCCTTCCGAAACGAAACACCCATCTCTAGTGGAGAAACTTGGGGGAAAGTGAGAGTGAGAGGTACTGGAGCCTGGAGGCTAGCCAACAGCCAGAGATTCCCCACATCCACAGCTCCTAGATGAGTCATTCATTCCTCCTCCCCACCCATCCACCCCCATCATCTGTCTCCTAGCCCAAACCTTTACACGAAGTTGAGCATCACTCTTCACCCATTACAATGGACCTAAGGTTCAGAGAATTCTTAAGCTGTTGAAATACTATTGTTCAGAGTGAAGCAAGAGGAAACAGCTGCTGGGAGGAGGATTCTTTCCTCTCGGGAGACACAATCACCGCTTGGCATGCCACATCGACCACTTGGAAAGCTGCCGAACCAAAAGCATTTGGTCTTCTGGCAAATGGAAAGAGGAGTTGAGGCAAACTTTTCCCCCACCCACTTGGCATCCACTTGAATTCCAGCAACAGCTATTCTCTACTGCCCCAGAGTTGCTGGGTAAGAAAACAATAAAGACAGAAGCCCAGGTGCAGCGGTGTTTCCTAAAAGGCAGGATTCCTTTCTGAGTGCTTCTCATTCTGAAATGCCATGAAGGAATCCTTGATTGAAGGCCAGAGGGCAAAGGACTCCAAGTGGGGCTAGCAGAGACCTACCAGGATGTGTGGATCACACACAGGGGAAGAGGTCTCTGCAACCACACATAACTTTTTCACAAACATCCACGTCTTTCTAGCCAAGCCTCACTTGTGAGTTTCTTGTCTCCTATGCTTCCATTCCTGGGAACAGGAAAGCCCACCCACCCTCCACTTATCCTCCCCATGCATTCCTGACAACTGCTCTCTACATAACCCCAGCAGGGCTCCGAATGTTCAACACTGAATAGGAACCCAGCAGCACATCAGAAGACAACAAAAGCTCATAATGGCTCGAGCCCAGAAATCACAGCAGAGCTCTGCAGCTGTTCTGCTCCTCTGCACATCCATAAAGAACAGACAAATCTAGAGGATTTATGAGATGAAGCAACTTCTCTTCGCTATTTTTAAAACACACACACACACACACACAGAGACACAATGTTCTCTCCATATCTTTCCTCCATGCAAAGGAATGACCTGTAGGGGTCAGCAAATGGTGGGTTATGAGCCAACCCAAAGGCAAAAGAAAGCCGCCGGGGTGGAGTGAGGGACAAGAACTACCATCAGCCTCACACAACTTATATTATAACCCTGTGCTTCTCAATCTGTGGGTCCCTAGATGTTCCTGGACTACAACTGCCAGAAATCCCTTCTAGTACAGGGAGTAGTGGAGGCTTCTGGGAATTGCAGTCCAGGAACATCTGGGGACCCATAGGTTGAGAACCACTGTTATAACCCCTTACACTAGCCATTCCATTATGGCTAGTGAAGGTCTGCTCCTCCAGGTCTTGGAATGCATGTGACCTAAAGGAGTAATAGAAACAAGGTATGTTCAGCCATCATTTTCTAAAGAAATCAGAATGGTGGGAGATGGGCTTGCCCTACTTCCTGACCGTCCTAGAAAAGACCGCCAGTTGCTCAATGTGTAATCACAATGAAGATAAGCCCAAATGAGAATAAAAGCTATTACAGTGGAACCTTGTAAGACGAATGCCTTGTAAGACAAAAATAATAATAATTCTGGGACTGAAGGCTCCTCCTGGCAGCCCAACACCCAGCTGATTGGAGGCAGAGATGAGTGCGATCTCCGCCTGTTGTCACCTCACCCTTCTCCTCACCCTTCTCCTTCTGGCTACTTCGATCTCTTTGTTTGCAGCCACCAGGCATTGCAAAGAGATCCAAGCAGCCAGGAGAAGGAGGAGGAGGACGGGGGCGAGGCAATGGGGCAGCCATTCCCCCTTCACCTTGGTCTCCACCCTGAGCCGTTTTAGTGCAGAGACCCGGGTGAAGGGGGGGGGGGCAGTGTTTTTTCTGCTCGTTCATAACCGCCATTTACTCTACAAACTACAAATGAGCAAACTGCTCCCCACCCCCTTCACCTGGGTCTCTGCACCAAGCTGCTTCAGCACAGAGACCTGGGAGAAAGGTGAATGTGGCTGCCCTGAAGCAGGAAGGGGACAAGCAGTCAAGTGACACACCCCCTCATGGGTTGGGGAAGCCAGCAAAAGGGGGAAAAGCTTTCCCCATACCCCAACCCAGCAAAGAAGGGGAAAAGCTTCCTCTCAGCAGCCCCCAACAGACAGCTGATTTTGACAGGTTGGATCTGTCAAAATCAGCTGTCTGTCAGGCTGCTGGTTGATTGAGGCGGGTTGGGACACCCTTCCCATGGGAATGCATTGAGAACCAATGTAATCCGTTCCCTGTTTTTGACTTTTCTGACCAGATTAATTGGTTTTCAATGCATTCCTATGGGAAACCGCATTTTGCAAGACAATTTTTTGTAAAACAAAAGAATCTGTAGAACAGATTAATTTTGTCCAAAGGTAAAAAAAAAAAAAAGGTAAAAAGCAGCCAAGGTGCATCCACAGTCCCTTAACATATGTGAGAAAGTTGCAAGAGATAAAGAGAGACTAAGAAATACCCTTGGAAGTGCCATTCCTGATGTTTCCTGGAAAATGAATAAAATTGTTGCCCCTCCAATATCAATCAATTAATCATAGGCATACAACCCCCCACCAAAAAAAAGTTACAATACAAGTTTAAAAACATATTGTTAAATTACAAAACTGGCAATTCAGTGCATCTCAGCCAGCGGGCCATGACCAACTGGGCTAAAAAAACCTGCCACATTTTCTGTCACAGCAGGCTCTCCTGATGACAGAAGATAACTCAAATTATCAATGTCTGAGTAATGCCTCTTCTTCAACAAGAGTGGAACAAGGTTTGTTTGTTTTTTAACGAAAACGATCATAAAATGGGCAGTACAGAACCTCAGGGGAGAGTGACTCCACTCCACCCAGTAGACAGGAGCAGCACCTGTCGCTGTATGGAGCCCCAATGAATCTCCCACGTCACACTGCTGAATATGTTGCATTTCCCAAAGACTGTACAACAGGCAGCTCCCAGACTACGACTCTGAGATGTTGCCTGTCATCCTTAGGTATCTAGATTATCTTCCCCATCTTATAGGCCAAGTGTTATGATCTTTTCTGGCAACACCCTCTGCAGTTCTAAGACGGTGATTATAGATAACTTACCGAATGTGGGATGCCTCGTTTCTTGGAAAGCTGGGGGGAACTGCTGTAGTCTCGGGACACTTGCTTCCTCACTTCAGCTGCCACTGTCCTGTGAAAAAGGAAGAAAACAATAACAGGTTCACTATTCTGGATAACGCTTTCCTGAAATGTGCAGTCTGTTATGTCCCTTGGGTGAGTGCATACAAAACAGAGGCAAAGACTTTGTGTGCTCCTAAAATACACTTCTAATAAGAGCATCCACATCAGTTACATTAAACATGGGTTATGCAGTAGGTTAATGATCAGATTATCTGATCTGTGAATTGCCCATCCTATCAACTCTATTTACTTTCCACTAAATTAGCTGCAATAGTAGAAAAGGTTGTGCATCTTCTTTTTACCTATACCTCCCATCGGTTCAAACCCGAACAGCTGACAGTAAGTTGCATGTTATCTGGATTCAGTTCAGATAAGTTGAGCACACGCACACACACTTTCCACACACTCCACAACTAATTTCAAATGGAAGACATCCACCACCCTCTGTTGCAAAAAATGCACTAAGATACTGCAACGATATATACTAACATAACCCTCAAATGCTTATACACTTGCTTTTAATTACCATATATGAAGAAGAAGAAGAAGGCAATCAGAGACATGTCTCAAATACCAAAATCAGGTTTGAACTGGAGGTGATGTAATCAGCGTCATAAGCAACAACTTTATTTATTTATTTATTTATTTATTTATTTATTTATTTATTTATTTGAGTATTTTTACCCCGCCTTTACTTAGAACTGCAGAGCTGAACCCCATGGAATGGGGAACCGAATTCTCAACCTTCAGCCACCAAACACCTAAACCACTTCAGTGTGGCCATCAGAACTTTGGAGTGCTCCCACACAACATTAAAAAAGAGGGGTAGGAAACTAAAAAGGATGGGGGGGGCAGTAAATGGCTTAAGAAAGATAGTGTAAATAAGAAAAAGCTTTAAAGACCTTGCTTTTCTGAGAGGCAATCTTGGGGGTGGGGACTCTACCCTCTTTTTCCATGTTGGCATTTTTTGGACTGTGGTCCGGCCCCCAGCCATGTTTGGGGGGCAGTGGACAGGCCAGCTGTTTGAAAACTTTGAGGCCTCCTGCACCAGGATGCCAAATAAATAAATATTTTTCCCCCAGAAGCAGCCCAGTCAGTTCCCTGGGCTGCCACACAAAATGGTGGCAAGTTTTTTGTTTTGTTTTTGCTGCTTTATGGGCAGCCAGCCTCGAGAGCCATCCAGGCTGCCTCTGAAGAGCGTGCTAGTGGCAGAGGAGGCGGCAAAAGGTAAGGAGATGCCAGGTACAGTGCAAAGAGCCAAACTGTAGGGGTGGGGAAATGAACCAGGGAATTTGGGAAACAAACACATACAAAAGTATGTGGTTCAGATCAGTTCAGGTTCTCCAGTTTAGACCATCTGGAACTAAATGAACCAACAAACCAGCCATTTTCTACCAATGTCCCAGATTTGTTTTTTTGGTTCATGCCCATCTCTACTAAGGACTTTTCTCCTACAATATGCAATTCATTTGCTACTGCGAAAGGTTGTGGGATCTGGAATGCTTCATTCTCCATGATCAGGCTTAATCTGACTTGAGTTCAACAGCCCCGCTGAAAGCTCAGCGATGCTCCCCCTGCCGATCTTCACCAGGAAGGAAATATAAAGGGTGTACTTCAGCCCCTCTTTGGCTCTATTCATGAAACCAAGAAGAAATAACTAGGAGGCATCATGACACACCAGGCACAGGCAAGCACTGTAAGCAATGTAGGGAAGAAGGCAGTTTTGCTTTGGCTTTCAGAACAGACATACAGTTATGGAACTCTTGTGTAAGACTGGTAGACATTGTTCTTCCTGCGTTCAGAAAGCCGCTAATACAGCAAACAGACAGCGAACCCTTAGATTACTAGAGCGTCTGCTATCATAGAGCTGTTTAGAGAGAAATTCATGTCCTTGACCACTATATGCAGACTTCCAAAAAACACACTGCAATGCAAGTTACTCAGAAACTGATTAAACACTGTACCTGTGGCAAAAGTTTTCTACCAACATGCAAATATGTTGAAATTACAGCTCAGCACTCAGCAGCTAAAACTACCCTAGGAAGTTCTCAGATCTGACTTTACGTCTCTTATCCTACTGACCCACCCACAGTGGCTACGGTAGAGATTTACCCTTTTCCCAGGCAGAGTCAATGCAATTACTAAGTACATGCTGTCACAATGATTCTGACCCTGGCCCATTTTTTCTACATGTAAATACTCAGAAGTGTCTTCCCTTACCCTGGAACTGTGCAGCTTACCCAAAATTACAGAGCTTGACTCTTCCCTTGGGAGTAGCATAAATCTCAGCCTTAAACTTTACCCACTATCTAAATTACTTATTCAAGGAAAATGAGGCAATTATTTAACACACACTCCTTTTTAAGGTTTATATGCTTCTATAATACATTGCAGATGAAAATAACACTGACCAAAATCCTATTACTCTACTTAGTATAGTAAATCACACCTAGTATAGTAAATCACACCCACTGAATCAATGGGGAATTGGCAAATTCAACTGATTCAAAAAGGCCAATGCTAACTGCAATTTGCTTTATCCTATTAAATCATAGTTAAAGTAGAATTTGAATCAATGGAACGAAGAGTGGAATCCACTCATTATATCTCCTCTGATTCAGTGGGATTGCTCAAGTGCAATTTACTACTTTAAACAACCAGAGGTGGCCACTAAGCAATTAGAAAAATGAACTCTACTTCAACCAAGGGGTTTATGTACAGGGGCACATAATCACAACAGTTCAATTAGCACAATGACTCAAGCATATTATCTATTACGTAGTTGCAAATGAACCTAATTATCCATTTGCATGAAATACAGAAGTTAAAACACAAATCAAAGATTCTCTTAAAGAAATTTATGCTAAGAACTCAAAGATAAATAAAATGAATCACACCCAATTTTACAAAATTCAGACTGCTCAAATAATACTCTAATCAGAATATTTAAACAATGTCTGAAATCTTGTTTGCTGAACAATGCTCCCTAAGGCTAATAGTATCATCAGTGTAGTGATTCCCACTCACCCCGAAACCTGGATGGTAAGAGACTAGACATTAAAAAAAATATTTTCAAAAAGTTACTACAGCTGCTGATGGAATGAATCTTACATGGCATAAGTTATAGAACAGGATTTCAGCCTGTTTCGGGGACAGCGGGAACACATCAATCTTGTATAGATACGTGCTTCCATATATATGGCACAATATAAATACAGTAGTACAGAAAACCCAAGATTGCATTAACTTTATTAACATGGATACTCATTTTGAATATTCACTAGCCATGCCATTATATTCAGAGGGACAAATGAAAATCTATCAAGAAAGGAAATGTCATTTTAGGAGACGGGTAAACGCATCACAGTGAAAAATAAAAAAGACAAAACACATGAACTTTGTTTGTTTGTTTATAGTATTTTACCCCGCCTTTCTCCTTGGAAAAGGACCCAAGGTGGCTTACAGTAATGAGGGACAATATACAGTCTAGTATAATTAAGTCATATTCAAGTTTGAGAACAGGGAACTGAGGGACATCTTACAGCATTAAAAGACAACATTAAAGCTACAAGAGAATGTGAGCAGTTAAAGAGAGAGTAAACAATTCCATGTAATCATGCACAGTAGACCATCCAAAAGTTAAGGAGGATGGAGACTAGCATTGTCAACGCAATCACAGAAGGGGGATATAAGCACAAAGTTATAAGTGGAAGCATGGTACCAATTCATGTGGGAGATAACTAAGGAAGTCAGAACTTAGCACATGGAGAAAGACTGTATCCCTATTCAGGCATCAGGACAAATTTGATCTGAATGTAAAAGGAAATGATCTACCTCTGCCATTCTCTCGACTCTACTCTCATGGAGAGAGATAATTGAATAAGGAGGAGGTCCACTACTACTTTTAAAGACTTCCCATGTGATCCGACACACTAAGAAATTAGGAAACCAGATTATTCCTTCCCCAAGGCAGAAGGAGGACTAGACTAGACTATTCCCTTTGCTCACTCATTCAGGTCACACTAATTCTGACCTCCTAAATATGCCTTTCTTCACCTCTGTCTTCAATTGGCATTCCATGGTCAGCATTTTCAGGCACTGTTCCATCAGTGAAGACAAATATATAAGGCAAATACAAATCAACAATGAGCATTCTGTTTTATAAAACATATGTACTGCTTGTATTGTATGTAAAGGACTGTACCATCTGACAGCACCACATTGATTTTATCATTATTTTGTTATATAGATTTTTTTAAAAATAATTTTACTTTTTTTAAAAAAGTTCTGTATGGTAGTAGAAAGTTCCCTCTGTCCAGATCTGAATATAAGGGAAAACTAATAATAAAAAATTTCAGCAAAGTTCTAGGAGCAACACTTTAAAAAAAGCAAGTGAGAAAAGAATACATTTCACTGGTAAAGACAAACTCCTCAAATAAAAAACAAAACAAAATATTGCTTTGAGACTTGCCATAAGGATTAACATGAGTGGGAATATATGTTTCAGCAACTGTGTGCAATACAGTAGACTCATAGAATCATGGAGTTGGAAGAAACCTCAAGGGCCATCCAGTCCAACCCTTTGCCATGCAGGAACCCCCATCAAATTATTCCCAACAGATGGCCATCCAGTCTCTGCTTAAAAACCTCCAAAGAAGGAATCCAAGTCATTAATAAAGATATTGAATAGCACTGGACCCAGAACAGAACGCTTGGGTACCCCACCAGTCACCTTTCTCCATGCTGAGGAGAAGCCATGTATGATCACACTTTAGTTTTAGTATGATCAATCAACCAATGACAAATCCACTTAACAGTAGCACTATCTATCCCACTTTCTACTAACTTATTTGCAAGTATACCATGATGAACCTTATTGAAGGCCTTACTGAAATCTAGATGAGCAATATCCACAGTGTTCCTCTCATCCACCAGGCCTGTAACTCAAGACAGGACCTCGATCTTGGGCCATAGCTTGCTACTATAGTGTGTACAATAAAGGCAGAATCTCAGATTCAGCATTCAAAACCATAAGGCAACATAGAGAGGAAAAACAGAACAATCACTTTCCTGTCCAGAGAGTCACAAGGGGCAATTGTGACCACCTGAGAGAATCTCTTCCTGTACAAAGGAGTGGAGCATCCAAAGAAATGTGAAACCTTAATCAAGTCTTCATTCTTTGTATAATAAGGTTTGTGTATTTTTCAAAGGCATGAATACAAGAGAAGTTGAGTCTGACTATTATAGCTCACAGCCACCAAGTCATTAACACTAGATATAAGAAGCATTTCCCCTATTGGGCAAAACAATTCCTCTGATTTGTCTTATGCTTGCCAGTTCCATTTTCATAGAAAACAATGAAGTACAGAGATAAAGCACTGCATCACTGCATTGCAAGTAAAAGCCCAGAGAAGAGTGAAAGAAATGATAACTTCAGACTTCCAGTGAAATGACTGGGGGAGGGGGAGTTCTACTTGTTATATATACAGTACTTTGTATTTTAATTACTGCAGTACTGCCTTTTAGGAAGAATTCCTCTCAAGAAAGCTTAAAATTGAGCAATAAAAAACATAAGAGGCATGTTTATTTGTTGGAGAGGGGTTGTCCATCCGTACCCTAGGTTCAAGTCTCAGTTTCAGGTAGCTGAAATCGAGTCAACACATCAGAGAGCCTATATACATAGTACAGTGGTACCCCGACTTAAGAGTAGTTCAGCTTAAGAGCAATTCGACTTAAGAGCAGAAAACTGTTGGCATTTTAACTGCCGCCTTACAAATTTTAGATATGGTCTGCTCGACTTACCATTTTTTTTCATTTTTTGGATTTTTAACTTGTTTTTTCAATTTTTAGATAGGTACCGCGACTTAAGAGTAATTCGACTTAAGAGCATGCATTTGGAACAGATTAAATTCGCAAATCGAGGTACCACTGTACAAGGAAGACAAATAGAGACAAGGCTCCACCCCTGTGGTAAACTCTGGTTAGCTGAAAGCCAATATATCAATTCCACAGATACAGGGGTTCTGCTGGTTCCAATGAACCAGACTATGGGGTGCAAGCATGAGAGGTGGGGTGACCAGATAAAAAAGAGGACAGGGTTTCCTCAATTTTAATTGGCATATGGAGGGGAAAATATCACAAGGCATAGTTTCTATGAACTCTGTATTGTGGTATATTACATTTGTTAACTGCCTTGAGTTCCCATCTGGGAGTATCTGGCAGTATATAATTATAAATAAAATAAATAAATAGTTTGTATTAAAAGTTGTACCTGCTGAAATGTTCTCTTGTAAGCCACTATTGGAATTATAGGCTCTCTGCCCCCACATCTTTTAACACGATCACACTGGGAAAAGGAGGTCTGAGAAACAGAGACACAGGACTGCCCCTTCTACTTCATTGAGGGTAGTGCTGGCTTACAGGCTTGCGGTAGACAGACCCCTCCCTATGGGTGCACCAAGACAAGAAATGTGTCTAGGGCCCCCCAGCTGCCACTCAAATGGAGTAATAGACACTTTACCTCCATCTGTGACAGATGTTTCATTTTGCCTGAAGACTTCAGCATATCAAATCAGGGGCTATTCTGGCCTGTTTTTTGTATAAAAAGGGAAAACGTAATTCCAATAAAATATAACCACCTTTTACTGGCAGTTTTAGAACTAGTTTTTTTTAAAAAAAAAAAACTTCTGTTGTCCAGCTACCACAGAAACCATATGTTTCGCTTAAGAAGAGAGACAGATGCAAGTAGCAGCTGAATGTTAAATTCTCAAAAATGAACAATCTTCTTTGGCAGTTCCAAGGGCACCCTAGGGGTAATCTGAAACGTAAGGGTAACACTTAGTAGAGCCTGATCTACTAAACACATCTGTCTCCTTACACATTCCCTCTTCAGACAATTGTGACCATATGCTGAAGACCCCATGATGTAAACGTCTTCCCATCACCCCACCAACAAGGCTCTGCTTTTCCTTCTTGATAACTTCCTTTCTTCATCTCAGAGGTACCATAGTAGAATTAATAAAATAAGGTGCCAGGGGCTGGCATCATTATGTATGGTATAAGGGTAATAAACCCACTCTTTTCAAAAAACATTGGATAAGCCTTATCCGATAAGGAATGCCTAAATCAACATATGGCTACCCATAAAAACCAGTTTTATCCTAAAGCACCAATGTGGCTATCTCTATTAGGAGCGATAACTGGTCCCCATATAAGTGCAACCCTTAAACCTCTACCTATAGACAATTTTTGAATGCTGATTGCTCCTTGAAGCCACTAACACAATTAATATCTGAAGGTCACAAGTTAGACTGGTGGAAATACCAACAAATATACAGTGGTCCCCTGCCCTTTCGCGGTTCATGTACCGCTGTCCCGCTATATTGCAGGACCACAGTACCCAGAAAGGGCTTGATGGAGGGGGGATCGCACACCGCCTGCCTGCGCCTCCCAGGAGGTCCGGGCAAGTGGCGCGCAATGGCAAAGGGGCTTTGGACTGCAGAGCTCAGGGCTCTGTCTGATTGGTGCTGCCTGCCCGGACCTTCCGGGAGGTCTGCGCAAGCAGCGCACGATTGCAAAGGGGATTCCGGCTGCGGAGCCCCAGCGCTGGGCTCCGTAGCCAAAGTCCCTTTGTCCCACCGCGCGCTGCTTGTCCCGACCTCCCGGGAGGTCTGCGCAAGCAGTGTGCGATTGTAAAGGGACTTCAGCCATGGAGCCCAGCGCTGGGGCTCCGCAGCCAAAATCCCCTTTGCATCGCCTCCCAACGCCCCCCGCCCCTCCGAAAAGCCTTGGAGCCGCGGGGGGGGGGGGCGATCGCATTGCTCCTCGCCACCCCTGGCCCCTCCTGATCACCCCGCCCCCACCCGACCCAGTTCCGCATATCGCGGATTTTCAGGCATCGCGGGTCGGGTGGGTCCCTAACCCCCACAATCAGTGGGGGGTTACTGTATTCACATTTTAAAAATCTCACCAAAGAAGGGGGACTTATTTACTAATGACACTCCACTTGACAAAATACTATCCTCTGGCGACTCAAAGCTTCTTAGTAAATTCTATACAGTGATACCTTGTATAAAGGAATTAATTCATTCCAAATAAAATTATGTTAAGCAAATTTTCCTTTACACAAATTCCCATAGGAATGCATTGAAAATGGAGTAATCCCATTTTCATGTTGTACAAATTCTCCCCATAGGCGATTATGTTAAGCAAATTTCCCCTATCTCTGGATTTTTTATGTTGTACAGATTTTATGTTATACAAGCTGTTTGTTATACAAGGTTCCACTGTACTATTTTGCTAAATGAGAAAATGATTGATACACTGGTAAAAGATACTATGATAAGATGGGCAGAAAATTTTGGTTATCCTATTCATTTAAACAAATGGGACTCCTTGTGGAATACAGTTAAACTCTTTAAATCTATACCCTTTAAGGAAAATTGTTATGTTTTATAGATGGCATTTCCCCCCCCCACACCCTTTATCTAAGATGTGTAATTGTTCACCCAGATGTTGGAAATGTAAACATGACAGTGGTACCTTCTATCATATGTGGTGGACATGTAAAGAGGCAAAGGCATATTGGAGAATGGAAAAATTATTTATAGAAAGATTTTTGAAGATTAAGTTAGTGCTTAGACCAGAATTTTTTCTATTAGATATAGTAGATATTAATATCTCGTATGACCAGAAATATGTACATCATGTAATAGTTGCAGCAAGGATACTATATGCAAAGTTTTGGAAACAACCAGAAGTGCCAACAGAGAGAAACTTTCAGGAAAAGATAAGAGAATGTATCGAAATTGCCAGGCTCTCCAGATTTCTAAAGGGAGACTATGAAGAGATTTCCAAAAAAAGATGGCAAGAAGTAACAAACTTATTAGTATTGTGATATTATTTGGTGATTCGTTAATATGCTTAATTGTTATTTTTGACTTGATATATTCAATGCAATTTTATAGTGTATCCCCCTTCCTCTCTTCCCCCTTATTCCCTCCGTCTCCCCAAAAAACAGTAAAATTCTTTAATTAAAAAAAAATAAGGTGCCACATGTGTCTTTTGTTTTGTTTTGTTTTTCTTTGATATTTGCCTGAAATTCTTGAAAAGACTAAAACGGCTACCCTCTCTGAAACTTCTAAAATACAATATAAAATTAGGCAAAAATCTCCCCATAGAACACCTAAAACAAATTTACATAGATGAAATCATAACACTTAAATATAAGTAACCGTGTTAATCTGTGCAAGCGGGTGGGGGAGGGGAATGAATGAGGGAAAAAATGTTGTGGGACCTTAAAGAAAAACTGATATATTTTTGGGAGATTTAATGGATCTAACCATGTAGATCTGTGAAAGCTCACACTGAAATAAAACAATCTTCTTGTTTTTCGTGTTTGTTGTTAGACTCCATTTTGTCTAGATAAATGTATCTGAGAACCTTTGTGCAATATTAAACAATATGAAGAGCATATGGGGCAGCTAGCATCAAGTCTTCCAAAGTACATGCTGAAGGGCATGTGTGTGTGTGTGTGTGTGTGTGTGTGTGTGTAAAATATTTTTAATCTACCTCTGTCTTTTAAAAAGGACCCAAGGTGGCCGACATCATTAAAAGACAATATTTAAAGCTAAAAACCACGAGTAAACAAATATTAAATACGAACAAATACCACTCTGATAAATGTTAAACCAATTCATTTCAGACCTTCATTGCAGGAAAGTTCCTCCTGCTGTCTTTTAGATGTATTTTCCGTCCTGGCACTATATAGTAAGTTTATGTGATGCATTTGAAAACAACAGAAAGAAATGGTGGTGGGAGTAGAGATAGGCATGGACCAGCGAATGGTGGTTCATCACAGTTTGTGGTGTGTCAAAGCCCATGAACCAGGAATTTCTGAGCAATTCCCTGCCAAACCATTGGTTTGGTGCCCTCACCTTTTTTAGATACCACTGGCCTGCTTTTTTTTTAAAAAAAAAAGTCTGTCATACCCTTTCACACTGCCAATGTCATCTCCCCACTACCTTGTCCTACTGCTGCTGCCACCATCTTTGTAGACGGTGGCCTGGCTTCCCTTCTACCCCATTTTTGCTGTCCTTCTGCAACCAGCCATAGACTTTTCTCTTCAGGTAAGTTTTCCCACAATGACTGGGTTGCCTTGGTGGAATTTTTAAAGGGATTGTTATGCATGACTACTTTGAATATGTTTTTAGCATTGCCTTTCCACTCCGTTTCCAACAAGAGAAAGAATTTACATTAATTTACTGTTAAAAGGGTGCTCTTAGACAGCCAGAGAAGGTATACTAAAAAGCGCTGAGAGCACATTTCAAATACTGTACTGTTCCATATGCCTCTATACGTCTTCCCATCACACAATCCATCCACAACCAGCACATATTCGTTTCCAAATAGGCTACTTAACAAAAACAGGCAGATGTGCCACTAAATCCACTAACAGGATCAAAGGGCATTTGGATTAGAGGGGAAGCAGAAGGTTGTAAATATGGTGTAATTAAGAGAGAACTTTGCCGCCTGGAAGGAAACAGGCAAGGCCTTACTGAGGGCTCTTGGGATCTGATCCAGGAAGCTACCTCACCATTTCCTTTGGCTGAGGAAGTTGCTTTATCAGTAAATCAATGCAGAACAATGGACACAACTACTGACTACAAAGAAAACATTGTGGAGAGATGGCTGGAACTGCATCACAGGTTGTTTAGGAATAATCTGAAATTAGCTAAACATAACCGTCTGCTTGGATGGCAGGAAACTCCCATGGGCACGCGCCCCACAAGAATCCAGCAGACAGACCCACAGGCCACCTGGTGCCTTTTAAGTGGCGACAATGCTTTGGCAAAAGCAATGGCAACAAAGTCAAGAGACACAAGCATGGCCTAAAATGTGAAACACACAGGCACCAACATCTATGCTGGAGCGATGACACAAGAATAAGACACATCCTATTTCATTGCTGTTGTGACCTTATGTGCAGTTTCTAGCAGGAAGGACATTACAGTACTGAGGTAAAAGCAGGACAGCAAAACATTAATTTAACACATACTTTCACCCCACTCTCACCCCCAGGGCCTTCCCAGAATATCACCGAGGCCTTATAATAAAAACAGGATTTTTCTTTTATTTTTCTTTCTTGATGTTTGTTTGTTTGTTTGTTTAAGAGTATTTTACCTCACCTTTCTCCTTTGAAAAGGAAAACAGCATGTTTTAATTTTGCTACTAAATTAAAAACACACAAGAAAAAGTCTAATTCCATACTGTTCTTCAAATGCACTTGCAGCTTCTCAACACAAAACAATCGCCAGAATCCTACTACAGTATGTACATTATATTAGTCTAACTCAAATAAGGGCAAAACTGAACAGCAGATTTCTACAAGTTAAAAAAGTTAATACAGTGGAACTTTGTATAACAAACAGTTTGTATAACATAAAATCTGTACAACATAAAAAAATTCTGGAGACAGGAAATTTGCTTAACAGAATCGTCTATGGGGCAAATCCGTACAACAAAAAAATGGTCGCGATTAGGGATTACTGTTTTCAATGCATTCCTATGGGAAATTTGTATAATGGAAAATTTGCTTAACATAACTTCATTTGGAACACATTAATTCCTTTATACAAAGTGCCACTGTATAGGTATTTGTTGCTGCTCACTGGCCAACTCAACACACAACAGTAAATGTCTACACTGACTTCTTACATTGTGGCTATTCACTGCTGAGATTTACACCAAGCAAGCTACGCTATCAGACACTAACGAAGAAGACTCCGGCCAACGTTTCACAGGACACAATGCAAGCACATTAAAAGACTGGAGGACAAAGAATGTACAGTAATACAACATCATCACTAAGACAGGACAGAGATCTGCCGGGTCTAAGAAGCCTGAATCAAAGAAGCAAGTTTGCAAACCAGGATCCACTTCAGAACGCATTTCTTCATTTGGTCTTCATTGCATAAACTCATTCAAACAGCGACTTACTAAAGTCTTGAATGGAATACACATTCTATTTAGCCTGTGATAAATCCACATTTCAAATGCTTCTCTTTTTCACAGTAACTTTGGTTAAAGCCCACAGTTCCATGCAGTAGAACCAAGAATATAATGCTCTCTGTACAACATGCATTCTTAAAGCCAATGTTAATTTTTGTTGCATAGTAAAGGCTGCTAAAAAGGAACTGCCTCAGGCACATCTCTGCTCCCACTGGCTATGATCCCACTATTCATTTAATCAAAGTCCCAAGTACTTGTATTTGCAACACAGTCAACATTTTTATTTTAGATCCCACTAGACACTATGTTTATTTAAATCTCTTTCCCAGCAACTGAAATTAAGCACGAGCAGCTACATAAATAAATCCATGTTCCAAAAAAAAAAGGGAACCGTGATCTGTGAACACTCCTAAGAACATTAACAAAACACACACACACACACACACAATGTGAAGATAAATAAAGAGTTCAGGCATTTAGCAGAAGACACCACAACCAGATAGGCAGGTCAGTTTAACATTTATACAAACAAGTTCTCAGCCGAATTCTGAGATACAGTGGTACCCCGGTTTACGAAGTTAATCCATTCAGCCAGACATGTTGTAAACTGGAAATTATGTTAACTGGAACTGCATGGGGGTGCAATGCATCCTGGGAAATGAAGTCATTTGGAAAATGCGTAAACCGGGTTTTCCGAGGGGGAAATGCGTAAACGGAGGCATTATTTTAAACGGACTTCTTTTTGTGAAGCGAAAATTACTTTAACCGAGGCTACCACTGTATATACATTTAAAAATTCTTCTAGCCAATTCATCTACCAATAGCCGAACGAAGATACTTCGGGATTTCTATGTTCACAGCCTCCCAGAAATCACAAAACCTGCCATGAACAAAAAAAAAAAAAAGAGGAAGGCAGCTATCCAGAATCACCACACACAAGTACTACACTACACTACAAGTACAGATGTACATGAAGCATTTTGTGCCCTGTCATATAAGTCATTGGCATGGCAGATTCACTTTTCCCACCCACCCCAGCTGGCTTCTTCTGCCCTTGCTCCTTCCCTCCCCATCCTGTGACCTTCCATTCCAGCAGGAGCATGGACTTCCCTGCTCCGCCTCTTCCAGCAGCTGCTCACTCAGTGGGTGGCGGAAATGAATGTTCTGAGCAACACGTTCCCTTGAATCTTCCACACACTATGTGCACAAACCATCCTGTGGACCAGGTCCTGTTGCAACCAGAACTAGAGATGTAAAATTTCCAGAAATTTTGAAGTTTGGGGAAAAAAACCTTTTTTTCTGTTAAAAAGGGGAAATTTTGGGGGGGGAAATGAAAAAAATGTTACATTAGCACTCCCCACTTTTATAGATTGAAAGTAGTTCTGTTAGTTTAAGAACCTAAAATATGACTATGGACAATTTGACTTGGCATAAAATTATCACAACTAACATATCAAAATATAATGTATTCAAACAATTATTACAATCAAAATTTACTTTTCATTAATGTAGCTAAATGATTTGATTTTCTGGAATCAGATAAAGTAAATTCTTACAGTAAGTTAATTAATTTAACTTAATTAAAATAAGTATATACTTTCAGGTTCTTTTTGTTGTTCTGTATTTTCTTCCAGTGCTTTGAAGCCTAGTGAAGAGGACAGAATGGAACCAAACATACCCACCCACATTCAAAAACAAAAGTGACACCTTTTTCTTTTTCTTCTGACAATAGCAGAACCTCCAAAGGAAGTAATGCATCTTGTTCTTGCATTGGAGAGTTCAGTTTGTAACCTAGGATTTGCTTGTCCTCAGTGCACAGAAATTAGAATAATCTGATACTATGCATATTTTTAAGACATGATTTGGAACACCCTGTCTTAAACTATTGTATTCAACATATTAAAATAAAACACAAGGCTATTAAGTATTCTACCCAAGTTTGTGTCATCCACAAATTTGCTAAGTATTCCCTGCACTCTCTCATCCAAATCATTTTTAAAAATGTTGAGTATGATTCTTCAGTCAACTGTGTATCCACCTGGCGCTTGTTCTATCCAGAATTTGCTTGCTCATCAGATTATCATGGGGCACTTTGTTCAAGGCTTTGTTGAAGTCAAGGTATGTTGCATCTACAACACTCTCACCATCCACCAGGGAGATCACCAGATCAAAAAATGAGGAAAAATGAACCTGGCATTATTTTGTTCTTGACAAATCTATATTGGCTTCTAGTTATTACTATCTTGTTTTCCAGGTACCTGCGTAGTGACCCCTTTATAATCTAAGCAAAACCTTCCCCCTGGGATTGATGACCATTCTATAGTTCCCTGGTTCCTCCTTTGTTCCTCCTTTTGAAGACTGGGATAAGATTAGCTCTCCTCCAGTCATCTGGTACTTCATCCATTCTCTGTGATTTCTAGAAGAAGAAAAAACAATAGCTCCATGATCTCTTCAGCCAGTTTTTTCCACATATATGGATGCAGTTCCATCACTGCTGGGGATTTCGAATTCATTTAAAGTACTCCCTAACTCTATCATTCTCAAGCTACAATCTACCAGCCTGTTCTCACTCCTCCTTCAGTCTTTGGAATGCCTCTTCAATAAACTTGAGGTTTTGTAATACCTAAAGTCTGTTACATTTGGTGTCACACAATTTTGCTCACTTTCAAGCCCAATCTATCAGACGCAGGGACGGCTATCCTGAATTGCCTGGTATATATCCACATTTGTAAGACCAGACACAGGTAACATGGGGCATGTGTGGCAATTCCACCACGCCCCAGCCCCTACACACCCCTCAATACCAAATTTCAGTAGCAACTTGGGAACGTCCCTCTAAAATGTGAGAAATTATAGCTTTAGATACATTCGTAACATCTGAGACTGTGACTGAAGATCAGGGGCAAACTGTGCAAACTCCTTTAAAATGAGTTCTTCCTAATGTTCAAAATTGAACATTAGGAAGAACGTCCTGGCGGTTAGAGCTGTCCGGCAGCAGACTATGTTGCCACGGAGGGTGGTGCGGTCTCCTTCTTTGGAGGTTTTAAGCACAGGCTGGATGGCCCCCTGTCGGAAATACTGTGATGGGGGTTTCTGCATGACAGGAGGTTGGACTGGATGGCCCTTAAGGTCTCTTCCAACTCTATGATTCTATGAGTGTTCCTTGCTTGTTTTAAAGCAATTATTACTGCCTGCTGCCAAATTTTGGTGATATAGCAGCAGTGCAGCTAGTTCCCACTCAGGGGAAAAGACATCCCTAACCCCACTGAAGTACCTTGCCCTAGTTGCAATGATGTTAAACACTGAAGGTCAAGCATTTCAATTATAATTCCTTTCTACAGGGAAAACGTGCATCCTCCTTCTCTAACCGCAGTGGATAAGCAAACTCATCTCCATTCATGTTTCTCTCGATCATTTCTGCCGCTGCATCACTGCCTTGACAAGAAAAGTACAGGCCAAGAACAGTCTCAGAAACAGATGGGAATGCCAGAAGTCACTCCAAATTATTCACCCCGGCTTCTATGAGCACTGAAGATGCCCCGGGGCTCCAGAAAGCATGTCTGGCTATTTTACAAAGAGGCAACCCGATGCATTTTTTTGTCATTTGTTGCACGCTAGTATTTGAGGGCCCAGAAGGACAGCAATGGAGGGATTAGAAGAGATCATCAAGTGTTAAGGATCTGTTACTGGAGACCAAGATCAACATCATCCACACTTGTACATTCTCAATCACCCTGTATGGGTGTGAAAGCTGCACTGGAGGGGGGGGGAGCTGCCAAGAAAAAAAATGATTTGTTTAAAATGTGGTACCAGAGGAGAGCTTTGAGGACAACTGGACCACCAGAGAGATGAACAAGAGGGTTCCAGAGGACATCAAGCCAGAGCTCTCTCTAGACTAGAGGCAAAAATGCTGAAACTGAGGCTGTTTTACTTTGGGTACATCATGAGAAGACAGGATTCTCTAAAAAAAGACAATAATAATGGGCAAGCATGAAGAAGGCAGCAAAGAGGAAGACGAGGAACGAAGTGAACTGACTCCCTAGCTGGCATGTCCAAGCTTCAGCCCTCCAGATGTTTTGCACTGCAACTCCCACAGTCCTTTGTCACTGGCAAGCTAAGTTTAGAATTCTGGGAGCTGTGGTCCAAAACATCAGGAGGGCCAAAGTTTGGACAAGGAACCCAGAGGGTTGGTTCGGACGAGCTGAGGAGGGCTACTGGGTCCTGGAAATTTTGGAGACCCCCCTCATTCCTTAGGGTCATCATGAACCAGATGTGAATGAATGGGACTGAACAGCAAGTGTTTTAGGAAAGAAAGGGGAGAACAAGACAAAATGGGAGGGAAGGGGAGGCTTGTTTATAGTCTAAAAAGTCCAGACATCAAGGATTGCTGCTCAAGCTGAAGTAGGTTGGAAAAGGAGGAGGTTCAAGACAAGAGCCACTCAAGCAACGGCAATAAGCATTAGGCGGCGTTCCAAAAAGCATTAGCTTGAACTTTCCACTGTTCGGTCAAAAGGAAGGAAGAGCAGGAAACAAACAGAAAAGAAAAAAAAACTGAAACAAGAAATTCATAGCACAATAGTTCTCTCCTGGCAAGACGAGCGGAAGACGCTGCCTATTTGCTTGCTTCCCATCAAGGGTCTCTGCAGGAGTGCCAGCGAATGATCTGCTCCCACGTTTATGGTGTGGGAGAGTCCCAGATCGAGGCTGGCTCATCCAGGCGGACACTCCCAAGGAAAAGCTCAGCTCTGCTAAACCGGGAGGGGAGGGAATAGGCCAAAACTCACTCTCTCCTTCCTCATCAGTTTTTAAAGCGACAGTGGGGACCCTTGGGTTCTCAAGATAACCCAGATTTCAACTCCAGTTAGCGCACCCAGCATGGCTAATGCTAATGGATTATTAGAATTGTACAGTACTTGGAAATATTTAGATAGCCAAATGTTCCCTCTTTAGGCTTTGCTGCCCAGCCTGAACTGCGTACCTGGGTCAGCCTCCCTCCAGCTCTTTAAGGAGCCCCATAGCACAGTGGTTAAATGCCTCTACTGCAGGTAAAACTGTGCTCACAACTTGGGGTTCAATCCCAGGTAGCAGGCTCATGGTTGACTCAGCCTTCCATCCTTCCGAGGTCGGTAAAATGAGTACCCAGCCTGCTGTGGGGGCAATGTGTAGCCTGCATACTGTAATTAAACTGTAAACCACCCAGAGACTACTTGAAGTGGTATGGGGCGGTATATAAGCAGAACACTTTGACTGCTTCTTTGAGGCCAGAAACTGTCTATCTGTCTCCCCACCAGGAGCCAAGACTCCACAACCCCCTAGACCTGTCTGTCAGCCTTCCTCCGTGATGATTCACTTTCCACGGAGCTGAAACTAAGCCGCATTATTACAAAGGTTCACAAATATACCTTCTGAATAACATGAAATGACATATTGGTACTGTGGCGTGTCTTGGCCAAATGCAGCGAGGAGCACTGGCACTGCCTCCAAAGGTGAGATGTTGTCCAATGCCAGCCTTTCTGCCCGCTTGCAGGTGTTTTAGACCAGGTCCCTTCCGTCTGCTGTTTGAAAACAATAACTCCTAATGTCAAATATCCCAAGCAGAAATGGGGAATGTGTGGCTTTCCAGATGTTGTTGTTGTGTCATTACAGTTGTGACCAGAACTTTGTCCATGGAGCTTTTCTTGGCAGGAATACTGGAGTGGCTTGCCAGTTCCTACTCCAGGTGCCTGGTATTCCCTGGTGGTTGCCCATCCAAGTACTAGCCAGGGCCGACCCTGCTTAGCTTCCAAGATTCTCTCCAACTGTGTTTGTTGCATTACTCCGCTATTTCAGCTCACTATTTGCAAAAGTGTTTACAAATCTGTTTCCCCTTTGCCAAATTACTATAAACCTTCATGCCTTAGTTCAGTGATGGTGAACCTATGGCACGGGTGCCAAAGGTGGCACTCGGAGCCCTTTCTGTGGGCACCCGACATCGCCCCTTCACAGCCACCTGTATACAGGTTAAATTACTGTATTGGCACTGTGCAAAAAAATTTAGTAGGTTTTGAATTGCAGTTTGGGCACTTGGTCCCTAAAAGGTTTACCATCACTGCCTTAGATGGTACGGATCCTAATTTGTGACATTACATAATTTCTACATCGGATGGATTTCCCAAGAAATCTAACTTCCAGGTAGAAGAAAATGTTGAGCAAACAAACATTTTTAAATTGCTTTATTGTATGCTCCCTTGAAAAGTCATATTGAAGAACATTACAGACATTTTCCTAAAACATGAAACAATCAAATGAATACGAGGCAATATGTTCCAAACCTGAATAAAATGGATCTCCCATGTGGAAATCTGAGGAGACCTCTGCTCCAGGCTAAGTTAAGGATATCTTTAACATTTAGAACAATAGAATAATGGAATTGGAAGGAGCCTCCAGGGCCACCGAGTCTAACCGCCAGCCAGATACAGGAATACAAATCATAGGATCCCTGTCCGGTGGTTGTCTAAATTCTTCTTGAATGTCTCCACTATTGGAGCATTTACCACCTCTCAATGTAATCGGCTCCATTGCCATACTGCTCTAACAGCTTCCATTGAAATCTGGCTTCTTGTAACTTAAGCCCATTGTTGGGTGTCCTGCACTCTGAGTTGATCGAGAACAGATCCTAACCCCAGTCCTTGAAAAGTGTTATCGTTTCTCCCTCTGTCATCTTTTCTCAAGACTATACAGGCCAAGGTCTTTCAGAATTTCCTCATATAGCCCTGGTTTCCAGCCCTACATCACAAATTTGCCAAAGTAAGATGTAAAGAGGATACTTTCCAGATTACACTTTAGACTGCAATGATGCAGTGGCTCTAAAATACACCCTATGGATCCACGTCATCAGTCCATTCAGATCCACCTATCCACCCCCTTGGAATTCCTGGGTGATTCTTCCCAATACAAGCCAGCATTTAAGATGACACATAGATAAAGTGACATATTCCAATCTGGAAGTTGAGTCATGGCAACTGGACTTTTTTCCTTGAGAGACTGAAACGTTTCAGTCTGACAAAGCTGTTTGGATGAGCAGTGAAACTTTTCAATCTCTCACGAAAAAGAAGTCCAGTTGCCATGACTCAACTTCCAGGTAAACAGATATATGACATATTCATTATCTATGAAGAAGCCTTCCCTACAAGCAAGGTCTTCAATATGCACCAGGTCGACTAAAATGCATTGGAGCCCACTAAGGAGCTACTATTTTCTAAAATTCCTGGCTGAGAAAAAAAAATCAAGACCATGCAAGCCAAAAGATGTTCTTAAGGTACATGTTCATGCACCTTGAGAACATTACACACATAGCATGCAATCAAGTATAACTAGAAAGACAAACAGGACACCAAGGACATATACCGTAGTTGGATCCTGGCAATATCACACACATACAGGATAACCTTCCTCACTGGAAAGTCTGCTCTTTCCATGCAAACCTAAATGAATCAAGGTGGGCTTTCTGTGAGGGCAGGGGGTGAAGGAGGAAATCATCAACCATCCACCCATCTACCACGAGAATGGCATCAACCCTTGCCTGCCTCTCCTCTCAAAAAGCTGCTATTCTACCACACTTGGGTTGGTTCCGTCACAGACCACATTCTTCACAGAGCAGCCGGGGAGTGGATAGTTCAATCCACCAGTCTCCATCTTCCCCATGATATCTGGAAGTTGAGTCGTGGCTACCGGACTTCTTTTTTCTTGAGAGACAGAAACGTTTTGCTGCTCATCCAAACTGACCGATGAAGCTGTTTGGATGAGCAGTGAAACGTTTTTATCTCTCAAGAAAAAAGAAGTAGTCCCGTAGCCATGACTCAACTTCCAGATAAATTCACCTGGATGACTGAGATCTTCACAGACTTCCCCTGTGACAGCAATGCACAAGGACGCTTAGTGTCAGGTGGAAAGGCAAGCATCCATGTATGCCTGTCTGGCCTCTGTTTTGCCTATTTTAACATAGGAGGATGTGGGATGCAAGCAACCTTCCTTCCTTACCAGATGAGAGCTAGGTACTGGTGGTCTCTCCCACCCCACCTATCCACAGCCATCTCAACCAAAAATTTCATGTCTGCCCTGTGCATTTCTACCCCCTCCTCTCAGCCAGGGGCCAAGGCGGTGCCTTCGGGCCAGGGGCCTCTCCTATATATATATGTATGTATGTATACACACAGCATTTTAGACTGCCAAGAGCTCTGGGCGACGACTTCTCCTTTCGCTGTTGCTAAGGGCATCATCGGACGGCAGGCTATAATAAAAGAACGAGGACACGCCGTCGATCCAAAATGGGGTGGGTGAGCGCGGAAGGCTACAGAAGCGCCGACTCCTTTTTCTTGGGGCTTAATGAACCTGGCAAGGGCCATTACAGTGGTACCTTGTATAAAGGACTTAATTCGTTCCAAATGAAATTCTGTTAAGCAAATTTTCCTTTATACAAATTCCCATAGGAATGCATTGAAAATGGAATAATCCCATTTTATGTTGTATGGATTTTTCCCCATAGGCGATTATGTTAAGCAAATTTCCCCTATCGCGGGAATTTTTTATGTTGTACAAATTTTATGTTATACAAACTATTTGTTATACGAGGGTCCACTGTATTAGCCTTCGGGCACTTCCTCCCAAGCCACGAGGGGACCTGAGAACACCCTTCCCTGCAGATTTAAAACAACAACAAACCATCTCGGCGGAGACGCGGGGGGCCAACCTCGCTCGGAGGATCGCCGGGTTCGAGGCGCGGCGGCGGCGGCGGGCGAGCGAGCAAGCGGGGCGTAACCGCCAGGGACGGGCAGCAGCATCCCCTCCCTCCCTCCGAGCAAGGCGAAACCGGGCGACCAGGGGGCTCGTCCTACCGAGCCAAATCCCATCGGGTCTCCCGGGGGAAAAGGAAGCATTGCCTCCGCGTCCCTTCCTTTCCCCCCCGTCCCCCCTCCCTCCAGAAAGCCACGGCCGGCGGGGGGGGGGACTTTTTGGCCCGGAGGCGAGCGGGGCGCCCCTTGCGCGGTGGCGGAATCCCCGGGCTTTACCCCGATCGCCCTCCTCCCGGCCCGCCGCCCACCTTCCCGGCACGGGGGTGTGCGGGCGTCCCTCCTCCTCCTCCTCCTCCTCCTCCTCCTCCTCCTCCTCACCGGTTAATGCGGTGCGCGAAGGCCCTTCGCTCCGGCGCCGCCATTCTCAGTCGGCGCCTCCCGTCCGAAGGGCAGCCGTCCCTCCCCGAGCTTAGGAAGGGCAGGCTGGCCGCCGCCGCCGCCGCCGACACCGCCCCCCCCCCCGCGGAGCCCAAGCGAGCCGAGCCGAGCCACGACGGGGCGGGCACCCAGCCGGAGGTGGAGCCCGGGCGGGGCGGCGGGGCCACGGGCGTCTCCCAAGCGTCCCCTACTGGCGGCACGAAGACACCACCCTCGCTTACCCTCGCTCTGAAAAGATGGTGGGCGGGGGGGGCAGGTTCCCAGCGCTTCATACAAAAAGGAAACTGAAACAAGTACAGTGGTACCTTGTATAAAGGAATTAATTTGTTCCAAATGCAATTATGTTAAGCAAATTTTCCTTTATACAAATTCCCATAGGAATGCATTGAAAATGGAGTAATCCCATTTTTATGTTGTACAGATTTTCCCCATAGATGATTCTGTTAAGCACATTTCCCCTATCTCCGGAATGTTTTATGTTGTACAGATTTTATGTTATACAAACTGTTTGTTATACAAGGGTCCACTGTATTAATCCTCACGCCGGAGGGCCATTGCTGGAGGGAGGAACTTGTCAGAGAATCCGAGGGTGACCTGCCCACAAACCTGCTCTTTCTGCCAAAGCCCACTCCTAGGAAGCCTGAAGTAAATGCATAGCAAGAGTGCCCCTGAGCATGAGCAAAATGCAAGGCCTGAGTCATCCGCTAGATATTTTAGACTGGAGTGTAGAGATGGGCACTTGCATCCTATCTCTTCCCACAGACTGAATCCTAGGAATCATGTGTTTGTCAGCACATGGCTCCACAGTGGAGCACAAAAATATGGATCCAAGCATGGATCAACCCAGCTTTATATTTATCATCAAGTGCTGTGTTATATTAACAACCACAGACATCATTTTGACATTCCACTAGCACCAGCTTCTTTACCCTTCTGCAAGCAGCACAGAATCCCAGAGCATCTGAGAGGTAGGTCACTTGTACAAAATGGCCACATTTAATGCTTTCTTAGGGATCCATGACATTACTTGTTTATGTAGGGGAGTGGTATCAGGAGACAGGTATCTAGTCTCGTGCACTCCCAGACGCATCTGGTGGGGCCACTGTGAGATACAGGAAGCTGGACTAGATGGGCCTTTGGCCTGATCCAGCATGGCTCTTCTTATGTTCTTATGTTCACCTGATTTCTAAAGAACTGCATGATACAATAATATCTTTTTTAAGTGCAGTGGTGCAAAAACATGGACCCGCAGTATGGATCCACTTGATTTTATTTTTTTTCCCGCCATCCGCCTCCATGCCTCATTATTATTATTATGTTTTGAACTGATTTTATTATTTGCTTATCTGTTGTATTTAATTGCTTGTTGTTTGTTTGTTTGATGTGAACAGCCCGGAGTTCCTTTGGGAAGACGGCGCAGTATATAAGTTTTAAAATAAATAAATAAATAAATATGATTTGCAGCCTCAACCAAAATACTCCAAATTCCTGTCTGGAAAGGCCCTATGGAAGTATGGAACTTACTCCCACGTCTGTGTGAGTACAATTGCAGCCTTAACTCTCCTTTGCTCTTCTTCTTCCGTTACAAAATCTGGACCTTTCTACATGAGGTCATTTGTTCTGGCTAGGAGCGGTGGGCTGAAATCCTGTGGCATACATTTTGCACATGGAAGGGGGATAGCATGTGCCACCAGGCCTCTGAAGGCCACACAACCTCATATCTCAGGGACTATGTTAAAATTCACTCCAAATGTGTCTGTTTTAAAAGGACTCTTCCTTTAGGCCAGTGCTTCCCAACCTGGGGTCCCCAGAAGTTTGGGGACTACAACTCCCAGAAATCCTGGCCAGCACAGCCAGTGGCAAAGGCTTCTGGGAGTTTTAGTACAAGAACTCCTGGAGACACATGGTTGGGAACATACCCTATTTTAGGTGAGGAGGGGGATTTTTCAAAGCTGGGATTCATCTGACTTTGGTCTCAGGGCCAGCAATCTTCCAGACTCTCAGATTTTAGAGAAACCAAATCACACTTGCGCAGCTAAGGCAGGATAAGTGAGCTCTACCTGCCCACATGGCTTGGTTGGCTGGTACATGGAGTCCTGAAGCACAAATGAAAAGGACAAGGAACCGTATTCCTGAGCCAGAGTGAAGTCCTTCCCCTTTGCACTGCAGCATCAGCAGCTTGGGCAGAGCTACTTCCACTCATGAGAAAGAGGCAGAGAGGCCAGGACATGAACTGGAACATATTCAGGGGAGGGCGACAAGGATGCTCCAGGGGCTGGAAAACAAGCCCTATGGGCAAAGGCTGAAAAAAATGGGCAACTTCACTCTTCTATGATTCTATGAATTCTACAACACAGAAATCACCCTTGGAAGCACAGCCAACACCTTCCTTGCCGGCCTTTGGAACCCGTGCAACTCCAGTGTGTGCTTGCCCTTTCAAGACAAGGCTTCCTGCAGTTCAGGAGAACATTGGGAAAAGAGGGGTCCATCCAATATGGTTTCCATTCTATTTCCCCTTCATAGGAAAGGGGAGGTTGAATCCTATTGTGTTTTTACACATTCACAAGAGGAGGAGGTAGAAGCTGCATCCTCATTGCCAAGACACCAGGTATGCATTTGGTTTGCGAGATCCAAGGTGATCCCTTCTGTGATTCCTTTTGTGCAATTATAAGTTCCCAAAGTGATTGTGTGTTTCTGAATGATTCAGGATGCAAAGACAGGCTGGAGGAACAGGTAGACACTGAAAATATAACTTTAATTTGAAACGCCTCAAGGCCCTCTTGTACATACTGCCATTAGAGACGATCCTGAAATTACTAAATACTGAGTGTCACTGAATTTACCTATCAAGATGGAAGATATGATTGTCAATGGGCATTTTTAAAAGAACAAACGAATTAATGAATGAATGAATGAATGAATAATAAAGGTTTTTTCTTTTCAGATGGGGTCTAAAGAAATTCTTGAAAAGACTAACGCAGCTACCCTCTCTGAAGCTTCCAAAAAAGATACAGTGGTACCTTGCCTTACAAAATTAATCCGTTCCCAATGCATTTTCTTGAGTCGAAATTGCAATCAAGCAGGAGCCACTTTGAGAAGGAATCTTTCCTTTCCTTTTCTCTTTCATAACTCAGAAAAAACAGGCTTTTTCATAAGTTGAATTTTCCCTATACCCATGGATTTCTATTTGTAAGTCGGGGCGTCTGTAAGTTGAGGTACCACTGTATCAGGTTACTGGTTTATTTCAAGGCAAACAATGTGACATTTAAAGGTCAATTCTTCATCAAGGATGGCTGAAGTTGGGGACACACAGATGTTGACCCAAATGCTTCTTGACAGCTGAGAAAGGCAAGGTGATTCTCCCCCCTCCATCAGTTGGCAGGGTTACAGCCAAGACCAGAACTTTCTGAGGTCAGAATGAGGTCACAAACCAGAGCCATGCTGTTGCTCTTCAAACAGAGAGACAGTTAACAGCCAGGCTGAGCCTCCAGTCCTCCACATCTCCACAGGATAGGAAGCAAAAGGGTTGGGGAGATATTAACCTTGGAGAGCCACTGGATGGGAACCCGGGACGCTTGAGTTCAAATCTCTCCTAGGCCACATCCATCCTCTGGGGATTGGCCAAGGCAAACCCGTCTTCTCCTTTCACAGCTCTGAGGCAGCCTTGCCATTTGGCTGAGTGTAGCAGGCGAATGGAGAAATCCAACATGGACTCACTCTGGTTTTATGTGGATCCTTCACTCCAAGACAGGTGTGAATGGGCAGGATATTCTGCCTCCGATTCCAAAAAAAACTCACGCACCTTGATTTTACAGAGGCAGGAAAGCAGATTATCTGAGAGACCCCTTCCAGGCAGAAACACTGACAAGTCTTCTTATCCATGTACGAGGGCGATGATGGCAAACCTTTTAGAGACTGAGTGCCCAAACTGGGATTCAAAACCAACTCATTTTTCACATAGTGCCAGTACAGCCATTTCACCTGAATACAGGTGGGTGTGAAGAGGCGATGCTGGGTGCCCACAGAAAGGGCTCGCCAACACTGTTCTAGGGGATGAAACAAGACAATATACCTGCTCCCACAACCAAGAAGGAAGAAGGGAAAGAATTAAGGGCTACAGAAATGAGATGTCCTCTTAACTGGTGGGGGGGACGGACAAGCTTTGCAAGGTAAACCACTGTCCTAAAATCCCTTCTGTGAATGTTCAAGCATGGTTTTAATGGAAAGCATCCTTCCTCCTGCCAAGGTACACAGATATAGTTAAGGGGTACTGATTTCATTTACAGAAATATGTTGGTTTGACTCACAGCCTTCTTTCTATGAGTTGTATTTGCAAGGAGCTGAGTTGGAGAGGGCACTCCTTGCATGATTCCAACAACAATCATATGACTGATTGGCATTCTAATGTCTTTTTCTTCTGCATAGCTGTCCCCCAAACCTCAATGCCGACCAAGGATTTCCTGCCAGACCAGGTTTTCATCAGGACAACCAGCAACATGAAATGCTGTGTGGTTGTTTGATCAAGCCATGGTTGATGGGAAGAGGCCCTTGACAAAACTGGGATAAGGAACTGAGTTCCACCATTTAAAGTTCAGTCTGGCCAGTTTCTGGGAGGTGCAAGAGCCAGTGTTGTGCAGTGGACAGAGTGTTGGACTAGGACTCGAGAGCCTTAGATTCATGGAAATGTGAAATCCCACTGATGGAGCTGCAGAGCTCACCATGGTTTCCTGACAGACAGTAGAACTCTTTTACACCTGCCTGTTTTCTCCTCCAGAATAGGTCTCTTGGAAGAGCATGGTGAGTCTTCCTGAAATGAAGCAGACCATACCTGCTGGAAAGATGGGAATGAAGATCAAGAGCTGTTTGGATGGATTGTTGATTGCAATGTTTGATCTTGCGCTGCTCCAGGATCCTTTTCTCTCTCAGCGGATCCTGCCCTCAGTCTGTCCCTCCCCACCAGTCTGACTTGGGGTGGCTCCCAGGACTCCCGTGATTCTGAACACCTGGAACCCGGACATGAGGAAATCAAGGGGGAAATTGCCCCAAAGTCCAACTGGCTGATAGACCAGATCCGTCTCCTTCCCCCCGGTGAGTCCCATAAAATCCCCCCACTCGTGGAACCCCAGGCACCTTTACCTGACGGCTGCAGCTGCTGGGCTCCAGGGAGAGTGCCAGATGGAATGGCAGAGAAGGAAGGGGGTTCTCTCCCCTCCCCCCTCCATTTTCTTGGTTTCCCTTTTTCTCTTTCTTTTCTGCTTCCATTTCCCTCAGGTAGCCTTGGAGGAGCAAGAGGGGCAGGGGAGGAAATGGAAGGGGAAAGAGAGGAAGAGGAGGTGGGGAGGAGGTGGAGGAGGAGGTGGGAGATGAAGGGAGGGAGGGAAGTCATTGTCCTGCCTTCTTTTCCTGCCATCTACTGATGTGTGCCGCTCCCCCCCCCACTTTAATCCTCATTCGGGCTCAATCAAAGCCCATGGCTTGGCTACTTCCAAGCCAATTCGACTCCAATTGGATTGTGTGGGACCCCACTGGGGCCACAAAAATCTCTCCCCCAAACTTTCCTTGAGTCTCCAAAGGTTCCTCCTGAGGGAGATGGGCCGAAGGACTTGGGATGGGGGTGGGGGAAGGAGGGGGCTTGGAGTCTGTCAGGAAGATGCAAAGGGGTGCAGTGTCCTCAGGATGGATGGGGGGGGAGTGTTAGAGGCTCAAGGGAGGTGAAGGGGAGTCTTCCCTGATTTGGATCAGGATCCTAGCCAGGGAAGAACTCGGGGGGGGGGGTCATAATGCTTTTCTCCTGTTGGAGGTGAACATACGATGCACCATCTTTTTTTGTGATCTGAGCCAAGGCTCATGAGAACGCTTGGCATCTTGGCACTGCCCTCTGCACAGCACAGTCAAAGTCGGGGAAGTGGTTGCAAGTGGGAGGGAGGAGCAGCTCACTGTTCTCCCAACTGTCCTCCAGCTCGGATGGCAAGAAGGGTGCAAGGCACGAGTGCACCTCCACCGTGTTCAAAAACAGGAGTGTCGGCAGGTCTTGACATTCCCAGGCACTTGGAATACTGCCATGACCCAGGAGGAAGGGCAAGGAAGATCAGGAGGAGAGGGAGAGAGAGAGAGGAGGAGGAGAAGGAGAAGGAGAAGGAGAAGAAGAAGAAGAAGAGAAAGGATCTGAGGGCAGATGTGCAGTCCTAAGGAGAACTAGAAGATCTTGGGACTTCCCAGGGTTCCTACTGGAAGAGGGAGATGAGGCTGGAGGAGCAGAAGGGAGAATAGGGTGTGAGCCTCCCTTCCTCCTGGCCATCCCTGTTGCTGCAGCCAGAGCTCCAGCGGAGAGGGAGGGAGGGAGTCAGGCCTTAGATCTTGATGAGGGAAAAGCTGGGGATTTTTGCCTTCTGGGCTGGAGTGAGGCTGAAGGGAGGAGCTCCCTGCCCTGTTGAGGCAGGAATATGACCACTCCAATCCCTTCTTCTCCTTGGCTGACCCTGCCAGAGTATCAGTCCCTCTTCCCAATTTGGGTGGGTTTCTCTCCATGCCAGAAGGATGCTCCCTTCAAAACCAATGGTCCTGTGTTCTGCTCCTGAAGGGAGGGAGTCTGCTTCCCAAAATGGCTGCAGGTCTCCCTCCTTCTGCATCTGAAGCCCAACCGGGCTTATAAATTGGAGGGATTCACTTTTCTTCTCCAACCTCATGTGGCTTGGGATAGGGAAGCTCTGAGAAAGACGAAAAGCTTTGTCCTAAGAAATCGTGTTTCAAGGTCAATTCTCTCCCCCAAAAAATCAAAGGACGTGTGCCCTTGCACTGAATCTCAGATGTGTTCCTCTTGGTGACCTTGTCCTCCTTGACTCAAAGCTCTGTGCTGGAAGTGGTCGCTGGGATAGAGTTCTCCTCATCCCTTGAAAGACCATCTTCTGAAACCCGTTTGTTGCAGGTGATTTACAAGCTGCAGAAAGGGTTCTGTGTCTTCCATTTCCATCATTTTATTTTCTTGACTTTCTCAACACCTAGTTGACAAAGAAGAATCCATGTTCATCAGGCAGGAGAATGTGCTTTGTACTTGAAGGCTTTTTAATTTTATTTTTAAAATCATAAACATAAACACAAAACATAAGCATTAACCAAAAATATATAATGCAAAAACCAAAACCTATTAAAAATCTTAGTGCTCCCCTCCCCCAGGGACTTTGCATACAGTTTCTTTACTCCATTTTTTCTCTTTTATTCATCCCCCAAATCCTTCCAAAAGTACATACAACCGTTACCTGGTTTTTCCCTTTCCCGTTAAATAACACAGCTATGATAAATTCTTCCCATATTTCAATAATTTGTTAAAATCGTTGTTTTTCCCTTTTTAAATTTAATTGCTGTAGTCAGTTTATCATTAACTACTAGATTCTATATTTCATTATTCCACTTTTGTAGCTGAAAGTCCCAATTCGACTTACAGCTTTTTCGCTATTCATAGTTCGGCTGCAGTTAACATATTCATTACCATTTATTTCTTTTCTTTTCTTTGGTATTGGTACCATCACAATTGTCTATCATCAGTAACAATACTGTTTTTGGAGTCATTTCAGCATTAGTTTCCAGAAATTCTCTAATTTCTTCAAATATTTCCCATACTTTATATATTATTTATTTCACAATTCCACCACATATGAAAACATGTTCCAATTTTTTTTAAACATCTCTGGTATTTTTTAGACTATTGCGGAGCCATAGTACTTAATTTCACCAGTGTTAAATACCATCTCCATAAAATTGGATATCCATTTTCTTTTATCCTGACTGACATATTTACAAAGGCTCTTCTATTCCAGATTTATTTCCTTTTCTCATTGTCTATCTTCCTTATGTCTGTTCCCCATACTGTTTATAGGACTTCCAGCTGTTCCTTCTCATCAATCAAAGTTTGATAAATTATTCCTATTCTTCCTTTCTCTTGTTTCCCCTCCATTTCTTTTTCCAGATTTTTCATAATTTATTCAAACTTCGTCAATTTTCTATCCTCTAGTTTCAGTTCATCACAATCTTATCAACCACCTCTCCAATAGACAAATTAAACCAACTTAGTTTATCCGCTATAAAGGTGCTTCTGATCTGTTCTTTAGTTTTAATATTTTCCTTCCATTCTTCCTATTTGTAGATCTATGTTATTTTTTAAATACTTATTAATTTCTTAAATCCACACTCTGGGAAATTCTCCAATTCTGCTACTGGGGCTAAGGGGGATATTCCAGGACTAGAGATGGGCACGAACTGAAAAAAATGGCAATTTGTTTTGGTTCGTTTCGTTTTAACGTTTGGTTTGGTTCATTTCGTATTTAATGAATTTTTTGAAATATTTGTTTCGTTGTTTCGTTTTGAATCGTTATTCATTTTTTTTCCTCGGTCAGTGCTCCTTTAATTTTTTTTGTTTGGAGGGGTTAAAAGTCCCCAGCGGGGGCTTTTGGGGGCGCTGGCCCCAAGCCAGCGCCTCCCAGCTGAGATGCATTGGCTTGGGGCCAGGACCTTGGTTTCCCCCCCCCCCCGGTGCCAACCGTGCAACCCCTGGGGCTGGGTTGGCACTGGTTTTATTTATTTATTCATTCATTTTAGAGCACCAACACGGCCACCCCTGGGGCCGGGGCAGCGCTGGGTTTTTTGTGTGTGTTTTTTCTTTTTTGCTTGTTTTCAAAGTGCCAACCTCGCGGCCCCTGGGGCTGGGTCAGTGCTTGGTTTTTTTTGTTTTCATTATTCTTCATTTTAGAGCACTGACCCAGCCACCCCTGGGGGCGGGTCGATGCTCCTTTTTTATTTGATTTATTTTTATTTTTATTTTTATTTTATTTTATTTTATTTTATTTTATTTTTTATACTGCCAACCACGTGGCCCGCACTACAGCTGTAGTGCGGGCTGGTCGGCTTTTTTCAAACTTTTGCCAGGTGCGGGCTGGTTCGGTTATTTATTTTCTGCCAGCAGCAGAACCAGGTAGGAGACACTGGCAAACGAAACAAACTGAAATGAAACTGAAATTTCCGTTTTGTTTCATTTTGTGTCTCTTAGAGGGGGCAATTCGTTATTTGTTTCTTTACATAACCAAAAGTTCATTCCGTGCCCATCTCTATCCAGGACTTAATACCTGTCTCCATTTCTTCCATAACTCCATGACATTATTTACAAAGGGATTCTGGATTTTTTCCTAATTGTTTTTTTCAATTTTATTTTCCACCAACAGTTTTCTTGTATCTCACCCATTTGATATAGTTGTTGCACCTCAGTATCCTTCCATATGATCTCACTCCTTTGTAATATGATATCTGGAATAACTCTTTAGTGGAAGAACTCTTAACTTTGTATTGGAAGGTGAAGGCCACACATCTCAGGCACTTCACCAGTGCCATGTCCTACCAGGAGATCCAAAACTCTTGGCCCCCCATTTCATGCCTGCACTTTCTTCCATGGCCTTCTTTGCAAGGCGGTGTTTGATTCTCCCCACCCTTGCCAGGCTGTTCTCGGATGGCTTGCTTCCGGCTCCTCTCTAGCTAGAAGGCTGTGTCTTGGAGGCAGCCCAACAGCAGGCAGTGGAAGAGTGGCTGTGTGGCCTTTGTCTCCATGTTCATCCTTTTAGATTTCTGCATATCTCTGTTCTCACTCTGAACCTTTCCAGATCTGCTAAGCCTCCTGAAAGAGTGATATGGCTTAGGGAGAACATGTATTTATGCAGCTGCCTCAAAGCTGCTTCTCCCACCCACACTACCCCTGACCCTTGAGGTAGCCTGGCTCCCCTCATTTTGTCTGGACTCCCTCGATGGCTTCCTTCGGCCTCCCTTGTCAAAGACTGCTGCCTCCAGCCAACAGTGCCATTCCTGTTCCTCCTCTCTTCACTGTTTCCTACTCAGTGAGATAACTGCCCCAAAACATGGAGGCTCAATATATATGTTTAGGATTAAGAACAATGGGCTTAATCATTAATCATAATCTACATAAGAACATATGAACATAAGAACAGCCTTGCTGGAACAGGCCACAGCCTATCCAGTCCAGCATTCTGTCTCTCACAGTGGCTCACCATTTGCTTCGGGGTATTCCCAAGCAGATGTCTTCACCTGCTTACGATTCCCTACAAATGGCATTGAGAAATATGCTGCCTATCTCTCCAACCCGGAGGTTGTCCTTAGGCATACAGAATGATGGCCATTGATACCCTTGTTCTCCATGAGTGAAGAGGCCTAGCTGTTGCAGCCTCAGATATTAAGGAAGGTGTTCCAGTCCCCTAATCATTCTGGTTGCCCTCCTCTGCACTTTTCCCAATTCCATAATATCCTTCTAGAGGTATGGTGACCAGAACTGTACAGTTGTTGTTGTTGTTGTTGTTGTCATTCAGTCGTGTCTGACTCTTCATGACCCCATGGACCAGAGCTCGCCAGGCTTTCCTATCTTCCACTGCCTCCCGGAGTTTTGTCAAATCCATATTGGTTGCATCGATGACACCGTCCAACCATCTCATTCTCTGCCATCCTCTTTTCCTTTTGCCTTCAATCTTTCCCAACATCAGGGACTTTTCCAAGGATTCCTCTCTCCTCATGAGGTGGCCAAAGTACTGTTGTGGTCCACACAGTCAAAGGCTTTGGCATAGTCAATGAAGCAGAAGTAAATGTTTTTCTGGAACTCTCTGGCTTTCTCCATAATCCAGTGCATGTTGGTGATTTGATCTTTAGTTCCTCTGCCCCTTCGAAATCCAGCTTGCACTTCTGGAAATTATCTGTCCACATACTGCTGAAGCCTCCCTTGTAGAATTTTGAGCATAACCTTGCTAGCATGTGAAATGAGTGCAATTGTACAGTAGGGGGCGGTATATATAAGCAGATACTTTAATGTTTGTTTTTGCAATGTTTTTATATTTTATATTATAATTGGTATTATAATATATTTTACATTATTATCATTATTTTATACTATAATATATTATATTATATATTATTAGTATATTATATTATATTTTATTTTATATTTTATATTATCTTATATTTTCATATTATTATATTGTATTAAATTGTAATATAGTATATTATAGATTATATTATATTGTATTGTATTATATTATATAGAATTTTATATTATATTTTATATTATATTTTGCAATGACTAATACTTTAGTAAAAAAATTGTATTACTTTTAATATGCATTCTACCTTCTCGATTCTGTTCTTCTGTTATTCAATAATATCCTCAAAGTACCATTATTGCCTTAATTATTTTACCTTGTACCCTAAAAATATGCCACAAAACACAGGTTTTCATGTTATAAAACTCATAAATTTCCTGGGAAGCATAATCATTCACAACTTGGGGGGCGCAAAAACTGACTTTTGCCCCAGGCTCTGGAAGCCCTAGCTATGCCTCTAGTTTTCAGATGACCAGGAGCAGTGGGCTGAAATCCTGTGTCATACATTTTGCACATGGAAGGGAGATGGCATGTGCCACCAGGCCTCTGAGGACCACACAACCTCATATCTTTTTTTCAAAAGATTTTCAAAAAAAGATTTTCAAAACCTTCCATGGCTTAGGACCAGAGTAGCTGTCGGAGCGTATCTCCCAGAGGTCAACTGGGATCAGGCCCATGAGAATGGTGCAGGCGCGCTCACTTAGGGTGGCCACACCCATGGAGGCGTGGAAATCGCTCACACGTAACTGCGCCTTCTCTGTGGTGGGCCCCACGCTGTGGAATCATCTCCCTATTTTGAGCTGTGCCTAGCACAGTCCCTGCCCGCCTTTTAAAAGGCCCTGAAAACACACCGTTTTAAAGAGGCATATGGCAACCTTTTTACTTAGTTTTTTCCCCTCTTTTTGCCGCCCGCATCATCTTTTGTGGAGGGTATTGTCCCTCCTTATTTTATTGGTATTTTTGCCTTTTTTGTTTTCTCTTCCTGTTGTTTTGTTTTAACTGTAAACCGCCCAGAGTTCCGTCCAGAAGATGGGCGGTATATAAATATAACAAATAAATAAATAATAAATAAATATCTCAGGGCATATGTTAATATTCCCCCCACCCTGAATGTGTCTATTTTAAAAGGACTCTTCCTTTAGGCCAGTGCTTCCCAACCTGGTGTCCCCAAATTTCAGAGACTACAACTCCCAGAAATCCTGGCCAGCATAGCCATTGGTGAAGGTTTCTGGGAGTTTTAGTACAAGAACCCCTGGGGACACACGGTTGGGAACCTACCGTATTTTAGGGGGGGGGATTTTTCAAGGCTAGTATTCACCTGACTTTTGTCCCAGGGCCAGCATGCAGAAGCATCAGCAAAGTCAGTTTTTACACCCCCTCCTGTTAAGCGTGAACAATCCGGTGACAGCCAATCCAGCATCAAGTCAGGCAACCCCAGCTGAGAAGCAGGGCAGCTCTTGATAAGGGGTTAAATTAGCCCACAATACCTGGTGCGGACCTCTCCTGACCTTGGACCAGCCCTGTGAGGGCATAGCTCCTCTTTGCCAAGGCAGGGGTCCCTCCTCTCCTAGTACTGTTCCCCCAGCCCTCGAAGCTCAGCTAGAGCAGGTCTCACCTTCTTCTAGGCCAGCTTGAGCCAGTGTATTTTAAATGAGGAAGGCCTGTGTAAAAGGCAGATTACTGAAATCAAGAATGGATCCTCTTGATTGTATGTGATCCTTGGACCACTGCAGAACCATGTGCTGACGGGCCCCTGATTTGGGGTGTACAGTAACCCCCCGCCTATCACAGGGGTTAGGGACCCAACCGATCGGCGATGACTGAAAATCCACGATATGCGGATGCGGGTCGGGTGGGGCCTGGGGGCGGTGGGCGATCAGATCCCCCTGCCGCCGCCCGCCTGCGCAGCCTCAAAACTTCTCGGACCAGCGCGCGCCGGCGGCATTGGGGGATCTGACCTCCCCCCCGCCGCCTGCCCGCACCGCCTGGAGACTTGGCTCAATGCATTTCAATGGAGAAATTTTTCCCCATTGGAATGCATTGGCTCAATGCATTTACATGGAGAATTTCTTCCCAATTGGAATACATTGGCTCAATGCATTCCAATGGGGGAAAATTTCTTCATTGAAATGCATTGAGCCAATACATTTCAGTGGAGATTGGGGCAGCGCTGGCCCCAAGCAGCTGGTTGGTGCTGGCTGGGGGAGGAATGGCGCCTGCAGCAAGGGGAGTGGTGCCTTTGCACAGGCTGCTGGAAGGATTTTTAAAAAGTCTTCCAGCAGCCTGGGAAGCAGCGGTGACGTGCTCCAACTGATTGGTGCTGGGGTGGGGAAATACCCCAGCACAAGCGCTGGAGCCCCAGCATGTACTCTGGTGCGATATAGCAGACGCAGTACATGAACTGGGAAATGGCTGGGGTTACTGTACAATCTCTGGGCAGAGATGGGGTCTAGGATGTGAGATTGTTTTTGGATTGATCTTGAATAAAAATCAGGTAAGTTCCTTGTGCATCATGCCTTGGATCCATGTTTTTGCACCACTGCGGAGCCATGCGCTGATGAACCCGTGATTTTTGGTGTGCAATCTGTGGACAGAGTGTGAGGGTTCGAATCTCTCCCTCGGCGGATCCGAGTCACAAACCGGAGACGAGTCAGTTTTTAATAAAATATCGAAAGGATTTTTATTGTGTTTTAAATCAAAGTTTCTATGGGCATATTCATTAACTTCAGGAGTCAATTCAGGCATAACAGGAGTAACATTTCCCTCAACGTGAGGGTCTTCAAGAACAACATCAATGGACGTTAAACGTAAGTTCGGGTCTCTTACGGGTGAGGGGGAATATCCGATCCTCACCCCCAACACTGTGTCCCGCACCATGGGTGCTTTGCCCACTGCGCCACAGGAATGACAGGTCTCGTGTTCTTCCATTCCTGAAACCTCTTAGAGTTTCCCGGCCACTGCAGGGGTCTCACATGGACTGCCCACACCCATTCGTCACCTTTGTAGACCTTTGTCCAACCGGCACA
>JAHTLZ010000198.1:2130593-2162001 GCA_023846285.1 Phrynocephalus versicolor | reverse complement strand
TGTGTGTGTGTGTGTGTGTGTGTGTGTGTGTGTGTGTGTGTGTGTGTTCCCCCACCCTTCCTGGGGATTTTCTCTGATTTTTTCTCTTTCTCTTTCTGCAGGTAGTAGTATGGCTGCCCGGAACGTGCTGGTGACTGGCTGCTCCTCTGGTATTGGCCTAGCCTTGGCCTTGCGTCTGGCCAGAGACGAGCTGAAGCGCTTCCGAGGTGAGGAGATGCGTTAATTAAGGTAGATAGCATGGCATTTAGGAGAGAGGGTCCGCAGCTTGCTGGATGGAGCAGAGCGGTGATCCAGTTTGTCACCCCCGGGTTTACTGTTGCTTTCAGATTTTGCCAACATAGATTGCTTGCTTGTTTGCTTCATTCTTTATTAATATTATTTAGAATTATTATTCTTTTAGAATTATTGGGTTTACTGTTACTTCTATACAGTTCATTCTTTTGAAATGTCATAAATGAAAATAATACAAATTCACAGCTGTGTTTCACTCAGATAGAGCATGGGGTTGATGGTACGAAAGAAATACAGTAGGACCCTAGTATCCACTGGGGATCGGTTCTAGGCCTTTCTGTGGATAATGAAAACCGTGGATAAGAGAGAACGCCCCCCCCCCCCAAAAAAACCCGGCGGTTTTGTGACAGTAACTTGCTTTACGTCTGGTGTTTTGCAACTAGCATGCTCTGCAGCTGCTGGATTATTTATTTTTCCTCTGCCAACCATGGATAACTGAATCAGTGGTTAATGAATCAGTGGATATGGGGATCCTGCTGTAATGCCTTACAATCGGAAGCTTTTTGAGTACTTTGTGGGTTTTGTGTTTTCTACCTTACAAGGTTGATTTGCTGTCAGAAGCAACAACCAGAAGGGACACACAATAAGCTATTCCTGATTACTAGTGCACTGAACTCACCTGGCACACACCCACACCAGGTTAAGCAAGGGTAGTGTGGCTGAGTGGTCACTGGATCCTCTCTGCAGTTGCCCAGAATCCTTCACAGGTTTCTCTCATAAAATGACTGTGATGGAAGGTGGTTGCCTATTCTTAAAATAGCTGCCCTAATGGCCACAGCTGGTCACAAAACATGCATTTCTCAAAGCTTAACTGGTGACTTGTGAGGCCAGAATAAAAATAATGTGCACAAGAATCCCAGTAGAAGGCGGCAGAGGTGAAATCAAAGCTCCAAAACATAAAAACAAGCACATTGGTGCCTTGTGGGTTCCCCATAAAGGCTCTGAGTTCCAGGCAGACGCTCCAGAACTTCAGCGTAGTGTCTCTATGGACTCCTCACTCTGCTTCTCCCTTCATAGTTATTGCCACAATGAGGAATCTGGAGAAGAGTCAAGCCCTGAAGAGACAAGCTGGGCCTGTTCTGGATACCACTCTGGAAATCAAGGAGTTGGACGTGACCTGCCAGGAGTCCATCCGGCAGTGCGTGGACAGCATCCCACAGCGCAGGGTGGATGTGCTTGGTAGGAAAACTGTACCTCCCACTGCAGAGCTAGTACAATGCCAACCCCGTCCTAAAAGGAGCAGGGTTTTGTCCTTAACAAGTCTGTCTGCATTGTGAAGGGGTCGTCCGTGGGCCATGTGGAGCTGCCGACCATCTGCTCTATGGCTTGGCAGCTTTGAAGCAGCCAAGATGGTCCAATCTTGATGGGAATTATAGGGCAGGATTAATCAGGATTGCTCTCTCTCTCTCTCTCTCTCTCTCTCTCTCTCTCTCTCAATCCCCCTCCCTCCCTCCCCCCATATTTTATTTATTTATTTATTTATTTTTGCATTTATATCCCGCTTATCTTCAAACGAACTCTATGTGTGTGGATGTGAGTGAGTGTATGTGTGTGAGAGAGAGGGGGGAGGTATGTGAACAGAGGGGGGTTGTCATGGCTCCCCAAGTGGCAATTACTACAATTTTGTAAGTCCTGATGAGTTCTCGGGGGAGAGTGTAAACCTGAGCTGCATTTTTGCCCCGTTTCTGGGTTACACATTCCTGGTCATTGTTATCTGCACAGATTTTTCTTTTTCTTTTCACAGATCAGCCTGACAGTCATTGGCTTGGTGCATCATCAGACTCACTTTGGACCAGTGACTTGGATCTCTGTAATCCAATGTCTCATGTTCCAGCTCTTAAGTTCAACTTTATTTTAGCAATAGAGAAATAGCAGAAATGAGGCCAATTAGGACAACTTTTATTAGCAGATAGGCTGGTTGGGCATCCAGGTTGCCATTTTCCTCATGCGAAAGCACATGTACAAAATACTTTGCAATAAGCACTGTCAATCATTTATTTATTTGCATTAGCCATGGCCTTAGCAAAAAAGGACAACATTTAAATAGATATAAAATTGGCATAATAAATCATAATAGTAAATACATATACATGCAACATTCCTATACAAGATCTGGACAAGTAATCTGTAAATGATTATTATTTTAAAATCATAGTTGGGCTCATTTTAATTGCTGCTGCTAAAAATTTAGCTGTCTGCAGTGTCACATGTTTGTCTCGGTCTCTGAGGAGTAATGATATATAAAAATCAGATGAACGACCTGGCTTCTTTACTAACATGGGGAAAAGTAATTCTTGCCGCACCTCTCTATAAAAGGAACATAACAGTAACACATGGGCAAGCGTTTCAACACCTTCACCACATGGACATGTGCGATTTTGCAGAGGTGTTCCTTTAAAGCGACCCTCTAGCATAGCTGAAGGCATGATATTAAATTGTGCACATGAAAAGACCCTTCTGTACTTTGGAACTGTTAGCACGTTTAGATATTGTGCCATTGTTTTTGGATGACTTATCACTGAGTTGTCATACCAGGGACATAATTTATTGGTGACAGACAGATTATTTTGATATTCAGTATCGTGTATGCGCTGTTCTAATAAACATCTCGCTTTACTATATCCAGTGGTCAATAGAAGATCAGGCGACAGTCCCAAAGAGTGTACTTTGGATTTGATATCTTTCATCCATCTACTCTCATGAGAATCCTTCAAGACAAAAGGAAGCAAACCAGAGGGAGCTAGGTTCAGTCTTAACCAGTAATTTAGTGTCCTGAGCCAAGCCTGTGTATGCACAGAGGGGAGGCCACTTTCCAACCTTAATGTGGCATTTGGGACACAGCTAGGTACAGCAAATATTAAGAAATTTAGACTGTACAATTTCTAATGATTTTAGATTTCTACTGGCTCATATTGAAATCCCATACAGCATCTGCGCTAGCGGCTTGGTCTGTACACTTCCAGTGCTGCTCGTATGAAATTGTGACCTTTGGGAAAAAAAAGTGTTTCAAGATTTTTATAGTTTGTGAGGCTTTTTCTACCACATGTTCTTGCTGAGCTGTCCAGGTTCCTGATGACTGAAAAACTATGCCCAGGTATTTAAAGACTCTGACCTGTTGAATTGTTTGCCCGTCCAGGGACCACTTAGAAAGTCTGAAGTGTTTTGAGAAGACCATTATTTTGGTCTTACTGTAATTCATCTCTAAATGTTCCTTCTGACAGTAGTTGGAGAATGCCATTAGTTGTCTTTTCAGACCCACTTTAGTTTGAGATAGAAGTACTGCATCGTCTGTGTATAGTAGGGCTGAAATGGGTTTAGTTGCTAATTTAGGAGCATGGAGTGTTGGGGATGATAAATGCTCAACAATATCATTCACATATAAATTAAACAGGATTGGAGCTAAAACACACCCTTGCTTTACCCCTTTTTTAGATAGCATTGGTTCTGTTAGATGCCCATCCATGGTGCAGCGTACCCTCAGCCAGGTATTATTGTAAAGGCATTTGATTAGAAAAAAGCAGTCTTTTATCTATAGTTGTAGAGGCTAATTTTTCCCATAATCGTACTCAAGGTATGGAATCGAATGCTGCTTTGAGGTCAATAAATGCTGCATACAGCCTGCCTCTTTTCTTTTTTGCGTATTTATCAATGAGATGATCTAGTACAAAACAATGGTCTATAGTGGATCGCCCCTGACTGAATCCTGCTTGCTCTACTGCCATAATATTTTCATCTTGAATCCAATCAGTTAGCTTGTTGCAAAGGTGTTTAGCATATAGCTTACTTATTACACATAATAAGCTGATTGGTCGATAATTGGCAGGATCAGTTTTAGCTCCTTTTTTATGTATGGGAATTATTACAGAAGTGTTCCAACCCATGGGTAGCAATCCTGTTTGATCAATAAATGTAAATAAAACTGCCAACAGGGGAGCCCACCAGGTGATGTTGGATTTTATAAGTTCTGGGGGCAAAAGGTCAATTCCAGGGGCTTTGTTGTTTTTAAGTTGCTGGATAAGACTTTCAACCTCATTTACTGAGACTGGTGGCCACTTAGGGAGCTCTTCTATTGCTACTGTTGTTTGGGTGTCCTGAAAAGTGGAGTCTGAAAATAATGTCTTATAGTGCTGCATCCATTCTTTGGGCCCTATAACACACTTTGGAGCTGACCAACCATTGTTCATTAAGCCTGTTATTGTTCGCCAGAAGAGACTAGTGTCTTTGTCATTAGAGGCTTTTAGCAAAATTTGCCATGCCCTTGTGGCTGCTTGCTGTTTTTTCTCCTTAATCAAGGATTTGTATGCTTGTATACTGGCTACAAACTCATTTAATAGAGTTTGTAAATGAGTTTTTCTATACTTGTGATATATTTTCCACATTTGGCTCTTGGCCTGCTTACATTCATTATCAAACCAGCCAGCAGTTTTTAAAGTTCTTTGATGGCCTACATTGGTTACCATTGTTTTTAGTTTCGCTCCTAGTTTTTCGGTCAGAGCTTGAAAAAGTTTTACTGCCTCAGTGTCACTGCTGGCATTGAGAATGGCATTTCGGTTGTTCATATATTCCTCAGTTTTCAGTAGCTGAGTCAGAGCAATACCCACTGCTGGTGACCATTTAATTCTCTTACTATTAGTCACTTCTAAGACTTTGTTGGGGTACAAATGTAAATCTAATTGAGGGTTACTGTGTATTGGATACATTAGCATCATTGACACGGGTAGATGGTCACTTTCTGTATTATTACCAATTTCAAATCGAGTAACATAGTTATATGCAGAATATGAGATTGCTATATAATCGATTACACTACCACCCCTCTTAGTGAAATGAGTATATTCTCCCGATGGATCGCCATTCACTGAACCATTTAGTATTAAAAGATTTCTCCTTCTTGTAAACTGAGCAAAACAATACCCTGCATAATTGCATATTTTATCTTTAGAGGTTCGACATTTTCCCCTCAATGTATAGTCATCTGTATCCAATGCCTGATGAAAGTGGGTATATAAATTTTCATCATTAGCACCTAATCATGCATTGAGATCTCCTGCTATGATAAATATTGCCTTAGGATATAACCATTCAAGTTGTTCTACATAATCATCAATTGTACCCCATATATTGTTAATAATTTTTTTAGCATGGTGGTATGTATACATTGACTATCAGCAGAGAGAATTCAGAGAACAGAATTTGGCAAGCAATTACATATAACCTAGAGGGGGTCACCTGGGATAGTATAGTATTAGACAATGGAACTAAACTGATATGGTTGGCTTGAAGCTTTGTGGAAACCAGGATCCCAAGGCCTCCCTTAGGACAGCCATGTCTGGAGCTAGGATCAGCTTTTAGTAAATAGCTTGCAAAGCCATCTAGCTCCAGTTCTTCTCCCAGGTTTCCTGAAAAATACTATATCATAATCCCTAATAAACTTTTGAAAGGAAGGATCTGCTACCTTCCCTCGTCAACCTGCAATGTTCCAAGAAAGAAATGTCAGTGCAGGGTATTGTTGATTAATCAAGGGTCATCCAGAGGTATATGGATCTGAGATGAATATTTTCTTTCCTGCAGCAGAATTGAGGAGGGTATCACTTCCTGAGATAGCTGTTTGGTTTATAAGTGTAGGGCAGGCGTCCTGGAAAGTTGGACAGTTGTCCCCTCGAGTAGCAGTATCTGAACAATGGGCTGCTGCCCTCTCACTGGATGGGACTCTGTTTCTTCCTGAGATCCACTCTTCCCCGCTAGGTGGCTCACCAGTGACTATATCTTTCTCTGCTTGTTCAATCAGCTCCACTGGTGGGTTCCATACACTTACATTGAATACCACAGAAAAGGCGGGGTAAATTAGGCAGCCTGCCTTCTTAGTGACTTTCTCGGTGAACTGATTTCCTCCTCCCCCAGTTCTCTCATCTGGGTCCAGGTGGATGAAGTCACACTTTCTGGTTTTGGGATAGGGGTCAAATCACAAAAATCTCCCTCTTTAGAGCAAGCTTATTCAGTAAGGGATTTATTTCCACTGAGATCTGCGGCTGTGTAGTAGGGACCTTCCTGTTCTGAAGCGCTAAGTTCCTTTCAGAGGTGCCTTTTTCTGCTGCATCCAGATCTTTTGTTTGTGACCAGATATGTGGATAAATTGTTACTGGTTTTAATATAGGGGTCCCATCATTGAAAGTATTCTCTAGGGTAGTCTTGCTTGGTAGAAGACTAATTCTCTCTGGTGCCTGCCACTTCAAAGTATGTGGCTGTCCATTCTGAGGTTTTAAATCAGCAGCTCCCTTCCTTGCTCTTATTTTTTTTTAGGTGGCCCTTTAGAAGCTCAAGTGGATAGAGGGAAGCTTTTCTCTCTCTCCCAAAATACCAGAACTAGGGGACATACACTCAAATTGAGGGCTGGGAGAGTAAGAACTGACAAAAGAAAATATTTTTTCACCCAGCGCGTTGTAAGTTTATGGAACTCCCTGCCACAGGATGTGGTGATGGCATCTGGCCTGGATGCCTTCAAAGGGGGATTGGACAGATTCCTGGAGGAAAAGTCCATCACAGGTTACAAACCATGATGGAGAAACCAGGGTACTTCAAGGGCCAGATGCAGGGGAGTGGTATCAGGAGACAGATATCTAGTCTCATGCGCTCCCAAACGCATCTGGTGGGGCCGCTGTGAGATACAGGAAGCTGGACTAGATGGGCCTTTGGCCTGATCCAGCATGGCTCTTCTTATGTTCTTATCTCATTTTGTATTTCAAAGGGTAAAGTATGGAAAGAGTCTAAAAGATTCTTATCAGGATCCAGGGGTTCAGTGGGTTCTTGTCTCCATTCCATTGGCTGCTGTGAAGTATCCTCTAGCAACTCTGTAGCACTTGGGTTTTTTCCTGATATAAGTTCCCCTTGAGGGCTGACAGTAGTAGCCAAATCAACAAGATTAGTGCTATAATTTTCTTTTTTCTAGGGGGCTTTTAGCATAATCTGAGGTAAAAGGCCTCAGTGGCAGAGGTGGTGCACAGTTCTCAAAGACTCTTACCACAGATATGCCCCTCTTGAATAATGTGTCTTTGCATTTATATGCCCGTTCAGCTGAGCTCCTTTTTGTGAATGTGACCATTGCATGAGCATGGCAAGCATTGAAATGTAGATACTCCACAGACAACAGGTCAGCTAGGGTAAAAGCTCCTGGAGAAGCCAATTCCAAAATTCTTAATTAAGTGCAGTTTGCGCTTGTATTGTGGTGTGAACCCCACTGGCTTGGGACAATTTAGCAAGGCTAATTTTTGTCTGTTCAATACTAGTTTCCAGCCATGGTCTCCTGTGATCCTGTCCTTTGAGGGTCTAGGTTTCTTTGGGACTTGAACCTGTAAGTTCTGAAAGGTGTCTTGCTGTGCTGGAATTGATTTTGATTCAGAAATTTGGGTAAAAGATCTCACTTCATTGGATGAGAGGTGAACATGATCTTCTGGGTATGCTGACTTATTTAAGGCAGGCTTCTCAATATGTTTAGTATTTTCATGTAGAGAGATGTTTTCCAGTAATTTAAAGAGTTTCTTAAACTGCATCTTTTTATATTGACTCAGTTTAACATTTTTAACATTTTTGCTTTTTTTCTTACTATTTGTGACCCTCCTTTTAGTAACCCTTTTCCCATGAGAGGTGTGCTTGCATTGGGCCTGTTATTAGTGCCTTCTGTATCAGATTTTAGCCAGAGCTTTTTGCACATGTCCACCAAAATAGTTAAGAGTTTGTTTGATTCACTTAAAAAGGATTTCATACGCTGTATGTCCTTTGTCTGATAGGTAAGCCAACTCTCAAGCACTAACTCGTTTCCTCTTAGTGTTAGAGTTTGAACTGGAGATTCCTCTTCAGTGACAATCCTTCTACCTGGAGTTGCAGGTGATGATAACTTTACCAACTCCTCTGACAAATTAGTCTTATTGGAAGATGTTAATGTGACGATCCCCCTTTCCAGAGGCTGAATTGTGATGGGAATGGTACCGCTGCCACCTTTTATTTCCTTAATAATGCTGCCACCTTTTAAACTCGTCGCCTCATGAATTGGGACTGACTCAGAGATATATAATAAAACAATGATGAAGTTTATTGAGAAGATAACAACTATAACAATATCTGAGGTTGGTATGCGTTGCCTTTAACATATACTGTAACAGATCTAATCAGCTCCACAAGCCTCCCTGCCTTAAATAGCTAGTAAACAGTGTAGCCCTCCCTGCCTGACAGAACTCTCAGAGAGCAGTGCCCTCCCAGCACTCACTCTCAACTTAACTGCACTTCTTTTTCCAACTGCATAGGCTCCACCCCTTTTATATCCTACCATTCCCCGCCCTCCTGCTGGGATTGGCTGATGATTTGCATATTCATCACTCTTGTCTGCAGGGTTTGTCACAGTTAACACTTGAGGTGTCAGAATGTCAGCAGAGGCCAACTCAGTAGCCAAATTAGCAGAGCCAAATTCCTCTTGGTAGCAGTTTAGATTTCCTTTGAGGTCCAAGGACCAATCCAGGCTACAGCTGACAGAGTGTAATTCCCTGTTTTCTTCCTCCCTTTCATTCTTCCCTTCAGGGGAGAACTGGGTAATTTTTGTTTGTACTTTCCTCTGTCTTAAAGGGGCACTCACAGTGGGAGGTGAGAGACCAAGGACTTTGCAGCCCTTTCTGGTCAAAACCATTCTCTTGCCAGCACAGACCTGGCTCCTGCCTTACTCCCACCCACCTGCGCTGCAACCAAGAAAGCTGTTTTCAGTGAACTATATTATTATATTATTGTCTTTTCTATTTTCCTTTTTCAAAACTTAGAGGGTTAAGCAAGAAAAATTCAAGACAGACCTTTATGCTCTTTGGTGTTACAGCAGCAGCTTGGCTTGAGACCTTGGGAGGCACTTCTCTTGTTGTGTTTCAACTGTTTCATGTAATTATATCATATAGGAGCTGAGAATGGTGTAAGGCTAAGGGTGGTTGAGTTTCCAAGAGTTCAGGATGGCAGTTGAAAACTTAGGAGATCACTGCTTCATAGGGGCGCCATGAACCAGAGGTGACTTGATGTCATATAACATTGTGAAGACCTGTATCCTTTCTTCTTCCTTAGTCCCTTGTAGCTTCAATCCTGGGCAGCTGGCTGTCAGAAGTTTATCAGTCTTTAATTGTCTTTAGTTGTCTTATCAGTCTTTAGTTGTTTCACTGCTCTGGCAAGTGGATGACCCGGGCGGGCCCTCCGTCGTTTATTCAGTACTCTATCAGTTCCAAAAGCCTCCCTCCTCCGAGTTGTTGCCGACCATAAATCTTGCTTGGGAGTGATAAGTGCACAAGGAGGAATGAGGAATGAGTCTCGCAATTAAAATTGACAGTTAAAAGGAAGTTAAAATACAGGGAAAATAGCTTTTAAAAAGGTAATTAAAATACAAGATAAAAATAAAATAAAAAGGGAGTGGAGCACAGTGTGAACGCTGCTCCTCCCTAGACCGGAACCGGAAAAACCAATCCATAAGTACCGTCCTGTTCTCAAGAGCCTCGTGGCGCAGTGGTTAAATGCCTGTACTGCAGGTAAAACTGTGCTCACGACCTGGGTTCAATCCCCGGTAGCAGGCTCAAGGTTCACTCAGCCTTCCATCCTTCCGAGGTCGGTAAAATGAGTACCCAGCATGCTGGGGGGGCAATGTGTAGCCTGCACACTGTAATAAAAATTGTAAACCGCCCAGAGACCACTTGTAGTGGTATGGGGCGGTATATAAGCAGAACACTTTTGCTTTTGCTTTTGCTGTCTAAAAAAAAAAAAAAAAAAAAAAAAGAAACCAACCACAGAGCTCCCACATACCAGCCCTTCAAGAATGGTCAGTTTCACCTTTCCCTCTAATTAGCCAGAGTATCCAGGTGATTATGGGTGGTGCAGAAGGGGCTTCATCACTTCCTTTCTCGACAGCTGATGGACATCCTTGATCTTTGAAAAGCAGCATTTCCTCTTTCAACTTATTGCTAACTTTTTGCCTTTTCCCTTTGCAGTGAACAACGCTGGGATGGGCATGATTGGTCCAGTAGAGAGCCAGAGCATGGCCTCAATACAGCGACTGTTCGACACCAACTTCTTTGGCTTGGTGCGCCTTGTCCAGGAAGTCTTCCCTGACATGAAGCGCCGACGGCAGGGACACATTGTCGTGATGAGCAGCGTCTTGGGCTTGCAAGGTGAAGTTCACCAAGGAGGGATTGTGGTACGGGGTATACTCGACTGTGGGGCTCTTTGGGTGGCCAGCATTATTTGGCCTATAGAGGATGGGAAGAGGGAGGCGAAGGGTTCTGAAGGAGGGAAGAAGGAGTGCTATCTTCTCTTCTTTAGCAACTGGGAGGTTTTCTACACATGAGCTCTTTATTGCTCTATCTTCACTGCTCTGTCATTGAGCTGCCTGTTGCCAGATCACAACCTTTGCCTTGTAATGCCGGCTGTGGTTAGCAATGGCCCTTGAAGGCCTTTAGGAGAGGGAAGATGCTTTCGAGTCCTGCTCAGTTCTTTTTAGCTGGAGTTCTCCTGGACGTAAGACTTTCTGCATGTGAATCATAATGTTCTGCCACTGAGCTATGGTCCACCCACAGATACCCAGTCACATGTGGGTTATTTTTGAATAGTTTTCTAAAGCCTGTGAATATTATTGCTCATAACTCACAGCCTGCAAAATCTGCACTCTTGAAAACCCAGATTGCTTTCTGTCTCATGGGGAATACAGTGCTGTGGTTTACTAAATCTTCCACAATCTGAAAGGAATCCCTAGGTGAGCTGGTTGTCCTGCCTTGTTCTGTCAGGTGAAGAGATTCTTCCCTCAGCATTTGCATCCCATGTGTGTTTTATCTCATGTTTTTCAAGGCTGTCAAATGTGCCATAATCAGAGAGCAAAAAGCCCCTCCTGTGAAATGGGGCTATCCTTTCACCAGGTCCTTGCTTACTTTTCTCTAGTCATCTTATATACTTCAGGCCAGGAATGCAACAGAGTGAAGATGAGGGATATGCCTCCATAAGAAACTCTCTTTATACTGAGTCAGACCATTGGTCTATCTAAATCAATATTGGTCCCTCTTAAGCTCCCACTGGGTGGACAGAATGTTGCTGGTGTTGGTGTACAAGTTGCATGACTTCCTGTGACTGATTGTTGCTGAATGATGGAGTGCTGGGGGCCATGCCAGTCATATCCCTGGTCATACGCCTGATTGTGCAGCTGAGCTGGTGCAAGTTATGTAGAACTTACACAAACACCAACAGGATTCCGGCTGGTGATCTTGGGCCTGCCACTACTTCTGGGGTTCCCCTACTTCACATAGTTCTTCTAAAATTTTAGCACTAAATATACGTTGTTGTTTTTATGTGACACCTGATCAATTCCATATTATGGTGACACTGATACGGTTTCCAAAGTATTTATTTATTATTTATTTATTTGTTGCATTTATACCCCGCTTATCTACAGTGTGTACTCTAAGCGGCTTACAGGCTACAGTAGCCACACAAATTACAATAAATACACAGACAAGACAAATAATAATAATAGTAAACAAAAAATTAAAACCTTATGGCACCTCAATGACTAAACAGTGGTAGATAAAAACATGTTGCGATGGCGGAAGGGGAAAGAAAAAGAAAAAAAAGGTGTCAGATGTTCAAGGAGTGGTTCACCATTCCCTCCTTTTTGTAAGTACCCATGGTCTGTCAGAGATTTAAACCCTGGTCTCCTGGCTCTTAGTCTGACTCTATCCAATCCATTACTATCCATTACAAAACTGTCCATCACAGTGGCTCAATGAAACAATGAATGTCATACACATATTTGATGCATTGTTTCATGAATATACAAGGTATCATCCATTGAGTCCTGAACAGCAGGGAAAACAGCCTACTCCTAATAAATGTATATTTCCCCCCGTTCACATAAAAATCTCAGGTAATTGAAGCCTGGAGCTCCCTAGAAACTTATATTGCAAATCTACTAGTTGCCCACCCAAAGGCAATGGTGCTACTTCTAGGGGATTTCAATGCACGCCTGGGCCCAGATGATACCAGTCTTGAAATCAAATACAAGGAATTTCTCAGTGACTTAGATAATTCCCTCACACTTCTTCCCTTTACTAGGTCTTTTAAAGATTCAACCTCCAATCTTGCAGGATTCCATCTGGTTAAAGTAGCCTCCAGGCTAGGTTTGCACTTTTTGAATGGCAGTTTTCCAGAAGACCACCCGGCGGAGTTCACTTACATGTCTGCCCTGGGAGCTAGCACAATCGACTATATGCTAGCCTGTGCCTCTTTAATTCCATCAATAACTAACTACCTTACCTGGAGAGTGACCATTATGATCTATAACAGCCTAGTTCAGGAACTTAAAACAAGTTTAACTGAACCTAAGGACCATCCCCTAATACTTCACAAGAAGTCCAAACCTTGGTTTGATAAAGACTGCCAAGGAGCAAGAAAAGCTCTTACAGCCCTCTATCAATTAAGAAATCAGACTGTAAACAAAGACAGGAAATCCAACAGAAGCTTGGGTCTCAAAAAGCGGCCTATAAACCTCTAATCGCCCAAAAGAAAAAAGACTATACCCATCAGCTGTGGGCAGAATTAATTCTTGCTGCCAAGCAGAAAAATTCCTCCCAGTTTTGGCAATGGGTCTCTGATAAAAAACAAAACCTCTCCTGCCAAATTGATCCCCCAATTTCTCAAGGTAAATGGTTTACCTTTTTTAATATACTCTATAAAGACTTTCCCCCTACACCAGTTCCAGTTGGGGAGTTTAAGGATCTGCCAGCCTGGCCTCCAGTCTCACCAGAGGAAATTAAATCCCACATTGCCCGACTGAAAATAGGTAAAGCACCAGGGTCAGATGGTTTGCCCCCCAAACTCTTTAAAGAAAATGCTGACTGGTGGGCCCCTTTTCTTGCAGAATTATTTACTTATATTGACTCCACAGGCCTCATTCCCTTAGAATGGAATACAACAATCGTGGTACCTCTATTCAAAAAAGGACAAAGAGATGACCCTGCAAACTATCGCCCCATTAGTCTTCTAAACATATGCAGCAAATTATATGCTAGACATCTCCAGGACAAATTTGAGACTTGGTTGAATGAGGAAAATAGGATTGCGGTAGAGCAAGCGGGCTTTAGAGAGTGTAGATCGACTCTGGACCATTGTCTTATCATCCAACATCTTATAGAGAAATATGCAGCAAAGGGTCCAACTTCACTATATGCCACATTTTTCGATCTGAAAGGAGCCTTTGACTCTATTTCGAGACAGAAATTATGGGCCAACCTAGAAGCCACCTCAATAGATAAACGGTTACTTCTATTGTTGCGTTTGCTACATAACAATACCAATCTGAAGCTTAGGCTAAATAGGAAAGGCAACTTAACAGACCCGATTGACACCTATAGAGGAGTGAGACAGGGCTGCTTACTGGCCCCCTCATTGTTCAGTTTCTACATAAATGACATAGTAGAACATCTCAGCTCTTCCAGTCTTCACCCTCCAAAGCTACACCAAAGACATATTTCTATTCTTCTATATGCAGATGACGCCGTGCTTTTAGCGAGAACACCTGTTGGCCTCAAGAGAGCCCTTAAGAAATTTGCAAGCTTCTGCAAAATGAAGGAACTAGAAATAAACTACCAAAAGACCAAAATCATGACCTTTGGAAGAAGACAAAAGAAAAGGTCTTGGATCATTAATGGGCAATCCCTGGAACAGGTTTCCTGTTTTAAATACCTAGGTATTGCCCTTCAATCTACTGGGTCTAGAAATGCTCATATCCAATATGCAGCTAACCAGGGTGAAAGAACAGCAAATGCCATCTTAAGGTTCTACCACTCCAAAGGGGGTCATTATATCCCAGCAGCCCTAAAACTCTTTCAGGCAAAGGTGGTCAGCCAGATGCTCTATGGCACCTTCATTGGGCCTGCATTTTGTAGTTTTGACCCTATAGAGCGGGTCCAATCTAAATTCCTTAGAGCAATTCTTGAAGTCCCAAGATGTGTAACAAATGCATACATTCGTTTAGAGACAGGTATGCTATCAATGATAGCTAAAATTACATTAACTTCTCTACAGTATTGGCTTAAGATAAACTTCCAACTGCAGGGATTAACCCATCTACTTTTAGTGGATAACTTCCAATCTAAGTGGTTAAAATCAGTCCTAAATAAATTGCAAACTATGGGTCTTGCTTCCCAAGCAATCTTGAGCATGAAATGGGATGAAGCAAAATCAGTCCTTAAACAGAGAATAATGGATGTGGAGAGACAGGCAGATCTCAGTAGTTGCCCCAATTTTAGAGTTCTAGATACACATAAATATCGCTCACTCCCCATGGCCTATCTGTCACAGCTGGAGATGTACAAGTTTAGGAAAGCCTTTACTCTGGCCAGGTGTGAGGCTTTCCCTTCTGCAGTGCTGGAAGGCAGATTTAAGAGCATCCCGAGGGAACAGAGACTCTGCCCTTGTGGCTCTAATGAGATAGAATCCATTGAGCATATGATGTTCAGATGCAGTAGGCATAAAAAGACCCGGGCAAAATACATCACACCACTCTTAAAAGATATGGCAGGCCAATCGGACTCGGACTATTGTAATCAATTGCTAATTGACCAAAGTCGGACTACTACTGAACTGGTGGCAAAATTCTGGGCGGCATGTTACAGCAATAGATAGATAGCTGAGCTTTTAAACCCTGTTTTATATTGTCACATCTGCTGTTTTAAAGGCTTTTAAAAATAACTTTTTGTTTTATATATTGATCACTGTAATGTTTGCCAGTTTTTAAACTTTCTAGCTAATGTTGTTTTTATATATATATATATTGTATCTTATTCTGTTCTGTTCTATCCTATTTTATCTTATGTCTGGCTTGATGCCGTAGCAATAAACTTACAATTACAATCCATTGAGTCAGACCCAGTGTTTGGAAGACATGTACCTGTAGTTATTTTAGGGGTGGCAAATAGTATGGTGGAGTTACATTTTTAGAGTAATGTAGTAAGTACAATACAGAATATGTTTTATTGGTGTAAGAAGTATGAGGAGCCTCATGGTGCAGTGGTTAAATGCCTCTACTGCAGCTAAAACTGTGCTCATGACCTGGGGTTCAATCCCAGGTAGCCGGGTCACGCTTGACTCAGCCTTCCATCCTTCCGAAATCAGTAAAATGAGTACTCAGTTTGCTGGGGGCGGGGGGCAATGTGTAGCCTGCATACTGTAATTAAACTATAAACTGCCCAGAGACTACTTGAAGTGGTATGGGGCGGTATATAAGCAGAATGCTTTGCTTTGCTTCCTGCTTACTTCCAAAATTTATTTCTTAGAGACATTTCCACTGGTGTTTGTCACGTTTGATGCCATTCTCAGAGTTGAGAGTGTAAAGATCAAGACTTACATATAAAGCCCGTCACAGTTTGTGCCACGGCTACTTGTTGGAGCTTCTTTCCCCAATGTCATCTGCCAAAGCCACAAGATCATCTCAGGCAAAAGCTCCTCTGGGTTGCCACCCTGAAGAATGCCCATAAGTCCTCTACAAGAGATAGGGCCTTTTCCATAATGCCTGCAACACGTGGAACCAATTTATGCAGACGTTGATATGCCTCTTTTGTTAAATGCTATTTGCAACCCTAAGGCGGACAACAACAAATGAAACAGCAATCCCCTTGGATTGACGGTGAGAAAATGCTACAGCCAAGATTAGCTGGCTGGGTAGTTCAGTGGTTTGGGTATATCTGGTTGCGGAACAAGAGTCTGGGAGTTTGGTGTCCTACTGTACCTCCTGGAAGAAGGGCCAACCTGTGTGGCCTTGGGCAAGTTGCATAGTCCCAGGGTACCCGCAGAAGAAGGGAATGTTAAGCCCCTTCTGAGTATTCTCCCCCTGGAAAATCCTGGAAAAGAGCCATCAAAAGTCAGAATTCACTTAACAGTAAATGAGTTTTATTATTACCATAGAGGTTAATGTGTGTGGAACAAAGCCATGTGCTCATGCATGAACACAAGGCTTTGTTAGAGCATCTACTTTCCCCCTTTTTTTTAATAGAACTTTCATAAAGCAGACCAGTCTGCGTTTATAGGTGTTAAAGAGGCTGTTTCTGCACCTCCACAGTGTTGCAGTCTACAGCAGTGGTGGCGAACCTTCGGCACTCCAGATGGTTTGGACCACAACTCCCAGACTTCCGAGCCTAGAGTGCCAATGACAAAGGACTGTGGGAGTTGTGGTCCAAAACATCTGGAATGCCAAAGATTCACCACTGGTCTACAGCAAGCATGGTTGAGCCTAAAGTTTTCTTAGGTAGGTGCACTTATTGCTGCTTTCGCTTCATGTGCTCTAATTTTTTGTTTTATTTATTTTTTGGATTTATTGATGCTGTTAACCACCCAGAGTTCCTTCAGAAGATGGGCAGTATAAAATAAAATAAAATAAAATAAATAAAAGAATAAATAAAATTTTGAAAGGAGGAGTTATAGCATTCAGAGATTCCAAAGGGCCAATGGTCTGAAGATCTTTAAATGCCTAAGAGTCTGACTTGCTAGGGTTTCTGTTACTCCTCTCCTTTTTGCTTAAGCATCTATTTCTCAGGGGTGTCCAAACTTTTTGCAAGAAGGGCCAGATTTGGTGAGGTGAAAATGTGCCGACCATTCAGCCACATTTCACCCCTGGGCCGGACTTTGGGCAGGTCTCTCTATAACATGCAAGGAGGCGGGGAGGATGCTGTAGCAATGGAGCCGGGGGGGGGCAGGTAGGCTGGGCAGATGGCTGGGGGGGGGTGGACTGAGGCAGGGGGGCACGCAAACCATAAAGAATCCAGTATGGGGAGGGGCCAGCTGGCGGGGATTCGTGACAGGCTGAGCCGGCGGGCAGAAGAGGCCGCGGGCCACTCAAAATTTGTAAATGGGCCGCATTTGGCCCCCAGGCCTAACTTTGGACATGCCTGATCTATGTTATGAATTGAAGATGGCCTTAGGGAATAATGGCTTGGACAGCACAGTATCATTAAGATGTTTGGTGTGGAGGGGTAAAGGGTGGAGACTTCACATATTCTTGTCCAGAATCCTTTTATTGTGTCAGGTGCCACTGAAGGCAGTATCCTTGTCTCTGTTAGAGAGAGAGAGAGAGAATAGAAAGCATAGGTGGTTCGAAGCACAACAGGATAATGAAAAAATTATAAGTTAAGAGAGATTTGGCAAGAAGATATTAACAAAGAGATAAAAAAGGAAGAATGGGGGAAATTGTGGAAGAAAAGAATAGTGAAAAATATGTCAGTGAGAGTTAAAGAAAATTGTTATAAAGTATATTGGAGATGGTATATAACACCCGTAAAGCTAAATATAATAAAGAAATATCGCCTAATTGTTGGAGGTGTAAAAAAGAGAAAGGGACATATTTACATATGTGGTGGACATGTGAGAAAAGGAAATTTGAATGGAATTTGGTTTTCAATGAAATGCAAGAAATATTAGGGAAAAAGATTCCAGTGCCCCCCCCCCAGCTGGCACTGTTAAACATAGTTGCAGATACACAACTGAAGAAAGAGGAGGGCGAATTGGAAATTATAATGGTTATGACTGCAAGGCTGATGTTTGCCAAATATTGGAAATCTAATAATCAATTAGTAATGGAAGAATGGTATAAGGAGTTATGGAATTTAGCTATTAATGATAAATTGACCTGTGAAATTAAAATTAGGAAAGGGCTGAGCAAATCTAATGACTTTAATGGAGTATGGTATAAATTATTGGTATATGTATTTCAAAAAGGCAAGGGGTATACACCTGGAGAAGACTCAATGTACTTCTGGAGAGAAACGGGCTGGTCAATACCATGAAAGTTGTAATCTTGTTTAAGTCCTGAGAGGGGTGGGTTGCACTGGGTATATGTCTGTATATTGTTATATTGTTGTTATATTGTTTTGTTATTTTGTCTATCCTTATGTTATTTTGCTGTTTTATCTGTTCCTTTATAAATAAAGATTTTGAAAAAAGAAACACAACAGGAGTAAAATACTGGAAGGGACTTCCTGGATTAAACTTAAAAGCAGTTTCTTTTAAATGACAGTGCTTGTTTGACTAGAATGCCCCCAAGTGATATTTCAGTCAAGACTAAACAGAAAAAATAGCCTGTGCCCTCTTTTTCTATTACCTCAACATAACCCGCAAAAAAAGGTCTTTTAGAATGTCCTTCCTTTAGAACAGGGGTGTGAATCCTTTGGCTCTCCAGATGTTTTGGACCACAATTCCCCAAATTCCAAGCCTATATTGCCAATGATAAAGGACTGTGGGAGTTGTGGTCCAAAATGTCTGGCGGGCCAAAGTTTCCCCACCCCTGCTTTAGAACAATTCATTTCTGCCCAGAGTGGCCTTGCTGCCAAATGAGGGGTATAAAAATCTAATAAATAAATTAAATAAATTTCAGCGGGTTTTGCTAGAAAAAATAACTCAGAATTTTGGGATCAGTTTGACTAGGCATTTTCAGCCAAGGTTCCAGCTAAACCATGTCAGTAAACTGACCAGTTTTGTCTCCTACAGGATGCATACAGTAGACACCTGTTGTGACAAGACATGGTTGTCAATCAATCAATTTTATTTTACAGCCAAAGGCCCGATAAATGGTTGTCAATAGTGGGCAGATTCTAGGTCTTTTGGAGACTTGGAAGAAATCAACAATGGCCAATGAGAGCCTTCAAATTTTGACTTCCAGTTAATGAAGCCTCACTGAGAGGGGCAACTGGTGAACCACATCTTAAACATGTCACACAACTTGAGAACTTCAACTAGAATCACTATAAGGCAGAAGTGATGCTTTTACAACATAAAAGAACTCAATTAATGCAAGGGATGCTGAATATGATGCCCCACTTTGTAAGATGTAAGAAAATGAAAAATCCTTTATATTTCTGATTTAAACTGTCTCATATTCACTGTGTAGTGTCAAGTGGCTTTGTTTTCCAACTTTACTTCTAATTGTTCTGTGGCATTCTTTATAAAGGCATGTCCCCTTTGTTTGTTTTTACTCAGTTAAATAGCCTGAACCACTTTAATTATAGCTTGAAAAATAAATGGACCATTCCTGTGATTGTGCTTTAATCATTCTAATTAATGAGGTGATGGCTCTGTGCTTGAATTCCTAGCAAGAGCTGCCTGCCCCAAGTGGTCTTGATGACTGAATTTCTTTTTTTTTCTAAGTAGGTCCTGGCTTTTAAAAGTCATCCATCCTGAGGAAAAAATAAACTGGCAATATTTCCCTTACCAAGTCCAGATAAGGAAAATATGCTAATTTTTCCATGCAGAGTTGTTGGTAAAATTGCAAAAGCGAGACATTAAGAAAAGTGGCAACATGACATCTCATTAGGAAATGGCTGCCATTTTGTCATGTGTTTGTGGATGTACATGTGGATGAACTGAGTTGTAGCACATGAGGACATTTTAGAAAGTCACTCTGCACGTTGTTTATTTCCTCTTGATGCTTCCTTCTCTGTAGGTCTTCTGTTCAACGACGTCTACTCTGCCTCTAAATTTGCTGTTGAAGGTTTCTGTGAGAGCCTGGCCTTGCAAGCCTTGAAATTTGGGGTCAAGTGAGTATCAGAGGATTAAAGTTATGGTTATATCAAAGCTGACTTACTTACCATTCTGAGAAGGATTTGTAGTTTAAGGTAATTTTTATTACTAAGAGCCAGGATAGGGTAGTGCAGGGCTATTCAACTTTGAACAGGCCAAGGTCTACTTTTTCCGGCCCAAAGTGCCTGAGGGCTGCTACACTAAAACCTCTACTTACAAGTTTTATCCATTCCAAGCACATGCACCTAAGTAAAAACTTTTGTAAGTAGAGCAGCGGTTTCCCATAGGAATGCATTGCAAACCAATTAATATGTTCTGGGGGGAACAGATTTCAATGCGCCATGGACCCTGAACTGCCCCGCTCGGCTGAGACAGTGGGGGTTGGCAGACCCAGACCTTTGCTGGGGCAGTGGTGGTCCTTGGGATGGGGGAGGGAGGGGTGGAGAAATTATCCCCTCACTTTTTTATTGATGGCCAGCGGGCTACTTTTCAACCCTTCGCGGGCTACCAGTAGCCCACGGGCAACCTGTTGGGCAGGCCTGGGGTAGTGCTTAGCGTGTTGAACTAGGGATGAGACAAGAAATTGTTGTGGTGCCTTCTATGGTTACTTGATTTGTTCCTTTGCCTGCTTGCTTGTGCTTTGGAATCTCAGTTTCATTCTGATCCAGATGCAGCCTTTGCAGCTCTGTATGATTCCTGCCTTACAAGTTACAGTATAATCCTCTGAAGATTCTGTCCAAAAAAGCACTGTAACTTTTCCATGTTCTTTTAGTAATGCCAACCATGCCTCCAGATCCCTTGGTTTCATGAGGCATGACAAGCAGCAACCTGGAATGATTTTTTTTTCTGTAGTGGTACTGCTCAATACAAATCAACAGACTGAAAGTCTGATGCCCTCTTGATGTGTTGGTCTACAAATACAACATCACTAGCCAGCATGCCAATCACACAAACTGCAGTTCACGCTCTATGGTCATGCCATTTTTTTTCTCTTTTAATTATTCTTTGTTTGTTAAACAAATGTCGTTCCTTTTGGTGTAGACTGTACAATTTACAGGAGGGATAACAACAATAATGAGCTATAAAAGATACCACTTGGTATAGCAACAAAGATGATAATCCATAAAGTAATATAACAATGAGATAAAAGCAAATACCAGCAACCGGTTAAGATTACTGTGCAAACAAAACAAACCAGGCCAGTAGGCTAGTTGGCTCTTTAATTCAGAAGGGTTTTACCTGCCAGGTGGCTAGATGGCTCAGTGACTCTGTGGAGCCAGAGATTGGGAGTTTGATTCCCCAGCCAGCCTGGATGGCCGTGGGCAAGCTGCCGAATCCCAGGGCACCCCCAGAAGAAAGGAATGGTAGATCACTTCTGAGTCCTCTGTGCCTGGAAAACCCATAAAAGGGTTGGGATAAGTCAGAATTGACTTGACGAGTAATTTACCCGCCGATAGAAGGCAATGCTGGATGGGCCTCTTTAATACTGAACTGCAAAGTCAGGGTGCTGAGACTTTCCAGGTCATCTCATAGGCCTGTGCAGAACACCGTATCTGTAGCATATTATTCCCTTCTCTCTTCCCTTCCTCTTGGATTCTTCATTTGCTGCTTAAAACGTAACCTAGCTAGTTACCTTCTCTGCCTGCCACTTGAGTTTTCACGCACACATAAACACAACTGGCACCTAGAGGAATTTCTGTAGAGCCTCTTCTCTCTTCTATGTTTTTCTTCTAACATATCATATACGTTATTTTATGTGCTGTCAAGTTGGAACTGACTTACAGTGACTCTAACAGGGCTTTCAAGATAAGGGAAGCATTGACCAGAGGTCAACTGAGACCCAACCCACCAGAATGTGGCCATGCCCAGGGAGGCTAGGAAATCAGTAACCCCAACCTGAGCCTTCTCTGTGGCTGGCCCCTCGCACTGGAACCATCTGCCAAGTGAGATGCCCCTAGCACAGTCCCTGCCTGCCTTCAAAATAGCACTTAAGACCATGCTTTTTGGAGAGGCATTTGGCGACCTCTAGGTGTTTTTTTTAATCGTTCTGCCATTTTGCCAAGTACTTTTATTTTTATCTATTATTATGTGTTTGATTCTGTTTTATTGCTTTTCTATTGTTGTTAACCGTCCTGAGTTCCTCTGGGAAGACGGGTGGTATATATAAATAAATAAATAAATAAATAAATAAATAAATAAATAAATTTAAGAAGCACTTTTACCTGTCCTCCTCCCATAGCTAGTTTTCATGGCCAAGCAGGGAATCAAACTCAGGTTCATCATTCTGTCTGCTGTGCTACTGGGTCCATATGTCTGTGTTCATGTAACAGCTGACTTGTCTAGGCAGAATCCTCTTCCTTTGGCGGCCTACTCTCAGGGGGAATCAGAATTGGAAAGAATAAGGAGAATCCAATCTGACAGCCGTGAACGAGCTGTCAGAAAGGAAGGGAAACTGCAAGGTCAGGAAAGGCTTACTTCCTTATATACGGCACCCCTTAATTTTTAATGTTGTGATTTTTGGGGGGAAATAGCATCATATACATAGAAAAATATGGTAAATTTTTGAAGTTTTTAATGTAAATGCTTATAATGTGATCTTTGCTGTTAATAAATGATTGGAAGTTGGGAGCAGTACATGAATGAATTGACCTAAAATGATTACACAGCTTAAATAGAAGGTCTCTGTGTTTTTAAGAAAGCTTGCAAAATTTATGTTTTTGGACAACTTTTGGGGGATTTCGGGTTCTGAAATTTGTAGCCAAACAATAACAGTCACCACAACTTTCCAAGTTGTGTTCTCTCTGTTGAAAGGTCCAGTTATTCCTGCTTGCCTAGCATCATGTTTTAGGCAGATAGACTGCTACTCCTCCTGTGCTTTTGTTCACACCAAGGCTCTCTCTGAGTCACGTGCCTGCGTGACTCCACCTCCCATTTTGGTTCCAATTGGTGGGGGGTGGGGGTGGGGTAGGCAGAGTTGCATGTGCATGACAATTAGAGGAAACATTGGTTCACACTGAGTCTGGATGTGATAAGAGTTACGGGTGCCCTAACACAAAGCAGTAGCAGGTGGCTTGGATATCTCAGCTCTCTTTGCAGTATTCCTGCTCGTTGATGAAAAAGGAGGAGAAAGAGCTGCTCTTCTCCGCTCTGTGTCTTCTTGTCCAACAGACTTGCTTCATTATTGGAGAACCGATGTTCTTATGATCTCCTGCTTCCTTCTTCCCGCAGCATCAGTTTGATTGAACCTGGACCAGTGACAACTGAGTTTGAGAGGAAACTCTATGAAGAGGCAGCCAATATGGACCTCTCCACGGCAGATAAGGAGACACTGGATATATTCCAAAACTTCTACCTAAGCTACTCAAAGGATGTCTTCAATGCTCTGGGTCAATCTCCAGAGGAGGTAGCAGAGGTAGGAGGGCGTTTTCTCTTGTACCTTCTCCAGCCTACTCTAGCTTGCCCAACCTTGTTCAGTGCAGAAAACAATGGGGAGTTTGTTCCTGAGGAGAAATGTCCACCTCTAATGCTGGCAAGGTCACTTATTGTGGCCATGAGCCTATTCTGCTTGAGATCTTGGGAGTTGAGTGTCACTCGCTTTGGAGACAAAACAGAGCTACCAAAATTTTCACTTCTCTCAGACTAGTCAGCCATGACTGAGTATGATCAGTATTACAGTGTGACAGCAAACTGAAAACAGAACAAAAACTGAATATGTCAAAGGAAGCCTAAACTGAAAAGGGTGTGATCAGAGGAGTTAGGCTGTACCTTTGGGAACCACCTTTTACCCACGTTAGTTTTCACAGGCCCCTTCAAATGTGAAACTGGAAATATACTGTATATCAAATTGATTGGCAAAATCTGTCCACATTAATAGAAGATTAGTATTCACTGGTCATAATTATTTAACTTAGTACAGTTAATAACACTAGAACAGGCCCATTGAATCAATGTGATGTGACTTTAGTGAGTCAACTCTTCTTTAAATTCCATTGATTCAAATAGACCTATTATAGTTCTAATTTACCATGCTACAGTAAGTCGCAGTTAAGTACACCTGTTTGAATCAACAGATCTTTTGGAGTAGTTGAGTCACCAAATCCCCATTAATTAACTTGGCCTACATAGTGCGATGTACCACACAAAGTAACAGCTTTTTGGCCAATGTTAGCTCATAGACTATATCAAAATCCATTAACAGACTTCATATACAGTGGTACCTTGTATAACAGACAGCTTGTATAACAGAAAATTTGTACAACATAAAAAATTCCGGAGATAGGGGAAATTTGCTTAACATAATCGCCTATGGGGAAAATCCGTACAACATAAAAATGGGATTACTCTGCTTTCAATGCATTCCTATGGGAATTTGTATAAAGGAAAATTTGCTTAACATAATTTCATTTGGAACGAATTAATTCCTTTATACAAGGTACCACTGTACTGTATTATTATCGATGGCATCTTTCTTCCACCAATGCCCCCAGTTCTACTTAGCTTAGCAACTTTCCTTCTCATCTATCTTGTGAACCACTTTGCAGATAATCAGAGCCCATAAAAACATGTGCTGATTTCTGAAAGCCTGTTTGGTGCAGCATTTTCTTCACACAGTGGCTAGGCAGTTGCCTGTAGAAAGTCTACAGTGGCCAAGAGTTGCCTATAGACACAACAGCAAGTTTAGGTTCTTCAAGTAATTGCTGAAAAGAGATGTACCACCCCTTATACTCCTGGTACATAATCATAACTCAAAGCCCTTGATAACTTTACTGTTCTCAATAAATTTGTCTAATCCCCTTTGGATGATTGTTGTCCCTATCTTCAAAAGGGCCAAAAGAGGAACCTGGGAACTACAGACCAGTGAGCCTGACATCAACCCCAGGGAAAATTCTGGAACAGATTATAAAGCAATCACTAGGCAAGCAGCTAGAAAACAATGCAGTAATAACTAGAAGCCAGTACAGATTTGTCAAGGACAAATCCTGTCAGGCTTTTATGATCTCATTTTTTGATCAGGAAACCTCCCTGGTAGACAATGCTTTAGACGTAATATATCTCAACTTCTGCATGGCTTTTCACAAAGTCCCCATGATAACCTGATTAGCAAGTTAACTAGGTGTGGACTGGATAAACCAAGTGTAAGGTAGATACGCAATTGGCTTCAGAACTGTACTCAGAGAGTGATGATTAATGGTTCCTTCTTTAAGTGGGAGGAGGGAGCAAGTGGGCTACCCCAAGATTCAATCCTGGGTCCAGGCTCTTCAACATTTTTGTTAATGACTTGAACAAGGGAGTGCAGGGAATGCTTGTCAAATTTGCGGATGGCACACAATTGAGTGGAATAGCTGGAAGACAGAAACAACATTCAAATGATCTTGAGAAGCTGGACCACTGGGCTGGAAACAACAGAATGAAATTTAAGAAGGATAAGAAACAGAAACTAAATGCACAGTTACAAGAGGGGCGATGTTATGCTCAGTAATACTACAAATAAAAAGGGGTTTGGAATTGTTCTGGATTACAAGTTGAATATGAGCCAACAGTGTGATGTGGCGGCAGAAAAGGCCAAAGCGATTTTAGGCTGCATTAACAGAAGTACAATGGTACCTCTACTTTCGAGCAGCTCTACTTACGAGTAATTCAACTTACGAGCCGAAAACCTTTCCCCTTTTTAACTGCCACCTTACGAATTTTAAATATGGTTTCCTTTACTTAACGATTCCTCCAGCCTTGCCTTCCTGTGGGGGCTTTGAAGTGGCCAGTGCTGGGCAGCGGGAGGGGAGGGGAGGTGGAACCGGCTGGCCTCCTCCGGCCTTGCCTTCCCCGCCCGGCTTTGAAGGCGAGCACCAGCCAGCTGGCTAGTGGATGGGGGGAGGAGGCGGGGATCACGCCGCCGCCTCACCCAGCTCTTCCCCAGCAGCCTTGCCTTCCAGGCCCGGGCTCGAACAGCACCAAATTCAAATGGATCTAGGCTTCCCCCTCCTCCCCTTCACTCAGGTGAATGGGAGGGGGGCTGGATCCTTTTGAATTTGTCACGGTACCAGAGGGGGTGCTTGTGTGGCGCCAAATTCAAAAGGATCCAGCCTTCCCTCTCCTCCCTTCCACCCGAGCGAAGGGGAGGAGGGGGAAGGCTGGATGCTTTTGATGAGTCTCGCTGGTGCTGCAGGTGGAAGGGGCGAGCCCTGCAAGCATGAACGTGCCTCTATTCCACCCGCCTGAGCCGGTGCATGCTGGCATGGCTCGGGTGGGTGGAAGGGAGGCGCGTGCATGCAGAGCTGCGCCAGCAAGCACTGAGGGGGTCGCGGTGGCAATCACGTAGGTTTCAAAGGGATAGAACCCAACTATCATGACTCTAGCCCATCGAATCTCCCCCCCCCCATCGAAATGCACTGAAATTAGAGATGGACATGAAACGAATTGTTTTTCATTTCGTTTTTCGTTTTTCGTTTTGTTTGGTAATGAAATGAAAAATGAACTGATATTTTTTTTAAAAAAAGAAACAAAACAAAACAAAATTTTGGGTTCGGTTCATTTAGTTTTTTGTTTCCCTCTCATCGGGCGTGTTTTAAAACTTTTTTTTAGCCCCCAAAGCAAGCGGCAATGGCTGCCGCTGCCTGCTTCAGTGGCTAAAAAAAAAGTGTTAAAACCCTTTGCCTCCCCCCACCAACACGCCTGATTGGTTGGGACAGCGTGGGGTTTTAAAACTTTTATTTAGCCCCGAAGCAAGCAGTGATGGCCGCAGTTGCCACTTGCTTCAGGGTCTAAAAAAAATGTTTTAAAACTCTGCACCATACCCCCAACGTTCCCAAAAACCAGTAAAAAAAAAAAACATAAAGCACATAAACAAACAGTTAAATACATAAAACACATAAAACACAAAAAAAAACGAAATGAAAAATGAAATGAAGTTTTTTTTTCCAAGTTCATTTCAAATGAAACAAAAAAGAAAAAAAACGAAATGAAAAATGAAACAAAACGCCATTTTAGCTGCAAGAGTCAGATTTAAGGCTGAAAGTTAAAGGTATAAAGAAGAGAGAATCAGAACGGGAGATAAATTCAATAAAGAGGACCCAAACAGACAAGTGGGGAAGAGTGGAGAGATCTATGTGATTTTAAAAGCTCCACCTGTCTCAAATTGCTGAAGAGAAGAAGAGCTGGGAGATGAAAAGTTAAAACACAGAGGGGGGGAAGGAGAGAGAAAGAGCACATTACTGAGAAAGTGAGAAAAATTACCTGCTGCAGATCGGAGCGTTGGCATCTCTTCAAGAACAATGAGGGACACACGAGCAGAGGTATGACTCAGTGTCTCCCTCAGGAAGTTGATAGTCGGAAGGGAAAAAGAGACTGTCTGCTGAGAAAAGGCAATGAGTAGAAGTGTTTGTACAGCCATGACTGACATCTAGTGGAGGAATTACAAAAGTTATATTAAAGAAAGTGGGAAAGGATTACCAGTTATAACGGGGGGGGGGGGGAAGCATCACAAAGGAGGTGGTGAGGAAAGAAAGCAACATAGAGATACCAGAGATGGAGAAGAGACTCTAGAATGGCATCCAAGCTAAAAACCCCATCAATGGGGCCAGATGGGAAGCACAGGAAGGGCTCTTTGCCTGAAATTGATTTGGACACCAGGGAAAATAAAGACTTCAAGGATCTGAAAGATCTAATACTCAGCTTAAAAATGGACATTGGAGATTTGAAAAAGGATATGGCAGAAATAAAGATTGATCTTAATGAGAGGATGCTAAAAGTGGAAGATAGGGTGGGGAAACTAGAAAAAAGGGCAGCTGCTGATGAAAAAGAAAGGGAAGAATTAAAGAATAAATTGAAAGAGGCAGTGAAGAGAGAAAAAGATCAACTGGGGGAAGTCCAGATACAGGAACTTCAGAAGAAGAATAAAAATATGGAGGACACTTTAAAAAAAGCTTCTAAGGACAGAAAAGAGTTGAAGAAAGACCTGGAAAAGACTAAAAAAGAAATGGAAGACTACAAAGCCATTCAGGAAACCTCCTTAGACACGCTTGCAATGCTACAAATGAAATCCAAAGAAAAAATTTTGAGATTTAGAAATATCCCTGATGCGGAAGAAGAAGACATAAAGAAATTGTTGGTGGAGAAACTTTCAAGATGGCTGAATATGGAAGAGGCAGAAATAGAAGAACACATAGAAAAGGCCTTCAGGGTCAGCTCGAGGAAAGCAAAGATGAACAACTGGCCGGGAGACTGTTTGGTTACATTTTATTCAACTTGGTTGAAAGAGAAGATACTACAAACAAAGGCCAAAAAAGACTAGTTATAGACCAAATGGAAGTTTATATATTAAAAGAAATCCCCCCCCCCCGGCTACTGAAAAGAAGGCAAAATTATTTGTTTCTGACCAACGCTCTGAGGAGAAAAAAAATATCTTTCAGATGGGAATACCCTGAAGGCCTGTCTTTTTTCTATAAAGGGAAAAAAAAGAGAATGGAGTCAGAGACAGACGCCAAGATCTTCTGGAGGAAGTACTGGCAGGAGTTGGGGGGGGGGACCCAAAGAACTTAGACTCGCAAGAACAAGACAACCCTTCGGAGAGTTCAGAAGAAGATCAAGAGGAAGATACCCAGCCCGAAGAAACGGAAGAATCGGCGGAGTCAAAATAATAATATAAGAACTGTAGTTCAAACATTTCTTGCTTTAGTTGTAAAGGGTATTTACTAAGCATACCTGGTTAAGCAGACTAATCGAGTAGTCTCTCCTCCTAGATTTCCCCTTTCTTGTCTCAAAAGTCTAGATTCAACCATTCTAGATTTAACATTTATAATAATAAAATTTTGTTTTTAATGTCACAAATTAAAATAATTTCGTTTAATGTGAACGGATTAAACAATAAAAAGAAGAGAACCAGAATAACACACAACCTAAGGAAACAACAATGGGACGTAATTTGTTTGCAGGAAACCCACATAAATCAAAAACATGTAAGAGTTCTTAAGAATCCGAGGCTAGAGGAGGAGTTTATATCAGCCGATCAAAAAAAGAAAAGAAAAATATCTTTCAGATGGGAATACCCATAGTGATTTATGTTAAAGCGAAGTGGGAACCCAAATTTCTATGGTCAGATGATAAGGGAAGATTAATTATGATTAAAATTATTAATGAAGGAGAAGAAATTATTTTAGTGGAAGTGTACGCTCCTAATGGAGCTAAAGCATTATTTTTCAGAGATCTGGAAAAAAAATTGTTAGAATTTAACAATTCGAAGGTAATTATGATGGGGGGGGTTTAACGGAGTGATGGAGCCGGAAATAGATAAATTTTCAGACACGCAATCTCAAAGTAGAAAAATCTTGCCAAAAAGTTTTGTAGATCTATATGAAAATTTGAATCTGGTGGACATATGGAGATTTAAAAACCCGGTTAGAAAAGAATTTACGTTCTACTCACAATCAAAGAGAACAGCAACGAGAATAGACCAGATCTGGATTTCTAAGCAGTTAACAATAAGAGCGGGAAAAACCGAGATTAGACCAAAATTTTTCTCTGATCATAATCCGGTCACTTTATCTATACTCCCCAAAGATCTAAGTAGGAAAAAAAGATGGGTGTTGAATACATCTCTACTGAAAAATGAAAGAATTATTGAAGAAGCAAGAAAGATATGGACTCAATATCAGAAAGATAATGCCAGTAAAGGCTGTGATGAAAACACAGTATGGGACACGGGAAAATGTGTGATGAGGGGTTTTTTTATTTGTAAGAATGCCGGGGATAAGAAACAAAAAGAGAAAAAGAAAAAAGATTTGGAAACGGAAATTAAAAGGAAGGAAAAGGAAGTATGGACAAAAAAAGGGAAGAGAGATAAGATATTAAAGGAATTAAAAATCCTAAGGAATGAATATGAATTTATAGTAGATTTATTTTATTTATTTATTTATTTCAAATTTATATACCGCTCCTACTTCCCCTAGAGCGGGAACTCAGGGCGGTTTACAAAGAAAAGATTAAAAACAGAGTATCAACAGAGCAGGAACAATCACTATAAAAAAGATAAGGCGGGATAAAAATAGACAAAAAAAAACCCTCTAGTCATTATTAAAGGCGTCCCTAAAGAGTAAGGTTTTTAGGCCTCTTTTAAAGGACGCCAGCGATGGGGCCTGTCGCAACTCACTCAGCAAGTTATTCCAACTGGACGGACCCACCACTGAGAAGGCCCTCCCGCGAGTACTCGCTTTACGGGCCTCCTTCGGGGGGACCGTCCAGAGTGAGAGTGCCAAAGATGAACGGGTGGATCGGGCTAGATTTAGTTGACGGTGAAGGCGCTCTGCCAGATAATCAGGGGCCAAGCCATGGAGGGTTTTGTAAACCAAAACCAGCACCTAGATAAAGAAATGGAACGAGAAAATACCTTTTGGAAATACAGATCTTTTAATGAGGCCAATAAACCTGGCAAATTCCTGTTGTGGCAGTTGAAAGAGAGAAAATTAGAAAAGATAATAAATAAATTAAAGGTAGGAGAGAATATTGTTATTAATCAAAAGGAAATCAGCAAGGAAATTGGCACTTTCTATCAAAAACTGTATACAGAAGATCAAGAAGAATTTGAGAATTTAGGAATACTGTATATGAAAACTTTTTGAAAAAGATAAAGATAAAGCAGGAATTGATCAGGAAATTAAATGAACCAACTAATGTAGAAGAAATTAAGTATGTGGTTTCAGAAATGAAGACGGGTAAGGCTCCAGGCCCCGATGGCCTCCCGATTGAACTTTACAAGGTTATGGATGACACATTTTTTATCAGTTTAAAAGAAATTATAAACAATATTTTAGAAACAGGTAAAATCCCGAGTTCATGGCAAGAGGCACATATAGTATTAATTCCCAAACAAAAGAAAGGAATTCCAACTTCTGCTGATTTTCGACCAATTTCTTTATTAAATACAGATTACAATTTTTTTTCCAATATATTGGCAAAAAGATTGAAATTAATACTAGAAGAAACTATACACAAAAATCAATCAGGCTTTTTAAAAGGCAGGCAGATAAAAGATAATATAAGGAACATCATAGACATTATGGAATGCTTAGAATTTAATAAGGGTAAGACGGCAGCGTTGTTAGCAGTGGATGCCGAAAAGGCATTCGATCGGGTCTCATGGAAATTTTTTAAAAAAACAACAGAAACTCTACAATTGGGCCCCAAATTTCAGAATGCGATTACAGCAATATATTCGGTGCAAAAGGCAAATATTATAGTTAATGGAAGAGTCACTGAACCAATAGAGATAGGGAGAGGCACACGTCAGGGGTGCCCTTTATCCCCACTACTCTTTATTTTGACTTTGGAACCGCTCCTGCAAAGAATAAGAGTAAACCAAGAAATTAAAGGGATAACGATTGGTAAACATCAGTATAAATTGAGGGCTTATGCAGATGATATAATTTTTACACTGGAAGACCCACAAGTAAGTGTACCAAAAGTGTTAGAAGAAATTAGACAATTTGGGAGAATCGCGGGATTAAAGATCAATTACCAAAAGTCAAATTTAATAGTTAAGAATATGGAAACTAAAGATAGAGCA
>JAHTLZ010000198.1:2108465-2129593 GCA_023846285.1 Phrynocephalus versicolor | reverse complement strand
TGAGCAGTGAAACATTTCAATCTCTCAAGAAAAGAAGTCCAATTGTCATGACTGAACTTCCGGATAAACTCACCTGGATGACTGAGAATCTTCACAGATACTTAAAGCATCTTGTCACTTCTTAATTCTTTCAAATTATTTCTAAGTGACCCTGAGAACTGAGAAGCACTCTTCAAGAATTCATCTGCCAAAGCGGTCTTAAAGGCTAGAAAAGCAGTTGTGTGACTCTTGAACACCCTAGAAATTGATAGACCAACCATGTGAGCCAAGGATAATACCAAAAGGAAGCATGGAGCAAAAAAATCAAAGGGGGAACACGGGATGAGTTGCAGGGAGGAGAAAGAAGAGAGCGAGAAGGGAAAACTGTCTTGGGTGTGTGTTGGTCTTAAAAAATAACTCTGGATAAACAGTAAATATATTTGAATAAATAAAGGGACATTCACTTGTGAGCAGCTGCATAAACCAGAAAGTTACCTGGGGAGCAATTTCCTTAAAAATATTGTCACTGAGAGAATTTGGAGGGAGGGATATTGCACGGGGCTTCAAAACACACCTCTCAAATTTTGGAAGGCAGCTACTTGGTCCAGAGACATGGCTTAAAAACTGCAGTAGCATGTGGAAAGTAAGAATGAAAAGACTCAAATATGTTTGTCTTTGCTAGATTAGATTGCAGGAGTTTCTGTGCATTTCTCACATTTCAGCACTTTTAATGAAATATTCATGGAGGGTTTTTTTGCACAGAAACCCATGTATTTTGTATAAAGTACAGGGTTTTCTGTTCAAAAAGGTTTGCACAAAACAAAATGGTTTTGCACAAAAATATCACTTTTGCACAAAAAATACATTTTTAACTAATGCTAATGACAGCAAAAATACTAGATTTCTCTAGTATAGGAGTGTAAAATCTTGCAGTGGTTGAACTTTTTTTTTTATTGGAGTGTGTTAACATGTCAAGCCAAGACAAGACACCCTTTTAAAATCAAGAGCAAAAAAATAGTATTAATTACATTCTTAATCTAATATATTTATTCTAAGGATAAAATGAGGAGGATGATGTATTGTGGTCAAAGCCCCTTGAACTAGGAATACAATAAAACTGCAATAAAGAAAATGACCTAAATTAGGTGTGTTTTTGGCTTTTTCTGCTTTCCTCCAATCGTTTTTGAATTCCTTTCTACAAACACTTCTCACTCGGGATGGGATAAGGATAACCATATAAGAGAGCGGGTCAGTTTTGTTAAGGAATTATTCTGGAGGAAAAATATATTTATTATGCGAAACTAGGGAAAGGGATTTGTTACAAATTCAAAATAAATTTCCATTTGATAGTCATTGGCTGATGTTGACAAGTAACTGCCTAACATTTTGATCCTGTGTATAATAATCACAAAGTTGTATTCAGTTCAGTGAGACTAGAGAGGGTGATGGAGAACAGACAGTCTGTGCATGGTTGTGGAGCTCTCCAGGTGAGCTGGGAGCAGTTATTGTGTTTCTCAGCACCACAATATGATAAAAAAAAAACAACCCTAAGCTAGAAATCCTCAGTTGCACTCCTTTGAGCAACATAGAATGTGGGGAGCTACAAGCATAATAAGCATATATTGAGAAATACCAGTGAATTTGTTTCAGGTTTTACAAGATCCTCATGTTTTTGTTGTTTCATTGTCCTATTTCTATTATGATTACAAGAATTAAAGACAAGAACTGGGATACTGTACTGCCAGATTTTTGCAGAGGTGGTACAAGACATATCAAAGGTGGCCCTTCTCAAGTATGAACATTTGCAACAGAAAATTCAGACATTCATTGTTTATTTTGGCCCCCAAAATATGAAAAGCGGAAGGAGATTAATTAATATAATTAAGCAATGCGTATATTAAACTAAAATGCTGCAGCAAATAAGAACTGAATTAAAATCGTATTGATTACAATCATATTCAAAGTATATATGGGCATGGTGTGTGTGTGTGTGTGTGTGTGAGAGAGAGAGAGAGAGAGACCTTCTTTAAAGCTAACGAGATAAAACCTGTAGAGAACGGCTGCTCTGTAGATAATGCTCACCCAGACCAGCAGGCTGTCTTCATTGGAACAACTGCCTTGGGGGGGTAACTCTAGGAATCCTCAGAGTTATTGCTGGGAACTTACATCTTATATCCTTCTAATTATAAAACTGCAGTACTGTGTCTTAATGTGCCCATTCAGTAGATGAGACAACAGATAAATCATATACAGTGGTACCTTGTATAAAGGAATTAATTCGTTCCAAATGAAATTATGTTAAGCAAATTTTCCTTTATACAAATTTCCATAGGAATGCATTAAAAACAGAGTAATCCCATTTTTATGTTGTACGGATTCTCCCCATAGGCGATTATGTTAAGCAAATTTCCCCTATCTCCGGAATTTTTTATGTTGTACAGATTTTATGTTATACAAACTGTTTATTATACAAGGGTCCACTGCAATGCACTACCATCTGATTGAGCTGCACAGTGAAAACTGCACAAGCTATTAATGCAGCAGCTTTCAAGTGAAGGAGCCAGAAAATCAGAATCCAGAGTTTTTAAACATGCCTAAATATTTATATGAATCAGGTTGTTCCAGTCCTTAATTAATCAGCTGATATTTATATTCCCATCCTCACCTTTCTAACACTGTAGTTTTAGCTTTAGAAAACTTAAATTGCAGGTGTTCCTTCGGTACAGTAAGGAATTGTGCTTTCAAAAACATATGCATCCCAAACTGAGTATATAAAGGAACAGTGTTATCAGCATACAATAATATAGAAAGAGCTTTATTCTCAGGAAAAAATGGCAGCTTTGATTTTGTATCCAGGCTCCATCTTTGGCATAAATCAGCTATGCAGAACATACACATAGAAATACCGACTTATATGGGGCTCTCAGCAAGAAACAAAAATACGATGCTATGGCACGAAACACTGTTACATTTTAATAGGAGCTTTTGGACATGAGAATGAGGGGACAGAGACTACATAAAGCAAAGTGTTCTGCTTATATACCACCCCATACCACTTCAAGTAGTCTCTGGGTGGTTTGCAGTGTTTAGTTATGCAGGCTAGCAAGCTGGGTACTCAGTATACTGACTTCGGAAGGATGGAAGGCTGAGTCAACCATGGGATTAAACCCCAGGTCGTGAGCACAGTTTTACCTGCAGTACAGGCATTTAACCACTGCGCCATGGGGCTCTTCAATAGTAAAACAATTATTCCCAAACTATGACGGTTACTTCACATCCTACCTTGTTCCACGATTACATTTGTACCGTGACAGCATTGTTTGCAGCCACGTGGTTTTGTCCCTGTTCAATCCTTGTTTCCGTTTACTCTCGGGCGTGATTACTTGTCTCGTGACAACTGTTACTTCTCGGTCTTGTTCCATGACAAATTCTGAATTTGTCTTGCTTTCTTAACCCCTTTTTTTAATACAGTGATCCCCCACCTATCGCTGGGGTTAGGGACCTGACCCGACCCGCGATAACTGAAAATCCGCGATATGCGGATGCAGGTCAGGTCGGGTGTGGGGGCCCTAATTGGGGGCTCTTGTACTTACCCCCAGCCTGGCGCTGCCCCGAATGGGATTGCGAGGGCCTTCCCAGGCCTTCTGGAGGCCCCTGGGAAGGCCCCCGCAGGCCCATTCGGGGCAGCGCCAGTCCTGGGGTAAGTATGGGAGGCCAGAAACAGCCTTTGCCCCTTACCCAAGAGAGGCTTTTTTAATATAATATGGTCCCGTTGAGTCATGACAATTGGACTTATTTTCTTGAGAGATTGAAATGTTTCACTGCTCATCCAAACAGCGTTGTCAGTCTGAGGAAAGCTAGTTGCAAGTCCTCCATTTTATAGTTCACTTTGATCTCATGTCACTCTGGTTTGAAATACGCTCATAAGATGAAATGCGCTCACAGTATATGAACAGCGATAGGGCGGGGGACCACTGTATCGTAAATAAAACTTTTTCGATATTTCGATTTACTGGTCTTCCAGAATTTACACGTCAATGCTACATAATTTTCAGTACTTTCTTGAATAAACATTTGCACTGCATGTTGTTTCCCATAGGGAAACTAATGAATGCCGCTTCAGCCGCTGACCACTAGGTGGACACTGGTTGTTGCGGGACAGTTGTTACCCCACAGTCCCTTGTCTCAGAACAGGAACCAGGAGCCAACCCGGACAAGAGAATTCCCCAGCCCAGGGGCAGGTACAGCTTGTCACGCTCTGTTCCTGGTTCCAGGGGCGTGGTCAAGACAACTTTTTGCTGTCATGCTACGGACGTGAAGTAAGATTTTTTTGTACCAGTCCCAAGCGGGACAGCAAGGAGGGATGAACAGGACGTGAAGTAACCGCCTATGTGCCCTGACTCTGTGGGGCACTGGAAAACCAACCAAACACTGATTTGCAGTTTCTCTGGTGTCCCTGCATGGTGCAGAGAGGGCGCCCTAGCACAGTCTTGCCAAAGAACTGGTTTTCCTTACCTCCTATTTGCAAGGGAGCCTTCCCTGTCCATTCCCCACCAAAAAAAGCAATTCCATTTCCCCAGAAGTTGCTTCCCTTGGAGCATTTAAGCCACGAGTGTTTTCCCACTAAGCCACTTGTATAAAGTGTAGTCTCTGGGTTTTTCTAGTAGTCAGTCCTGGTAATACACCTTGGGAAGGTTAATTCATGAGCTCTCTTACTTGATTTTCTTATTTCAAATTTTCAGGTAATGGATAAGTGAATACTACTGACTTATGGCTACAACAGTACTACTGTGCTGGGACACAACAGCCAGTGGTCAGTAAATCAAAGGAGAAACGAGTCTAAGATATTTGGGAACCAACATTACTGAAATAGTGTGTAGTAAGAGCAGCTGTCCACCCCTTATTGCACTAATGAAACAAATTCTCATTTTATGCTGTCTGTGCTATCTCCTGTGATTCTACCTTAAGCCTTTTCTTCGTTAAATTGGAATAACTACCATCACTTCATTGCAATCACTAATATATAGAGACCTTGAATTATCTGTAGGTCTGCATTCACTGACAGGAAGAGCCCTGGTTAATTAAAGTGGCTATAATTACAGCATAATGGTTAAAGAGTGTTTAAGGATTAGGGATCTTGTACATAGGTAGGGAATAAAACCTTACTCAGCATAGTTTTCATTCTGACTCACTAGTTTCTCTACCCGCCACTCTGTTACCATGACAACACAATAGGATTCTGTGAGGAAAACCCCCCACCATGCATTGCATTCCACAGTATTTGCAGACAATCCTTTTTCACATTACAACCTGCAAAGTAACATCTCCTTCAGATTTTGGATGGTCAGTTTCAAGAGGAAGTGAAATTTCCTGAGGTCAGGACTCTAGAAAGCTGATGAACGTTTGCTACCATGTTGTGTGTGTGTGTGTGGGGGGATTGTTCAGGTTGTTTTTGCTGACAGCAAAGTTTGTGGCTGTGGCTGGCAGGAAGCTTGTCTTGGGATATCACAGAAAGATGTTGTGGTGACCTCAGTCTGCTGCAGCTCATTTGCAAAAGTCTGTTTTCCACAACTGAGATGTAAAGGAAGACTTTAAGGAAGACTACAATTTTATACCCCCTTTCATCAATCCCCCACTTATTTCTGAATAGCTGTTATAGGATGGCATTGTCACTAATGCCATGAAAAGTTAGAGGGTGTAAGTAAAACTAACATGGATCAGTCATATGGATCACTAGTACAAACATTACTTTCTAGTGGCTGTTGACGTTTTGCCAGCATCTGTAGCCGGTATCAGGCTCCCCTAAACTCCTTGCCCTCTGAAGATGCAGGCCACAGAGACTGGTGAAACATCAGGAAGAGAAACATCCAGAACAAAGCCAAACAGCCCCCAAAAGGCCATTAGATCCCAGCTGTGAAAGCCTTTGAGAATACATTGTTTTCTATCATCACTTTTTGCTCAAAAGTTATGTAAGATCATAGAATCATAGAGTTCGAAGAGACCTCAAGGGCCATCCAGTCCAACCCCCTGCCATGCAGGAACCCCCATCACAGTATTTCCGACAAATGGCCACCCAGCCCCTGCTTACAAACCTCCAAAGAAGGAGACTCCAGCACCTTCCATGGCAGCATAGTCCACTGCTGAACAGCTCTGTCAGGACGTTCTTCCTAATGTTCAAATGCAATCTCTTTTCTAGTAGTTTGAAACCATTGCTCCAAGTCCTAGTCTCTGAAGCCATGGAAAACAAGCCAGCCCCCTCTTTGATCGTACAAAATAAAATAGGATGCCTGTGAAGATTCTCAGTCGTCCAGGTGAGGTTATCCAAAAGTTGAATCATGGCAACGGGATTTCTTGTAACGAAGACATTTGATGAAACGCTGCTTGGATGAGCAGTGAAATGTTTCAATCTCACAATAAATCTTTGCAATGACTCAACTGTACTGCCATATAGACTTTTATTTAACTTAGACTCATTCTGTGTTGAAGAGGATTTTAGAGAATGTAGTCAATACCAGTACTATACTTCAAATTCTGCCTGGAAACATCCCCATAGCTAGGAAACTATAAGCCCTATTTAACAGACCTGAGAGCAGCATTTGGACTTTCTGGAGTTTTTAAAAACATTTTTCCAATGAAGCTTTATCTGGAAGTTGAGTCATGGCAATTGGACTTCTTATCTTGAGAGATGGAATTGTTGCGCTACTCATCCAAGCAGCTTCATCAGCAGCTTCCAGAAAAAATAATGGAATTTTTATATCTGTTAATCACCTTGAGTTCCCTTTCGGGAAAATCTGGTGGGATATAAATAAATAAATAAATAAATAAATAAATAAATAAATAAATAAATAAATAAATAACCCCATCTGGATGACTGAGAATCTTCACAGACAACACAGTTTTATGTTTGACATTAGAATAGCCTGAACAAAGTCTAACTGAGGGCTATGTCACAGATGCATACAAGGGCAACTAGCAAACACCTTGCCATTAGCCAGACACCCATGTTGAGGGCTGAATCCAGTACAATCATTCTGTAGTGTTTAAGGGGAACAGATTTCAACAAAATCCTTGGCCCACACAGTTTGCTCACCATCTCTATGCTGACCAAAAGTAACTCTCAAGAGGGATAGGATAGGATATAGGGAAAGGACAACTCCTGGATTGGGACCAGGGACACAACAGCCTTGTTTCATGAGTTGGCCACTTCCGGATCACAAGGCATTGGTGAAGTTGAGTTGCTTACATATGTAGCATAGGTGGATTGGTAATGGATGTGTTGCCTCTGCTGGGAACTGTCTTGTATACCAGTTTGGACAAGACTAGTGGGTGTGGTGATAAATGTTGAAGTGCGAGTGGCCATCAAATCAACCTGGTATATATATATGCTTCGACTGGGAACTAAGCGATGCAGGCAGCTTTGTGGATACACATCAATACACCAGCTCTTCCAGTTTTCATTTCCTCCAGGAGCTTGTATTTTCACCTATCTATTGGGTCTTCTTTGCCCACTCAAGACCAAGCTATTCCAAAACAATGATTTGCTTTACAAGGAAGATGATTCACAAGAAGATACTGCTTCTGGGAAAGTCCATTCCCCCGTCAACCATCGCGACAGGGCGTGTGTGGCAGATTACCTCATCATCCCGGCTAATCAAAACGTGCGTCTCTCCCCCCGCACCCCCCGCCGTCTTCTGATCTACAAAACGGCATAAAATAATAGAAGCGCATAAATTAGAAGCCTACAAACATTTTGTCCCTGCAATCGATAAACGCGAGGACTGCGAACGCGCCATACGACTAGTGTTACTAATTGCCACTAATAAGACACACGTGGTGCAGTGAAGTCTCCTTTCTACATTGGGGGGGAAAAGACTTCGGTTCTTTCCTAACACACGGGGTGGGATTATGAATCACGGGGTGGAATTATGAATCACGTGGGAAGGCTTCACGGCAATGCTGCAATTTAAACGGAGGGGACGCACCTTCTAGAGCGGAGCACTACACCCATATGGGAAACCTCAAGGCAAACACTGCAGTTATTGCGCTGTACACCATCCTCTCGTCTTTTACTTGATTGATTGATTGATTGCCGCCCCCTAAACGCCGTTTAAGGGAAGAGGCCAACCTCAATTATGGGACGAGCGGATCTCCGCGGTCCAGATCTCTCCCTTTCGAGGTCTGAACATAAGACGGGGGTCGTAGAGGAAGCCCCCCCCCCCGGGCGGCTCGTGAGCGAAGGAGGGGCGTCACGCCTCGAAAATGTGGTGCTGAGGTTCCCTCTCCAAAAAGCTGTCGACTGATAGGAAGCTACGACGGCGTTTCCTTCCTTCTTACACATGCCGCCAGATTCCCTGTGCCATTTTTTTTTTGGCGCGGGGTGGGGGGAGAAATCGAAGCAAGCTCCACTAAAAGTGCAGGAAAGGCCAACTCCGACGTGCAACCGCGCCTGGAATGGTAGCCTCGGGGAAAATCTGGAAAAGTTAGGAAGTTGCGCGCCGGCAGGATGGCGGCGTTTGCTTCCCAAAAGGACGGCGCCTCCGGCCTGCCCTGCCCCCTCGGCCTGTTTATTTATTTATTTATTTATTGGACTTCTATCCCGCCCATCTTCCCGAAGGAACTCTGGGCGGCTTCCAATAGACATCCCAACAATGGTCGTCAGTACAACACACAGTGAACAAATTCAATAGACAATAAATACACTAACAATCAAAGACAAATTGTTGATGGGCAATGGGGGGGCGTGCGCAGTGGCGGCTTCTACAGTTGCATCTATAAACTCTTGGAAAGGGCGGGAGGGAAGGCGATCGAAGACGACAACGGCAGACACCAACACCCCCCCCCCCCCCCCCCGGCGCCGGGGAAAGGGAACAGCCGACTCCTGCCTGCCTGCGCCTTTAAGGATTGCAGGCGGAGGCGGAGCGGGGAGTGTCCCGGGCAGGCGCCGGAGGTTGCGCGGCCGGAGGAGTGGGACTCTTTTGGGACGGGAGGAGGAGTGGCGGCGGCGGCGGCGGCTGGGCTTTGGCGGGGGCCTTCCGGAGGGGACGGAAAGCGCGCGGCCAAGAAGGCGCTGCCGCCAGCATGGACTGGGGCACGGAGCTCTGGGTAAGCCGAGCGGGCGCTCGTGGCTCTCCTTGGGATCCGGCGCTTTGGATTTTCCCGATGTGCGCCGGATATTCTCTCCCGCGTAGCAAACACACTTTCCTCTCCTCCTCTCCCCCCTTCCCGCTCCCCGTCTTGACCGCCTTTCTTCCCCATCCAGGCGCTTTGCGTCCTTCCTGCCCCGACTTGGCCGCGGTGCAAGCTTGGGTCCTCCAGCCGCTTCCCCGGTCACAATGTTGGGTTCCACCCACCGCTTGGTAACTCCCTCCCCCGGCACTAGATTCCCTTGCGCCTTCTCGGCCACTTCAGTCCCGTGGCTCACTCTGATTTTCTCGATTGCTGCTAATCTCGCCTCTCGACTCGACCTCGGTGCTTTTCCATCCTTGTTTTGCCTCTCGTGTACCAATGGAGGCTCTTGCGTGGGGGGGGGGGGCGGAGAGATGGTGCGTGAGTCCTGCCTTCTTCTCATCTTCGGTAGTGAATCTGACTTCCATGATCGGTGGGAAAGGATATCATGTTTGGATGTAGAACTTTTCCTTGGCCTCCTAATTTAGACCACTAGGAAGAAAGAGGTGCGATCACACTCGTGATCTTCAGCATTTAAAGCTGTAGATGTGCCCAAGACCTCTTCAAAACTTACCTTCTCAGCTGGATCTCCTTGAAGTAGAAGATATGAAAATAAACTAAACAGTTTAAGAACCTTCACTTTGTAATAAAGGAAAAAAATCTGCCTGTGTTCACGATTGGAGTTTATGCCCTCCCCCTTGCTTGCCTAGCCTGAGGCAGGTTGGCATTGCTGCTTTACCAAGCCCTGTTTTGCATTCTGCAGTACTCAGATGGACAGTTGCATTGTGACTTTCCGACTTGACAATTTGCATGTCTGTTCTCTCTGTAATGTATGAAATGATATCTGTATTTTACATTTTATTAATGCCAATACACTGTTAGTCAATAAGGATAGTGACTATCCTGAGACGAAAAACATGGAACAGAGTTCTCAACAAAAAACGTGTAAACAAATTTAGCACTCATGGGATTAAAGGACAGGCAACTGCTAAAATAGCAGACATCCCAGAATAGAAATATACTGTCATTTCTTTCAGTGGAGGGATGCAAAGTGGAGAGTCTTATGTCGGCAGGTCATCAGGCCTTCAGACAGCCAACTTTGCTGCTGGTAACAATTTATTTAGAATAACTTAAGTAAAAAGGATTGTGAGGAGCTCCGGTGATGACACATGTCTGCAAACTGGAGTTCACTGTAAAATACTTAAGTCATGTGTTTAGGGGCAAACATATCCTAACTTCATGTTATTATATGCTAGTAGGGTCTGAGTTGGCATGAACTGACTCAAGGAAGATATCTTGTGGGCTGTGGTGGCTTGTTTGTTGAAAGTGTTGACTTGTTGCTGTGGAAATGGCACACTGGAATCATTGCAGAAGAAACTGAAAGCAAAATTGTATTGTGGTGCTTGTATATCAGGGGTGCCCAAAGGAGGGCCAGATTTGGTGGCTGAGAATGTGTCAGGGTCCGGTTGCTCCCTAACTCTGCTACCCCACTGCAAGCCCCACCCACTGACCCATAGGCCCCACCCACTGACCCCTTGCAACCCCACCCACAGGAAAGAAGGTGGGGACCAAGTGAAGGAAGGAGGAAGGTGGAAACCAAGAGAGGAAGGAAGGAAGGTGGGGAACAAGGAAGGGAGGAAGGTGGGGACCAAAGGAAGCACAGGGAGCCTGTTTAAAAAAACATGGGGTGAAGGAGGGGGAGGGAAGGGCGGGCCAGCCAGCTGCGGGCCACTCGGAATGGCCTGACGGGCCGGATTGCCCCCCCCCCCTGGCCGGACTTTGGGCAGGCCTGTTGTATATGAATCAGTGATGCACTCCCATTTGTAGGTGCCATTTGCTTCTCTCATCAGTATACCTCAGAGAGCCTACTGTAACTGTGCTTCTGGAAAAGGTGCCAGACAGGACAACCAGAATGACTAAAGTGCTGGAGCAGCTCCCTGATCAGAAAAGGGTGCAGTGCTTGGGCTCTTCAGCTTGGGGGGCGGCGGGGGGGGGGGAGAGAGAGACTGAGAGAAGATTTAGTGGAGGTGTATAAAGCGGTGTATGAAAGCGGAGAGGGACAAATTATTCTTTCTCACAATCCTAAAATCTAAATTTATCCATTCTAGATAAATGGCAAAAGATGCAGGACAAATTAAAGGAAACACTTTTAAAACAAAAAACTATGAAAGTCACTGTCATAAGATGTAGTGTTGGTGCACAAACTGGGGTGGCTTTGGAAGGAGATTGGTTTATATTCATGGATAATGGAACTGTTGATGACCACTGAGCATGAGGGCTGTGTCTTTATACCACTTCCTGGGATACATGATAAGAGATTTATTCTTATGAATGCCATACTGTGAGGTTCCCACTGGATGAACTAGAAAGTGGACTTTGTGATGCTTCAGACAACCCTTTAGGAATGCTTTTCTTCAAAATCCTTATCTCTTAAAACCTTTTTTATTTGTATTTGAAAACAAAGTGGCTGAAGTTGGGGAGGGAGAGAGGTAAGCAATTTATTAATGAAGTGACATTTGTTCTGGTCTATACCTGTATTAAACAATGTAGAATCCACAATGTTCTTGTTATCCAGGATTGTTTTCTTGTGCTTATTTTACAATAGCAACAGGCTAACTTTTTTCTTATGCAGCATATTTTGCCTAATTTTATTTATTTAGAAATAAGATATGTACATCTGAACTTTTCACAGCAGTGTTCCAGCAATGGAATGCTCAGTATAAATGTCAAATGAAGATACATTTACATCATCAGTATATAGATGGTAACTGAAGTATATCAAGGAGGCTTGAAGAAATTTAAAAATGCAGTTTTTTTCCTTGTTGAACTGCTGAAATTTTTAGGCCTCATTGCATAACAATGTTTTTAAATTTAAAAAGGAAAGGAAACACTTAAAAACACTTAAAATCTTTATATGGTTGAGACATACCTAATCCGTGTCTGTCTTTGACGGACATCCATGGAGTTCAGCTTTTTTTGCAAGAATTCAAGCAAGTACTTGGATGGCCAGGAAAACTGGTCATTAGACCAATAATGGACCTAGACTCTTCGTGACCCCATGTCCATGGAGTTTTCTTGACATGAATACTGGAGTGGTTTGCCAGTTCCTACTCCAGGCACCTAAAGCCCCTGGTATTCCCTGGTGGTCTCCCATCCAAGTACTAACCAGGGCCGACCCTGCTTAGCTTCTGAAATCAAGCAAGATCAGATAGAATAACACTTTATTGTCATTGTACAAGTACAATGAAATTAAAAAGTGCTGTCCAGTCTGCACATCACTCACTCCCAATATAAAATTCCAAAATATAAAGCCTATCATTAACAACAAACATCCATATACAGTACATACTCCTAGATTAATCACCCAGCTTTATTTGTACCCATTATAAAACTCTAATACTGCAAGATATAAGGAAACATAAGACATTATAAGACATAAAAAACCAAGCATACACTCACACAACCCTACACACACACCTAACAGCATTAGTATCCAATACGTTTAACAACTACAAATTAAAAAAAACATAGACACACACACAACCCTATTTCTCTATATCTGCTTCCAAACTCTCTTCTTTAGCCTTTGAAATTTCGGTTTTACACTTGGCAGTGAGTTCAAGGAATGTATAAGTCTCTCCTGTGGTTGATTTTTTTAAACCTAAGAAGCAGATAGAAAGGCAAGAGACCCTCTTCAGGTTTCTTTTTAAATTATTTTAACAGTAGAAAACATTCAGGAGAGTTTGAGAGCACATCTGTACTATATGACAAACTTAGGCTTCTTATTTTTTTCTGTGAAGGTCTCTGTTTCTCCTCCCACTTCAGAAAATGTTGCTGCTGTTACTGTAGAGCTAACTGGTAGTTGCTTAGTTGCTTTCCATCCTCACTGATTATGTTAAGTGACCTGAAGTCCCTTTTGAGTTCCCATAAGGATCAGCCTTTCCTCTCGTATCAGGTTCACTTTTTGCTTTTCGTCATTCACTTAGGAGACATAGGATCCTAAAGGTGTCTTTCTCACCCCTTAAGCAAAGCTGATATGTCTAATCTAGTTAGATCAGAGATTAGCTCTCATTAGGTTGCTAGAGTAGAGCAGGCTATTTCTGGTGCGTACCCTTTCGTGAGCAAAAGTGCAGAGACAAAAAGTTACAGATTTGTACTGTCTATGGCTGCTCGTTCAGCGACTATCACTTTAACTCTGAGTGATATAATATATTTATGGAATTTTACATGGCTGCCTGAATTCATTGCTCATTAAATTAGTAAATTCTGTTGCAGACTGATTGTTTAATTCATGTTTATTGAATTAGAAACACTGCCTGTGGGAAATAAATTTGAACTGTAGGAAGTTGCATGCAAACCGTGTCAGTAGATTATGTTACCATACAGAAATAAGTTTGTTGTGCTGACATGAACGTACGCTTTCCACCAGGGCATCTACATTACCTCTGTATGCAGCAGAACCAGTGCATGTGTGCACTTGTTTACACAGATTCCTCACACCTTCACATGGATAGCCATGCAAGCACAACACAAATTACAAAATCCATATTGGCCGGTACAGTTTTAGCTCAACAAAAAAGACACAAAAAAAGTGCTAGCTTGCAGAAGTAAGCCGGGGTGGGAAGAGGAGTAAGCCTGACCTTACTTAATTTCCTGTAGCTTTCATATCTTGACATGTAGTGGAGACAAGAAAGGCTCTGCAAGCAATCAGTTGGGGCTCATTGGTGCAGTGGTGTTTGGTTCCACATGGAGCAGCCCTTCCTGACAGCCAAGAAATTAGAAAGTTTGGGGGTTCCATTCTAGACATTTGCAAAATCTCTGCACTCAACAATCAGAATGTCTGTGCTTTTTTCCTACATGAAAAGATTAGACTGTAAAGCCGGAATAGCTTGTGGTCAGTTCACACAGTCAGTTTTGCCACAATGTGGTAGGCTGCGTATTTTGATCCCCCCCCCCCAAGAGGAGGATGCAAAACAATTGCTTTCCAAACTTATTCCCTGTAAATACATTTTTACTGGATTTAAAGCCTAAATCCTGAACCTTGTAGAGTGAGTTGGTAAGAGAAGGAGATTTAATTGAGTTTTAGCGGGGAAATGTAGGCAACAGAATTGGAAATGGTGTGTTTCCCTTGTATTTTCAGGACTCCCAGTGTTGATCTGAAGAATTAGGAGGTAGTTTGCAGGTGAAAAGCTTTCTACAGGAAGGGATATTTAATTCTCTTTCTGTAGTACATACATGCACAGATTCATTCCTGGTAATTATTGTACTTGAATAGTCTCCCCCCCCCTCCCATTACTAGTTAGGCTCCAGGATTCCTTAGCCAGGGAAAGTTGCAAGGAATAATTGGGAAACATTACAGTCACTTCTGCCCCAGTAAAAGGTAAAGGTAAAGGTTTCCCCCCGCACATGCATGCTAGTTGTGCCCTACTCTCGGGGCTGTGCTCATCTCTGTATTCAAGCCAAAGAGCCAGTGTTGTGCAAGTCCATGGCTACATGGCTGGCATGGCTGCAAGGAAACACTGTTTTTCCCGCTTTTTACAGTTGTACCTATTTATCTACTTTCATTTACGTGCTTTGGAACTGCTAGGTTGGCAGGTGTTGGGGTTATCAGCGGGAGCTCGCTCTGCTGCGTGGCACCTGGGAATCGAACCGTCGAGCTACCAACTTTGCAGTCAGCAGTTTCGGAGCCTTAGTCCGCTGAGCCACCACACCTCCAGTACTTGTATCTAAATGCTTCACAAGGTTGGGCAATATACCCGTATATACTCGAGTATAAGTCGACCAGAGTATCAGCTGGGCCCCCTAATTTAAACCCCCAAAACTGGGAAAATTTATTGACTCAAGTATAAGCCTAGGGTGGGAAATGCAGCAGGGCCTGGCAACTCCTCCTTTGTGAGCTGGGTGTGTGTGTGATGTTTAAAATGACTTTTAGCCACCGAGGCAAGTGCTTGAGTTGGTGGCTAAAAGTCATTTTAAACATTGTTTTAAAATGACCTTTTAAAAAGTCATTTTAAACATGGGGTGGTCAGGAGAAGTGGTGCACAATGTTTAAAATGACTTTTATCCACTGACCCAAACTTGCCTCAGTGGCTAAAAGTATTGACCCGCATATAAGCCGAGGACCCCTTTTTCAGCCCAAAATTAGGGCTGAAAAACTAGGCTTATACTCGAGTATATACAGTAACTTGTAGATTTGCACTGTGTTTCAAGCGGATTGATGGATTTTTTATAATTTTATTTTTATTTTGAAATAGCAGATAAAGTTGTCTGTACTTAGCTGCTCTTCTGCAGATTTATTTATCTGTTGTCTCTTGTTCAAGCAGTTCTAAATGATACATAGGTGTGGTCTCTAGGATATTTTTAACCTTTAGATCAAGATTTGCAAGTCTCTTGATGTCTAGAGTTTATATTCGGAAATTAGGTGTTCATGATTTAGCCATTGCTATTTGTTTCAGGTAGTCCCTTCTACTGCTTCCAGTGCATTTTCCCATTTCATCTCTGTAGCTGAAATCCCTTATACCTGTCTGTTGTTTAACCTTGCTGATGTTATAAGCTTTTGCACTAACTACAAATTATTTTATAAAAAAATGCAGATATTTCTATTGCATGAACTAATAATTTACTCATTGTTTTTGCATCATTCAGAACTTTTCTCATATTTATAAGAAGCTGATCCAATAACTTCTTAAAAATTCTTATTCATGGGAAATACCATTTCTGATAGTCAGTAGTAAATAACTTACAGCATTTTTAAATGTTTCTGCATAGATAGAAAAGAAAGGTGAAGTGGTCAGGATCCATGCAGCATTGTAAATGAATCTTTTTGATTGTTAAAAGAGATTTTCAATATATTGGTTTACATGTTACTGCATATGAAGACATCTGTTCATACTAAGTAATCTTTACCCAGTTGAACCCATTTTAAGTGACCATTAAAAGTTCTTTTTACTTTTTCCTTCTTTATGGCTTTCTAAATAGAAAACATGAAGAATATAGTACACTGTATGCTCGTGCCTGGGAGAAAGTCCTGTTGAACACATCGGGATATAATGTGTAGCAGAAGTGTGTAGATCTATGTTTTTCCAGTACAACACCCAGAATTCTCCAGACAACATGGTCCAGTTGTTTATTTGGATACAAAGCCTCCGTGTTTAGCAATGGTACTCAAAAAATACAAGCTTGCACACTTCTGATTTGTAGGATACTTGTGCAGAATTCTGCTGTGGGCAAGTTCTTTGTGACCATGCATTCTTGCTGTTTAACAAGAAGTAATTGGTTTGTTTTCTCATTGCATGTCTTCTTAATACTTTGAGGTACTGTAAGTGTGTTTGGTCTCCTTGGATCCTGTTCTCCACTATGAAATGGAAATAGCAAACCCTTTTCTGCTTCAGAGAGGAGTGGCGGTGCAAGTGAAGGTAGTATTGTTTGTATTGTACTCCCTGTTAAAGGCTACAATACTATATTGTGTAATGTATTTGAAGAAGCATTGTACAGTTCAAGACCTGCTTTCAAGTAAGCCTGTATAAGATTTGACTGTATGCCATCATATGAAGTAGGAGTTTGTGGAGCAGGGAAGAATGAAGGGGCTCAGCCAATGAGAGTGCTGCCTACACCCAGACAAGAGGACTGGGTGGTATGGTGGGGAAAACGGAGGAGACAAGGAACACCTGGATCAGGGAAGAGAAGGCTTGAGAAGAGACGAGAAAGAAATTTGAAGAGTCTTTGCGGATTGGGGAAACAGAAAGGGCGGGAAAGGTGGACCAACCCACAGCTGTGGAGGTGGGGTTTGGGGAAGTTAATAAGGGAAAGCTACACATCTTGCCCCCAGGATGGGAGTGGGTCTGGCTGGAAGACCCAGACACCAAAAGATGGGAAAAGATGATGTTGCCTCAGGTGGAGGCAGAGAGTTATAGAAGGCGGGTGCACAAGAAGGGCTGCTCATATTGGGGAGAACGGGAGGCCAGAGAATACAACAGAAAGTTAAAATGAATAAGGCAAGACATAGCCTTTGATAAATGGATGGCCAAGGTGCAAGCAAAGGAACGTCAGACCGGGAGGTACTCCTGCGGGAGGGGATTGGCGCATCGAAAGGACTTCCTTGGTCGGGCACGGCATCAGGAGAGATGTGGACCCAAACTCTCCACGGAGATTGGGGTGCAGACTACAGCACCGACCCCAGACTCAGAGCTGCAGAAGGGGTCTGGTGGGGAGCCAACCTCTCAGGAGCTGAAGGGGGATTGAACCCTTCTATATTCACCCCATCAAGAGACCCGAAAAATAATCCTTTTTGTTAAAAATGTTGGAGAAGTTGATGCTGATGTGAAAAAAAGTGCCTCCCCAGTTGTGGGAGAAGTCAATAAAATACATGTTAGTTCATTGAAGAATGTTTCTTTATTGAATACTGAAGGGTGGGGAGTCTGGCAATCAGAGGAATCCTCACAGAGTTAAAGGGACATGTTTTTGATGTTGATTTCTTTTTGGCAAAACCATAACAATATTGGGATATGGGGCTGTCGAATCATCTTTCTTCTCATTGCTTAATGAATACAAATCAAATGTTAGCCTGTTGTTTAGTGTACAGTAGTAAGGGCAGTTTAATTTGATGAGTCAACTACAGTACTTTGTGTTCATTGATTCAAATGGTCCGAGTCGAGTTATTATGACTCACTGTGCTAAGCAAGAAGATTTCAGCCATTTAATTCCTCGTGTAAATTCTTCCTGTTAGTGCTGGCAATCAGAGCTTATTGTAAACTTCTACCAAACAGTTTGGAAATTTTTCCCCACAATCAAAACCCCCTACATGCCATCACAAGCCACTGGAGCCTCCAGTATTTCCTTCACTACATGGGCATTTCATAAAATCAGCTGACTTCCTGATGGTAGTTGCTGTTCATCTTTGTTTGATGTCTGGGTGCAGTTTTTTTTCTTTCTCTTTTTAAATTTCAAACTTGTTCCCTGATAGTTGGATGGATTTTTCGGCCTCCTGAAAAAATAGTTTACCAAATGTCGCTGAATCCTTGTTTGCCTGAAGGAGCATGACTTCATGTTATGGGGAGAGGAACCGTTGACCCTCAAGATGATTTGAACTACAACTCCCACAGTCCTTTACTGTTAGCAGTATAGACTCGGGACTCTGGGAGTTGTGCCCCAAAACTCTGGAGGGCCACAGGTTCCCTTCCCCTGATGTAAACAAACTGCAAGATTTCCTGCCACTTGCCAGTGTATCTAGGCTCAACATTAGTGAAACTGATGCTGTCCGCTAAGGAGATAGGGCTGCAGTTTCTGATAGTGACAGTTCTGGCCAGTGGACACATTCTATTCACTGGCATTTTTCCTCCTCCTTTGTAGTAATTTTGGTTGAGCATGATACAAAATGGGAAGGGAGTCATATTTTCTCCCATGGGCTAGTAATTGGTTCAGAGGATGGAGTTGCAAATAGCCAGTGTGATCAGATGTGATCCTGCAAAGTGTTCTGCTTATATACGCCCCTATACCACTTCAAGTAGTCTCTGGGTGGTTTACAGTTTAATTACAGTATGCAGGCTACACATTGCCCCCCCAGCAAGATGGGTACTCATTTTACCGACCTTGGAAGGATGGAAGGCTGAGTCAACCATGAGCCAGCTACCTGGGATTGAACCCCAGGTTGTGAGCACCGTTTTACCTGCAGTACAGGCATTTAACCACTGCGCAACAAGGCTCTTCAGTCTAGAACATTTAAGACATATTCAGATTAAGAACAGGGAGTTTGAAGGGGCATCCTAGAACATTAAAAGGTAACATTAGAGCTACAAAGAGCACGCAAGAAGAAAAGAAAAATCCATTATGAGGGTTGAAAGGCCACACGGAAATCACTATTGTTCTTATGAAATCAGTCAGTGCAATCATGTATGGCAGGCCTGCCCAACAGGTAGACCGCGGGCTACTGATAGTCCTTGAAGGGTTCAAAAATAGCCCACCAGCCATCAATAAAATTAGTGAGGGGATAAGTTCTCCACCCCTCCCTCCCCCATCCTAAGGACCACCACTGCCCCAGCAAAGTTTTGGGTCTGCCAGCCCACTGTCTCAGCCGAGCGGTGCAGTTCAAGGGCCATGGCACATTGAAATCTGTTCCCTCCAGAACAGATTAATTGGTTTTCAATGCATTCCTATGGGAAACTGCTGCTCTGCTTACCAAAGTTTTTAGTTATGAGCACATGCTTGGAACAGATAAAATTCGTAAGTAGAGGTTTTAGTGTAATAGCCCTCAGGCACTTGGGGCCGGAAGAAAGTAGACCTTGGCCTGTTCAAAGTTGAACAGCCCTGATGTATAGTAATCCATATGAAATCACATACAGTAGTAGGTAGTCCCTCATTCAGGGAAAGCTTGCCTGAAGAAGGTCTTTGCAAACATTTTTAGTATATACTTGGAAAATTACCATTTTGTAAATATTATCAAACACATTTATAAATCTGATAATTTTGGAGGACATTATGGGAATGTGGGAATTATATTGTTCGTACTGGCTGCAGCTTCCTTTTGGAAATGGCAGAGCTGAGTTAGACCTCTGTAAAGTGTTAAGTGGCCCTCTGTGTCTCTTCATTCAACCCAATAAAGTATCAGGTCTTAAGGAGACACAAAATGCATGTCCTTTGTTTTACATTCTGTCCCCGTGCTTCAGTTGGGTGGCTCAGTGTTTGGTTAATCTCTTAGTCTAATTTTGTTCTTGCTCTTCTAAATATAATTGTGTAAGGGTTGGTTATAAATAAGCCATTACTTGTGGCTGCATGTCTTGGTTGTGGAAGACACATTCACCTGATGTTGCTGCTCTTACCTCCACCCCATCCAAAGTGTACAGTTGTGGTGTGTGTGTGTTTGCGTGTGTGTGCACGCTTGTGCTTACCAGGCAAACTCGGCCTAGTCTGTCGAAGCAAAGCCTTTAGTTGCTATGGAGACTGACTTGCATTTGTTGCATGGTGGGAGACAGAGGAGGAAAGGTTGATGTGTGTTTTGACTGTGAAGTGGAGGAAATTAGATTCTCTTGGGTTGTGGAGGCAAAGGGTGCCAGAAACTGAGTAATTTAAAATAGAGTGGGAGGGGTAAGACTCCTGACAAGGAAGCGAGTTGCTTCCTTAATTATTGTTAAAATCCACCCTCTTCCAGAATGCTTGCTTGTTTTGGGAGAGCCTGGTGTTCAATACTTGAATAGCTAAATTGAAGTCTTAGAGCCAGGTCAGAACTTCTTGGTGCCTGAGGCTGGGAATCCAAATAACATCCTCAACTCTAATTAATAAGGGGGCATAATCGTCTGTGATGGTCTTCTTAGTGCCTTAATCTCTTCATTGAAGTGGGAGTTGCACCATAGCATAAAAACAGTTACCTAGGGCTATATCTTTGCTTACTTTAATTTTATATATTATTTGTTATATTTGCATCTTGCTTTTCCTCCAGTCAGCTCAATGTCTTGTGTCTGGCTCTCTTCTTTCTTTATCTTTGCAGCATTTCTTTGAAGTTAGTCAGGCTGAGTGTGGGTCTTATTGTCTAGTGAAGATATGAGTCCAGATCTCCCAAATTCTGCCTGGGTGCTGGTACCCCTGAAAGCAGGAACATTTTATAATTATATGTCTAAAATATTCAATATCCTGCTTCAAATGTAATGTAATGGAGAAAACATAATATGTGTATTTTTCTAAAAAAAATTGTGAGCTGTCAAGTATGTTCTGACTTACTGCAACACTTTTCAGGGTTTTCTTGATACAGAATACTCAGAAGTGGCTTTTCATTCTTTTCTTGGGGTGACCTGGGTCTTTGCGGCTTATTCAAGGCCACACAGGTTGCCTCTCTTGTGATGCATAGTGAGGGATTTATTTCCCAGCCTCGGGTTCCATGACCAGATACCTAACCCCCTGATTTATCCCCCCAGCTAATGTTTGTTTGTTTGTTTATTTATTTATTTATTTATTTATTTATTTATTTATTTATTTATTTATTTATTTATTTATTT
>JAHTLZ010000198.1:2089659-2108455 GCA_023846285.1 Phrynocephalus versicolor | reverse complement strand
TTTATTTATTTATTTATTTATTTATTTATTTATTTATTTATTTATTTGATTTCTGTACCGCAGAACCATCTGACCCAAGGTGTAATAAGGAAGATTTATAAGTGTAATAAGGAAGACATGCAGTGCAAAATGAGAGGGGTTGTTATGACTACTGCTTAAATATGGAAGTACTATACAGTAATCCTTTGGTTTTTGAGCATAATCTGTTCCAGAAACTTGCTTGTAAACCAAAGCACTTGTAGATCAAAGCAAACTTCCCCATAAATAATAATGGAAACTCAGATTACAGTGGTACCTCAATTTACGAATTTAATCCGTTCCGAATGCATGCTCTTAAGTCGAACTACTCTTAAATTGGGGTACCTATCTAAAAAATTGAAAAAATAAGTTAAAAATGAAAAAAAGAAAAAAAATGTAAGTCGAGCAGACCATATTTAAAATTGGTAAGGCGGCAGTTAAAATGCCAACAATTTCCCACTGTTAAGTCAAATTGCTCTTAAGTCGAGCTGCTCTTAAGTCAGGGTACCACTGTATTCGTTTGGGGCCCCCATAGACCACATACTGGACACACAGAATGCCAAAACTCAAAAAAGAAGTTGGCTAGAAGTCCACACCCACACACCATGGTTTAGGTACCTGGCTGTGGAATCTGCTCTAACATCTGGTTTTTACTCTGTGTTTTTAATGTGACAATAATAAAGTGAATCACCGCCCCGAGTTCCTATAGGAAGATGTGGCGGTATACAAATGCAATAAATAAATAAATAAATAAATAAATAAATAAATAAATAAATAAATAAATAAATTTATAGCCATATACAGTAATCTCCCACCTATCATGGGGGTTAGGCACCCGACCCAACCTGCAATAATGGAAAATCTGCAATATGCGGATGGTGGGTCGGGTCAAAACTGGGGACCTCTCTGGGGGCTCCTACACTTATCTGAGGTCTGGTGCTGCCCCAAACAGGCCTCCAATGGGCTTCCCAAGCCTGTCGGAGGCCCCAGAAGTGGTTTCCAGCAATCTGGAAGGCCCAGGGACCGCAGTATATGAACTGCAAAATGGTGGGGGATGACTGGTCACACTTGACTAGCTGCCCTGTGACTAGAATTGTTTTGAAAAAATAAGAAAGAACGCTGAAAACAAATTAAATAAAACACTGTCTAAAACCACTCAAACCAAGGTACTTGTAAAGCAGGGTATTACTGTATATTATATTACACTGCTCGCCTCCATTAAGTGTTTGATGGGAAGGCAAGAGGCATCTGTATGAGGAGAAAAAATGGCTGTGGGTAGGACAGTTGGCACAAAATCTTCCCGTAGCATTGTAGTGCTGTAACAACCACAGAATCAAGGTATCTGTCCTGCAACATTACTGATATTATTATCTAAAAAGCAGTGTAAAGAAGCATGCTAAATCTCCTTGCTTTTAAAGTGAGTATAGAATCATAGAATTATTGAGTTGGAAAGAGCTTTTAAAACCTGTTTAATAATGGAGTCAAAATGAAAGTATAACAATGGTTGATTAATTTTTTCTTGAAAGCTTCCAGTGTCTCCATGCTCATCCCCTCCCAAGGTAATTGCTTCCGTTGTCATATTGCTGTACAGTTAGGAAGTTTTTCCTGATACTCAACCTAAATTTGGCTTTGTATAACTTGAACCTATTATTGCGTGCTGTCCACTCTGGGATGGTTGAGGAAAGATCCAACCCCTCCTCTGCCCCTATGACAACTTTTCAAGTATTTGAAGAGTGCTTATTATATTTCCCTTCACCTTTTTCTTCAAGACTAAATAAACCCAGTTCTTTCAGTCTTTCCTTCCTCATAAGGTTTCCAAGATAATCTTTGTTGCTCTTCTCTGATTTTTTTCCAAATGGCGTGAATCCTTATAAAGTACAGTGTCCAGGACTGGACACAGTATTCAAGATGATGTCTGGATGGGACAGAAATAACATTGTGCCTTTTGGTGCTGTTGGTTCATACTCTTCTGTTTGTGTTTAGGAATTCATGTCTGAACTTTCAGAGGCTCAGAACCTAATCAGCAGACTGGTGCCTTCTGCCATGTCTCAGAGACTGCTCTGAACCCACACCACTACTGCCATTCCATCAAATGGTGGCTATGGGTGTTTTATTATTTACATCAAATGTTCTGTCATAGTTTCTTCCAGGAATTCAGAGAGACATTTCTGGTTGTCCCCATCTATAATTTTATCTTCACAGCAGCTCTGAGAGGTAGATGAAACTGAGATGTACAAACCCACACTTTTGGCAAACTACATCTTGTTATCAGCCCTTCCCCCAAAAGGCTACAGTCCTATGGTCCCAGGAGGATTTCTCTCTTTATGCCCAAAAAGGAAAAATATAATTTGAAAGGGATGTGACTCACCCTCCCAGTTCTCCTTTTAAAAAATGAAACTGCTCCTGTGTTTGATGCTCTGATGATGTTGGTGCTCAGATGGTAACAGTGACCAAAAGATGACATGCTGATGGAAGAAAAAAATGAATTTTCTGGGGCCAGAGCTTCTCATTCTCCTTTCACACACCCATAAAATGGATAAATGCATGCTGCCCTTATAGACTGTGTACTTTCCCCCTTCAAACTTCGTTCTGCCTTGTTGGTGTGAACCTAGCATAATTCTGATTTTGATGATTTGTCTGCCATGTACTGTAGTTACCTCTCTACCCAGTTGGGTTGCTCTGTGAGAGAACATACTGTAGTTTGAAACTGATTTGTAGAACTGTTGCTTGGTGTGATGCCTTCATTGACAGAACTCCTGGCTTGTACCATAGGAAAGACATTTTTATGCAGACAGGAAATGAAAGGTGAAAAGTATTATTAACAGTTGTTGTACATTTAGAAGGTCAAGTTGTTGCTCTCGACTCTAATGGATATGTATATTTGTTTCATGACAGGAAAAGTTGTGTACTACTTAGTATTTGTGTGGCACCTTAGTTCAAACAGGTTTCTGGAAAAGTGGGAAAACTCCCAAGTTTATTGCAGGTATCATTGTATTTATGTTAGACTAAAAATTGACTGGTACAGGACACAGAATCCAAAGGTCGGAGGTTGTTATGCTTCCATTGCAGTAGCTATCTCATGTGTGGATCCATGTCTCACCTCTCAACTTTGGCTGTGGCTTTTTAAAAAATAATCCTTTGTAAGACATTTTCAGAACTTCATGAAACTACAAAGTAGAGATATAAGAGTTTTTTTTTTAACTGTTAATCCCATATTTTCCTTTCTTGGAGTTCTGTATCACCGATAGACAACTTACAGAAACCCAATGTATCTGATCTGGAAGGAGAACATCAACTTGAAGTATTTTAGGCTTACTGCCACCTAAGGTTCCTGTTCTTACTCAGTAGAGATGTACAGTGGAACCTTGACTTACATGCTGCTTGACTTGCATCATATTTGACTTGCATCAAGAAGGGGCCTGTTTGACTTGAGTCGCAGGCTTTGACTTACATCTCGGAGCCCCGCCGCGAGGCACTGGAATCGGGCGGCAGCCACGACCCAGCGTCGCGGCTGCTGTCTCCAAACTGCTCCTGCCTTCTTCCTTTCCTTCGGCAGCGGCAGCGGCGGCTTCGGCGAGGCCAGCTCCGAGCACCTGGAGCTGGTCCTTGGTCTCACTGAAGCCTCCATTGCCACCAGAGGAGAAGAAGGGCCAGGAGCTCGGGGCTGGCCTCGCTGGTTAGACAGTCGGCTCAGTCTTGTAAAAAACCTGGCTGCAGAAGTCTGGTCCACAATGGAAGCATTTTAGTTGGGGAGCTGTACAGTTGTGGGACTCTAATGGTAAGCATAGAGTTGTTCAGAACTTGGAACGTCAGGTTAAAAATCAGTAAAACTTAAATGTTAGACATTGTTGCTATGAACGTTAAAAAGTGGAGCCGTATAACTTGTGGACTATAATTCCACTGCCACCTCCTCTCTTTGAAGAGACATTTCATTTACTTCCCCGGAAGGAATCTCCTATCCCAGTCAAATTTGTGTTAAATTGCTGTTTTCGGGGGTCTTTTTCATCATCTGGAATGGATTAATCCACTTTCCCGTTACTTTCTATGGGAAAAGTTCGTTTGACTTAAGTCATATTTGACTTAAATCTAGACCTCTGGAACGGATTAATGACGCAAGTCAAGGTTCCACTGTACACGAAACACAGTTAAGCTTAACCTCTCCCTCTGCCAGCAGGCCCATTCACCATTGTTGGCAAGCTACCAGGGGTCCTCCTTTGCTGGTGGAAGTAGAACAAGGTGCTCAGTCTGCTGTTCCCCACCTCCTCAGATGGTTGGGCATTTATCAGCTGTGGAGAGAGTCTCCCTCTTCCACTTCCTTGTTGGACTGGAGGGGTTGCCTGAGGAGATGGGGAGATCAGCCCAAGTTCCTTCCCAGATGGTGCTCTGTTGGTGAAGGAGAACCCCAGCAATACACCAATAGCAGTTAGTGGACTTGCTTACCAAAGGGGAGAGGGGAGATTAAGTGCAGTGCTTGTGATGCTGTGTATGAGATTCAGCATGAAGCACTTCATTGTACTTGATGCCCATTTCTAGCTGGGAACTTTCTACCTAGAAAGCAGGGCAGTAAACCCCAAATCCCCAAATCTCCCAAAATTGAGAATTATGGGATTTGTAATCCACAAAATCCAAAAGTCCCATATCTACAAATGAATCCAAATGTGTTGTGGCAATTCTCAAGAACTTCTAGTGTTGGAACCTGTGCGAACTGGTCCTCCTGCTATCAGAATGTAGCCCAGAGAGGCTGAATAGGGAGTCAGACCAAGTGAGCTTCCTAGAATTGATTCTTTCCATGTTCAAAATTTTGATTGAGGTAGAAGCACTCCAATAAAGTTTGATAGAGTCTGGGGAGCTCCTTTTTGTTTCTTCCTTCAGTATTGCTGGTGGTGGCTGCATTGTTGTTGCTCTTCGGGCATTCCTATTAACTGTAAAAAAATAATTTTGTGCTGAAAATTTAGATTCCCCCCTAAATGACTCTTGTTTATGTTTTAGTTTATTTTAATATCTGACACTATCAATTTTCTAGACAGTTCTCAGAATAAGAAATAAAAAGGTAGTTCCTTGTCTTGAAGAGTATAATATCCAAGATAACATGTACAATATGATATTTCAAAATTAAAATGAAGATTATCCATTATAGCCTAGACTGTATGAATAAGTGATTAAGGAGTGAATCACCACCAGGAAACCAAGGCAGTTTTGGGTAGAGGTAATTTCTGGGTTTGTAGTTTAAAATTCCAGGGGGCTGTGGGGGATGGAAAAAAGCATCTGCGAGTTCAGCTTTAGAGCCAAAGTGAATAAGATGCGAGACATCCTGGAAATGTTTGATCAGACCCCACCCACCCACTTCTAATTTATTAAATTCAAGCAATGTATGGTGAAATTCTGTTTAACTCCCCTTCTTCCTTGATCTGGATACCACTCTGACTGCCATTCATCTCAAGTGGGGTGACTTTTAAACAAAAGACAAGAACAGATTCAGTCATGAATACTCCTTAGTTTTAGTAGGGGTTGGGGACTAGCACAACTATGCTAAAATGGTCAGGGGGAATTTGGGATAAACCATGGATTTAAAAGAAGAGAGCAAAGAAATCTCATCAAGTAAATGCTTCATTCTTAACTAAGAAGAAACCAGATAAAGGCACAAAGACTATTGTTTGTCTCTCTCCTCCTTTTTTTCCCTTCTTGTTTGGTTTTGATAAATACCTAATCCAGAGATTTAAACATGCCTGCTTACATGATACTCCTGATTCCACTTCTGACCTACCAGAATGTGATGTCAGGTTTTTGATGAAATCTGGTCACTCTTGTAGATTATGTTGATGTGATTCGAGTCTTTGTATTTTGTATTTGTTGTTTCTACTGAGCAACTTTATGCTGATATAACTTTATCTTGATGATAAAAGCTCTAACATGACTTCAGTGCAAAGGGTCAGGTAACCCTGGAATTTTGGGGGGTTAAGAAACTTGTCCAGGAACAGAGATTCACACTTGAGATGTAATTGTGAGACCCAGAATCTTCCTTTATATAGTATCTTAACAAGTCAGTGAGAGCTGGGAAGAGTTACTTTTTACTAAAACCCTGAGTTCGACAGCTGGAGAATGGATGGGTCACTTAGAGTGAGTGAGAACTTGGAAGGAGTTGACCAGAAATTGGAAAATTTCGCTTTCTGGACTGCAGCCTCCATAATCTCGATGCCAGGACACTATGAAATCAGTGCAGTGCTGTAAGAATGTTTGGGATGCTTAGTATATACAATTTTTGTCACTCCTTCTCTTTAACATTCACTAATCACTGGCTGGATAGTTCATTTTGCTGTAGAGTCAGAGGTTGGGAACATGATACCTCACTATTTCCCCTTGATTAGAGCCAGCCTGTGTAGCCTTAGGCAAGCCACACAGATCCAGGATTGCGTCCGTCCCCCCCCAAAGAAGGATATGGTAAACCATTTGAGTATTCTGTACCTGAAAAATCCTAGAAAGAGTTGCAATAAACCAGAACTGATTTGATGGCACATGGTTCTTATTTAAGCAGGAATCAGAATGGTGATTTCAAAATTATAATCCAGTGCCTCAGGACTCACCTTCAGCACTCCAGAGATTTTGGACCACAACTCGCACAGTCCTTTGTCATTGGCAGTAGAGGCTTGGAATTCTGGGAGTTGTGGTCCAAAACCTCTGGAGTGCTGGAGGTTCGCCACCACTGCTCTAGAGGGTTGTGTGTAGAAGAAAACTGGATTCATAGAGGATGGGTTTAAATGGGGAAAAAGTTCCATTGGGTTGGCAAGACTTTTTGCTTGCTCAGAGGTGACAAGTATTGTTGACTGCTTTTATCTACTTGTCTCGTTTTCTATGTGATTTATGTATATGTGTTGGTATTTAACTTTTAAAAGCCTGCTTGAATCAGTTGTGATAAGGGCAGTGTAAAAATATTTCAGAATAAATAATTTATGTTCTGTACATTTTAATGGTAGAGACTGAAATGGCAGCAGATTTAGACTGCAGATATAGACTATGACTTTTGCATAAAGGAAAGGTTTTTTAGCTTATTAAAATCCTAGTTCTGCAGCACTAAGAACCAGGTGTTGCTCCCGTTACTTCATTCTTCAGAATTTTGACATTGCTGCAAATAATACCTGTTCAAGGTTAATCATCCTTACTTGCCCAATTTAATTCTAGAGCAAATGAAATCCAAATGAAAAGTAGGCTTCATTAAGGTTGATCTGAAATTTCTCAACTGAAATATTATATCTGGAAGATCTCTTGCTCAAGGCCAGGCAAGGTCACAATTTAAATTATTCTTCAGAGAGACTCAATCTAATTGTGTAGTTTTCCCACCCAGGCCTCAATGTACAAATTGTTTGGGGTTTTTTTTGCCGGGGTGGGGGTGTTTGCAAAATGTTGTGTTTCCTCCAGCAATTCTGTAATCATGGGCACTTCCAATGTCTGAATGTAGGCAGGCAAAGAGAGAAAATTAAGAGCTTGACTTTTTCTACCCAAAGAGGCAGAGGGAATAACAGCTAGATTTAGCACTCCAAAGGATTATGTATGTATGTATGTATGTATGTATGTATGTATGTATGTATGTATGTATGCATGTATGTATTTATTTATTTATTTATTTATTTATTTATTTATTTATTTATTTATTTATTTATTTATATACCGCAGCCATCTAGACCAAAGGCTACTCTGGGCGATTCAGCATCGCTCAAGGAAACTATTGAAAGCAATCCTGGATATTTTATAGGACATTTCCTTTTCCAAAGAGAAAAGTGGTGTCAAAATAAATAAATAAATAAATTTAATAATCTCTAACATAATACTATACTGAAATAAAAGTACCTGTAATAGTGTCGGGCAAAAATAGATTTGTTCTTTTATTTCTTATCTTCTTATGTTTCTATTAATTTCTGGGTTAGAAATGGGCACCAGCACCATGGCACCACAAGTGCGGTGGAGTCCAATCCGCCTCCCCCCTCCCACGCAAAAAAAAAAAACCCAGCCAGGCCACTTTGTGGCTTCCCTTGTCATCATCGCTGCTCCAAGCATGGAAGGAAACTAGCTGGTCCTTCTCCGCCTGCCTGTTCAGATGACTATTCATCAGCTAAGTAGAGAGATTCCCATCCTGGGATTGGTGTGACCACAACAATGATGGAGCCTGTGCTGCACAGAGTCCTTTAAGTTGTGGGGGTGGGATTGGGACAAAGATTATAGCTCCCACCTGTGGTACCACGGTTCCTGTTCAATTCCTCAAGAAAACAAATACAAAGCACCCACCTGTATTATGGGGGCATAATAAAATCAAAAGAAAATAAAAATCAAATTCTCATGTACCTTAAAAACCAACAGTTTTTGCAGGTTACTTATTTATTTATTTATTTATTTATTTATTTATTTATTTATTTATTTATTTATAATATACACACCTTTCTCCTCAAAAAAAGAATTCTGGTAGTTTACATCCCACCTCAGATGTATACGTTTAGCTGCAGGTTATACCTAGTGGCCTGAGGAGTCTAATTAAGAAAGAAACAGAGGCAGAAGATGGCACTTCCAAGTGACAGATGCAATATTGACACAAGTAATGAACTCAGAGGATGTTAATTACTTTTTGACCAGTGCTAGAATTATTGCTTATCAGGTGAGCATAGACTCTTATTTGATATGCAAAGGTATTGAACCAGGAAACAGTTTAATTTCCTTCTCTTTTTCCCCACTGAATCATGTCTTCTAGCCTCAACAATGCTATTGTGATGTTGAAATTTCATTTTCTGTTCATATATCTACTTTCACTTGGTTCCAACCCTTAAGAGATACTGTGTGAAAATCTTTGGCTAAATATTTCACTCTCTGTGTCTGATGAAGTACATCATAATCCACAAAAGGTCACACTCATATAATTATTTTAGTCTTTGAGATCTAAAAATCAGTATCACCAGTGATGAACGTGCCTGGGACTGGAAAATGCTACTGAAGGTGCATTTTTCCTTTATTAACGTAGGTACAGATGGTGGGATCCAGTAGACCATCTGTGGACTGGCAGTGGTTCTTGGACTGGCAGGAGAAGTAGCTTGCATTGTGAACTGAAAGGTTTAGTTGGTCTGTTCTTTCCTTTTTAGTCTCTACTACTGCAACAGCTGCCGTGGCTTGGATTTATGCCTGAACTTCTCTCCTTTCTGTGCCACTCAGCCTACTTGAATCCTAAAAATAATCCCATGGTGGAAGTGGTGGCTTGGCAAGGGCAGTGTGCAGCAAATGCCAGGTTCCAAGGGTGACAGTGAATGCCCTTCTGTTTTAATTCCCCTTGCAAATGAGCAGTACTGTAGAATAGAGAATCTGGTGAGAAAAAAGTATGGGTTTTTTTTTTTGGACGGCCAACTTCTCAACTAGCATTCAAAGAAGGCATGAGCTCTGCTGACCTCATCAAAGGCGAGGTGTGTATAATATGGGAATGCTTGCCTTGCTGTTGTCTCTTGTCTTTTTCTGTAATCTGATCCCACATCACATGACCTGAATTTTAAAAAAACAGACTTGAGAGTAACATACTTTGCCAGGGTACAAAAATACAAATCCAGCCAGCTCTGTCTGTGTAATGTTGACTTACCTGTGTCCTGCAACATTTTCTTTCTCTTAAAAGTCCAGGCAGTTCACATTTCTCCAGAGAAAACTCAGGGTTATGACCATGGACCACATGTTCATGGAGTTTTCTTGGCAGGAATACTGGAGTGGTTTGCCAGTTGCTACTCCAGGTGCCTACAGCACCTGGTGTTCCCTGGTGGTCTCCCATCCAAGTACTAACCAAAGCCGACCCTGCTTAGCTTCCAAAAACAGGCGAGATCGGATGTGCTTAGGACATTAGCAAGTGTTAATTTTGTGGTGTGCATTTCTGATGGACAAACCTGCCTTCTGTTATGCGTTGCTGTGTTGTCCTTGGCTTTCCTGCCCATGCAAAGCACTTTCAGTGCAAAGCACCTTAGGCGTTACTTCTTGATGTTTACCTATTGCTGTTGAACATAGACAAATGTAAATGTGTTCATTCCAGCTCTTGACATGCCTTTGCTCTTCCTCCCCAACCTCCCATAAAATAACCTATATTCTCTTCATTATTTATTTATTTTATTTTATTTTATTTTATTTCTATACCAACCATCTTCCAGCAGGAACTCTGGGAGGTTTACAGCAAGGTTAAAATCGACAATAGATAACAAATCAACAGTACTAAACAGGAAGAGAGGGGAAACCCTCAGCAAGAGGCACCAGGAGCGGAGAGAGAGAAAAAATTACATTTATACCTGCTTTTCTTCAACGGAGACAAAAGCAATGTATGTGGGTGACTTCCCATAATTTTGCTTAAATAATCTTCTCAAGAAGACCTGCTGATTTTCTGATCTCTACAGCTGTCATGAATATGCTACCAAGTTTTTGCTCAGCATGTAAAATTTTTCCAAATATCGGAGTATTTCCTGTGTACAGTATTTCCTGTTGTGTTTGGAATATGTAACAATGAATATTTAGTAGTCATCATGCAATAGCACTTAATACTTGACTAAATATTTTGTGAGATTCCAGCAAGTTGTCTTTATCCTTTGTCAGGGTCTATGATACTCTGCTGCCATACCCATATCATAGCTGCTTTATCCATTGTGTGCTCAGCCCAGAAAAAACTAATAAATATTAAAAAAAATTGAAAAATACAATGAAATGACACATTCCCCCCCCAACCCCCACCCAGCATCAAACAGAATTCTCCTTGCAGCTACTATCACATGCTATGCAGACACTTGCCATAATAATCTGGGCCTAAGACTGCTGCATCACACCATTCCCAGCCCCCACCCTAAACCAATGCCAGCAGAGTGCCCATTTCATGAGCTCTGTCCATGATTCTTCTTATTTGGGATCTTTCTTCATTTGCCTTTTTGTTTCCAAATTGAAAATGTGCCCCTGAAACCAGTGCAAAACCCCCAAATATAGTCCTATATTTCATCAAGCTTCTCAGAACCAGTTAGTGGCACTGGCTGCCTTGCTGGCTTTTATTCCCAATGTCAGGTGTTAGTTGCTATCTACAAAGCCCTACATCAGGCATGTCCAAACTTCGGCCCTCCAGATGTTTTGGACCACAACTCCCACAGTCCTTTGCCATTGAAATACAGGCTTGGAATTCTGGGAGTTGTGGTCCAAAACATCAGGAGGGCTGAAGTTTGGACATGCCTGCCCTACATGTCCTGTGCCAATGAGTTTTGAAGGCAGAATAGTACCTCCCTTACAAACTAACAAGTACTGTATTGGTGAATTAGTAGGTCTGAAGGATTCCCTGCTGTGCTGTATAATCTATGTAGCCTTACTTTGACTTAAAAATATTTTTGAATCAGTGTAGTAAGTCCTCTTATTTAAATTGAGTGTGATAAAATATTTCTCTCACAAAAATATCTCAAAGAAATGTAGTCTACATGTTCAGGATGAAATTGTGTCAAGTTCAAATGCCAGGTCAGGGTCCACATTGTTTTTTCAGGTATCCAGGAAAATTGTAAAATAGGCTATAACAGTTCTAGAGTTGTGAATTTCTGGTAAAATTCGTTTTGCTATGCAGCAGAACTACAGACATCCACAGAAGAGAGTAACTACAAGTGACCCAGAGTCCACCCCTTTCTCAACAACTGGCTCAATAACTCCTGAGAAATTTATAGAACGGGGAAAAAATAAGAAAACATTGTTTACTTTCAGTTGCAGCTTTTAATTATAGACTTTTCTACTGCTTTCTTTACTACTCACACACTGAACAACCAGCTGAACAGATGAACAGCAACAAAACAACTCACCTGCAACAGACAAAAGAGGAGGAAAGAGACAGTAGAGTCAGAATTTTCTTTGCATTTGAAATCTAGAAGTAACAGTTGTCTAGTGCTGGATAGACAGTCATGCCAGCCCAGAAAAAACCCTTCTAGTCAACAAACTACAGCATGTGAGGTTGTTGATAAAACAGTAAACAGTGTCTTTTGACATATGAAACTTTGTTGTCCCTTTACAGTGTTTTGGCTCTCAATGTCTTTTGTCAGGTGAAGAATAGAGATACAAAATACAGTACACTGTTGTACCAGAAACAACTGTAGAAGGCCTCCCTCGTTTTCTGTACTGACTTTTGTAAGGTGTTTAAAGGTTCCAATTGTAGGCAGATGAAAGTTTCTGCGGTTTTAGGTTTAAAGGGCTCCAGTGTCACGAATATTTGTTGTTTCTGTTTAGACAGATTTATCTTTGACCCTCCCATGCCCCATCCTTCTATGAAAAAATAAAACATAAGGAGAATTTCCTGCAGCTTATTGGTGTGCTTAAAAGGCTATCCACTCAAGACTCTGTTATATGCACAGCTGTAATCAAAATTATTCAAACCCCATCACAAATTGTTTATTATCGAAATTTACAGACTTTCTAATTAAAAGAGGGATTGGAATAGGTCAATACAATGAATGCTTCAAGGACTTTCCCCAAATCCAATAGAAAAATGCAACTTCTAATGAAATCTTCAGCCTCAAAATTATTCAACCCCCTGAATAAAATCCCTCACAACAACACAAATACACAAAACAGCTGTTGCTTCATTGGCTCTTCTATCAGGACAAGCATACCTCAAATTCCACCAAGACTTGTTTTCAGAAGAAGTCCTGGAGGGCTGTACAGTGGCCATCACTGTCACCTGACATGAACCCCACAGAAAGGCCGTTGTAGCCTGCAAATCCCAGACTCTGGAACTCCCTCCCACTAGAGGCCAAGACTGCCCCATCTCTGCTGTCTTTCTGGAAACAGACAAAGGCCTTTCTCTTCAGGCAAGCTTTCCCTCAATGATGGACTGCCTATTATGTGACTTTTAAATAAATCTACTATACAGACTTTGTGTTTATAATCACTTATAACTTTGTGTTTATACATCTCCTTGTATGATTGCATTGACAGTATGTTTTCAATGTTTAGTTTCCATCCCTCATGACTTTAGATGGTCTAGCTTTCATGATTACATTGACTTTCATAAGTATACCTGTGTTTTCAATGTTCTTTCCATCCCTCATAATTAAATTTGTATTTGTTTCTTTAACCACTCGCATTCTCTTTTAGTTTAGTGCTGTAAGATGCCCCTCAGTTCCTGTTCTTAAACTTGAATACAGTGGTACCTCTACTTAAGAGTGGCTCTACTTAAGAGCAATTTGACTTGCATGTCTTAAATGTATAGTACTGGGCTGTATACTGCCCCTCACTATTGTAAGCTGCTTTGGGTCCTTTTCCAAGGAGAAAGGTGGGGCAAAAATACTCAAAAACAAAACAAAATAAATAAAATATTGCTGAACTGCAGGCTACTGCTCATTCGGAATGGGCTTAAGATTCCTAAGGAAGGCTGCCAGAAGCTGGCGTCTGGCTATGCATCTTTTTTGCAGCCACTCATAGCAGCAAAAGGGTGCTCTACTAAGTACTAAAGAGGCTAGCCACGAAGAGATTGAATAGTTTTGAGGTTGTAGAATTCCTTAAGCACTGCATTTTCAGTTGAATTTGAGAAAACCACTTGAAGCATTCATTGTGCTGAGCTATTTCAGTTGCTTGTTTGATTTGTTCATTGCAAACAGCTGAAAGTCTGTAAAATCTGACAAGAAACCTGATTTTTAATGTGGGTTGAATAAATTTGATTACATTTGTAGTAATAATGATTGATGCATGCACTTTTCAGGGCCAATCCTGTTAACTTCCAGTCTGATTCTTACACTGCACTCTAGAAATTTAGAAGGAAGAAGCTGTCATTTTATCCCAGGTTTATACCACTTTTCCTGCCAAAAGCAACTCTGTAATTTGAAAAGTACACCCACTCCATTTCCTATGCAAAACAAACTTTACATTGAGCCTTTGGTACTCATAGACCTTTTGTGTAACTTTGCAGTATATGGAACATCATTTAAAAGGTCAGCCCCCCACATCAAGCATTTGGACAAAACAATGAGAGTTGATTAGTTTGAGTTTGCCAGAACAATGCTGCAATCTCATGACTCAGCTGAGGTTGGCCTCATTAGAATTCCTCTTCTGTTTATTGAGGCTGGTGAAGTACATTCCAGGCCTCGCTGCTGCAAACAGCAAAAGGATTCCCGGTCTGGAACTGTGCTTGCAGGTTCACCTCCAAATTGTCCCTTAGGGCAGAGAAACATGTTAGCTTGCAGCTTTGCTGGGGTGCAGCTTGGTGTTGCATGCCCCTGTGATGTGTGAGTTGTTGTAAAGGTACTTTACATTCTGTTGCTGTGGTTCTGACATGAACCCCACAGAAAGGCCGTTGTAGCCTGCAAATCCCAGACTCTGGAACTCCCTCGCACTAGAGGCCAAGACTGCCCCATCTCTGCTGTCTTTCTGGAAACAGACAAAGGCCTTTCTCTTCAGGCAAGCTTTCCCTCAATGATGGACTGCCTATTATGTGACTTTTAAATAAATCTACTATACAGACTTTGTATTTATAATCACTTATAACTTTGTGTTTATACATCTCCTTGTATGGTTGCATTGACAGTATGTTTTCAATGTTTAGTTTCCATCCCTCATGACTTTAGCTTTCATGATTACATTGACTTTCATAAGTACACCTGTGTTTTCAATGTTCTCATAATTAAATTTGTATTTGTTTCTTTAACACCTCGCATTCTCTTTTAGCTTAGTGCTGTAAGATGCCCCTCAATTCCTGTTCTTAATCTTGAATACAGTGGTACCTCTACTTAAGAGTGGTTCTACTTAAGAGCAATTTGACTTGTTGCTGTGGTTCTGAAGCATACCTCAGATTTTTATTATTAGTCTGGGTAGTATAAGGAATGTAGCATAGCAGCTGTAACTGAGCTATAATTTGGGTAATCCCTCTTTGAACCTCACCAAAGTTACTAGGTGGTTTTAGATAAGATATTCTTTGTAATCCTCACTCCCTTCCCAAATAGGAAAATAATTCTTCTGACCTCTCAATTTTATGAGTTTTTATTGCTGAAGCGAGTGTTTTGTATGTTCTAAATAGCAAATAAATGTAAAATAATTATTCTCTTTATCTTATTAATGGCTTCAACAGTATTACTTTATATAACTTTGGGTTGAAACCAGAGTCCTTATTCATGTGAAGTTCTCATTTCTGGACTGGCTTTTGTCCTGTTCCAAATGCATAAGGAATTGTGTTTTGATGACATTCACCCACAGACTGCACCGAGAAGATTCTCTTAACAGAAGCTTAATTTTTGTTCAAGGATCTAATTTTGAAAAGGCTGTATAACTTAGAGTGGGTCTTGCTGTCCAGCATCATGGCACTAGGCTCAACATTACTTGTGGCACATGAAAACTGGGCTGACAGGTGAGGTGAGGATGAATGTGAACAAATGCCTTTATGTGTGAGAAGCATGTATGAGGGAATTGCAGTGTTTCTTGACTACTGCCCTGCCACTAATCACATGTTCCCTGGGCCAGCGAAAGGACTTGAAACTCAAGGCTAACAATGGGGCATAGCTGGGCTTGAACATCATCTGAAGAGGTGGAACTTGCCGATACAACCACGTCACATGTGCTTTCAGAGTATTTCTTGATCCTCCCACTGGAATCCTCCTAAAATTAGACAATGATTGTTCTGTTAGTCTTTATTTCCCTGATTGTGTGAACAACCACCATAGCAAAGTATTCTGATGTGATGTGTGTTTACAAAAATATTTATTTCTATAGTGTAGACTTGCTTTGAGTGTGACTCCTGGAGTGTCCCATTCTGTCCTCAGTACTGCGTAATGAGTCAGCTTGTCCAGGCCTATGAGTCCTGCCTCAGTGTGGGAATCTCACTGTTATGTTTCGTACATTAATTTAACACAGAGGAAGGTAACATGTGGTCCTCCACAAATTTTTGGACTGCATCTCCCATAAACCCTGCTCAGCACTCTCAACAGTGGAAAATAATGGAAGCTACAGCCCAACAATATCTGGAGGACCTCTCTGTTATATCAGTATACAATGAGCAGTGAGATTCCCACACTGAGGCAAGATTCACAGGAAGCTGCTTATATTATAATGAGTAAGTAGCTTGGGGCATGGTGGCTCACTGGGCTAGAGTGCTGAAACTGTCAACTGCAAAGTCTGCAGCTTGGTGGTTTGAATCCCAAGTGCCATTCAGTGAAGTGAGCTCCCACTGTTAACCCCAGCTCCTGCCAACCTAGCAGTTCGAAAGCATGTAAATGCAAGTAGATAAATAGGTACCGCCATAAAAAGTGGGAAGTTAAACTGTGTTCCATGCGCAGAAATGCATTCAACATGGCCATGGACTTGCACAACACTGCCTCTTTGGCTTGGAAACAGAGATGAGCACTGCCCCTAGAGTTGGACACAACTAGCATGCATGTTTGGGGGGAACGTCTAACTTTACCTTAGCTTGATCTACAGTATCTAGCCCAACGTTATCAGCATTGAGTGGCAGTGGCTCTCCAGGGTTTTATGCTGGATTCATCCATAATCCTACCTGGTTATGCCAGGGTTTGACATGAACCAAACAATGAAATAATGAAGGAGAATCAGAAGCCACATTGTCCAGGGGACTGTGCATTTCTTGGCTGTGTCATATTCTGTGTTTTCATGGATACATCAGTTGTACAGCTTCAAATAGTGTTCCCGCTGAAGCTGACATACTGGAAGTATCTTATTATTTCTTTAACTTTCAGGAAATTCCCACCAGACTTTCAGCTCTACATTTCATGTGTGGAAGAACAGGAAGTAAGAGACTGTATTGCCTTTCTTGAATTATTTCCATGATAGAGATAGCCTGAAGAACAAATCTGTTGAATTGTACTGAGGCTGAGATACAAAGCCTCCACCACTACAGAACGCCGCTCCCCTGTTATGCAGAGGGGGGTCAGGAGAAGCGGCACACAATGTTTAAAATGACTTTTAGCCACCGACCCAAGCACTAGCCTCAGTGGCTAAAAGTATTGACCCGCATATAAGTTGAGGGCCCCTTTTTTCAGCCCAAAATTAGGGCTGAAAAACTAGGCTTATATTCGAGTATATACAGTAAGTAGGAATTGATGTCATAAATAGAGGAATGTTCTTAACTCCTTCATTTCTATAACTGTATTTGAGCATATAAGCAAGGAGGTATACCACTGTCAATAATTCTGCTTTCAAAATGTTCATTCCTCTGTCAGGCAGAAGCTCTGGTAGAACAAAATTTATTTATTTATACAATTTATATGCCACCCACTACCCAAAGGTCTCTTGATGTTGTCTCTGTACTGTTGAGGTTATTATACTTGGGGAATTTCAAGGGTGGGCCAAGTGTGGAGAATCAGATACTTTTGGGATTCCAACACCCCTTGGTGTTAGCCAACACAGCCAGTTGTAAACAGTGCTGAGAATAGCTGTCCAGCAAAATCTGGAATGCCACATTTTGCCATCTCTATTATATCTGAATGAGCCATGCTAAGGGGAATAGGAATGTGGATGGCCTTAGAACACTTTGGTGCCTGAGGCCAGAAATCCAGATAGTATGCCTCGGACTGTTATTATAACATCATTTTCCCGCCACCACCACCTTTAAAGAGTGATGACATTCTGTGGCACTACACAATCTCCTGCATGAAGCAAGCAGCCCTGTTGTGCTGAAAAATAAGCACAGTACTGGAGTCGAGGTTGAGAAAAAAGAGCTTACCTTGGGCCATGTAGTGAATTGCATGATACTTGCACTGGAATTCTGTGGCACAAACATTTAGCTGCTATCCTGTAGCAGCTGTTGATAGAGAACTTACCACCTGTATTCAAATTTCACAATAAACCATAGGAACAAGTAACAGGAAGCTTCAGGCTTACAGGCTCCTGTCACGTCTTCCAGTATGTCCACAAAGAGAAGATTAGAAGTCTCGTTTCCATTTTGAAAACTGCACTTTTATTTTGTATCCAAACTGGCTGCCCCCAGTATGGCAGAAAATGGTCTCTTTGGTTGTTAATAAAATATTCCATTATCAGTTCAAGCAAACTACCTGTCAAACTGGACTGCCAGTATGTGGAATAGGGGTAGTCCAATAGTCCCTTGCCTCATGCAGTAAAATGTTTTAGTTTGGCTGATTCAGTCAAGGTGTATATTTTTTCTTTTTCTTCTGCTGTGGGATTAGCAGCATCAACCAATCCTCTTGTGTATTTTTACAGATGTTTAGTACTAGACTTTAAAATATTTTTGTATTCGTTACACGTCCCTCCACCTCCACAATACTCAGTTCACCAAGGAGTGTCTTTCCTGTGGGCGTTGTTGAATTGGTCTTAATTTTGTTAGCTGGGAAAACCAGGCTGGTTGCATTCCTTGTGGCCTGCACTTCACGGAAGCCAGAGAAAGGAAAGGGAATGGCTGTTTGACCCCGAAATAGCTGACAGTCCAAGCAGAGTAAATTTGAATCATGGCCTTGGCTGATTAGAATCCTCTTCCTGGAGGGGAAATGGATGTGCACATACACTGGAGCAGTACTGCTTGTCTTTTCTTACTAGAGGGCAGTCGGAAAGGTATTTGGCATTCTGAACTTCAGCTTAAGGATCTTATGTGCCTGAATATGCTGCCACCAAGGGTGGTGGAGTCGCCTTCTTTGGAGGTTTTAAAGCAAAGGCTGGATGGCCATCTGTCGGGAGTCCTGTGATGGGGTTTCCTGCATGGCTGGGGGTTGGACTAGATGGCCCTTGAGGTCTCTTCCAACTCTATGGTTCTATGAATACACACACACACACACACACACACACACACACACACACACACACACACACACAC
>JAHTLZ010000198.1:2084177-2089649 GCA_023846285.1 Phrynocephalus versicolor | reverse complement strand
CACACACACACACACACACACACACACACACACACACACACACACACTTGCCTGGGGGGGAGTGAATTCAAGACTATGAAAATGTTCTTCTACAAGTGGCTTAGCATGATATTTGTATATTTTTCTATTTATAATAGGATTGTATTTTCACACAAAGAACAAAGCTTGTGCTTGCTATTGGGAGCTGGAATTGTGAAAGAGATGAGTATTGGAGTTGAATAGAACCAGTAAGAGTACCATGGTTACATTAAAACCTGTGAAAAAGAGAAACTCTTTAAATTTGTTTTCCCATCTCTGAGCACTGCCTGTTCTAGGCCCCTTCCCTGAATTTCTCTCTTCTAGACTGTCAGTGATCAAATGTTGTTGGGCGCCTTTGAATGATGGGAACCACGTGAACCTGATGTGTTTAATCTAAAACAAAACAAAATGGTGTTCCTTAGTTATTGGGGGAGGGGGACATTACTTTTTCATAGTCCTTTGTAAGGCACTTCTCTCCTTTTATATCTTGCTGCTTGTGTTGCTCTTGAATCTGCTGTGCTGACAGAGGTGGACACAGCCTTCCAGCTTTTGTTGCCCTGCATGTCCGACTAAAACCTAGACGGTGGTGAAGAAGGCAGGGACCTGCTGTCCAACAACATCTGGAGGGTTGCAGTCCCCTACCGCCAATCCCCTAAGGTTGTTCCATAAACTGTTTGAGAAAGCATCCTGTGCACTATACGCAGTCTTGGAGTTGCTTAAAATTAATCATTTTCACCAAGATAACACAGAATCTAAAAATGCTTTCAATTCTTCAGCCTGTGTCATGTAAACATGTTAAGCCTCTCTGGCAGAAATAATTACTTACATCAGGGGGAAGGGGGAAGCATTGTTTATCTGCTCATTTTACTCTTGGAAGACTTACCCAGCTCTGTCTGGCTTCAAGACTTCACAAGGCATTGTTTATCTTCTTTAAAGCATCTATTTAGAACTGAAATAAATGCTTGAATTCAAATGTTTATCTCTTTCCCTCTGTTACCATGTGATTTCAGAACACATGGGATCGTGGCTAAGCCCAGCTGGTCCTTCAGACATGATACACAACTGATTTGTTGTTCCTCTTTGTTAGTTACATAACCCTGTTTGATTTGTAAAGCAGAAGTTGCTGTTGTGTGAACTCAGGTGTTAAACTCAACTTCCTATCTGCTAGGAGATGATGATAGCAAGATAGGAATAGGCCTACAACCAGAGGTCCAGATATGTTGTTTTCTAGATTGTTTCCCTGTCCCACATAGCTTTTTATGAATAGAAGATACCGGTAGCTGTATCTTCAATAACTATATAAGGGGAATAGATATAATCTATATACAGGAGTACCCCGGCGTCCGCTGGGGATAGGTTCCAGGCCTTCTTGTGGATAACAAAAACTGTGGACAAGAGAGAACATCAAAAACCCTAAAACTGATGTTTTGTGACAGTAGCCTGCTTTACGGCTGCTGTTTTATGGCAGTAGTGTCCTTTATGGCTGTGGTTTTATGACAGTAGCTTGCTTTATGACTTCTGTTTTATGACAGTACTGTAGCTTGGTTTGCGGCTGCTGGATTATTTATTTAATGTTTTTCTCTGACATCTATGAATAACTGAATCAGTGGTTAATGAATCAGTGAATACGGGGTCCTACTGTTTATATTTGCTCTAGGGCAAATTATTTAATTTGAACCATATGGTTAAATGTGAGAATTAGTTGTACAATATTCTGATTTCTTACAGAGAATTCTAGAAAGTACCGGTATGTACCCAAGAAGAAAATGGGAGGAGTAGCAGACTAAAAGAAAGTCATTAGTCTTATTTTATTGATAGATGTTTGGGTGGAAACATAATTCTTTCTATATATGCAACATTGAGTTGAGAATTGAAGTGTACTGAACTTAACCATGCTTATTTCTTCTGTTCGCTGTCTTCCCCTTTGTAAGATATAATTCATAGCTATTGGTTTGAGATTAGGTTGCTGCATGTGTGACTGGGTGTAATGGAGCCTGATAGGTGCATGCAAGAAGAAGATTAGAGAGACTTGCAGGGATTTCTGAGGACTGTTTTAAGACCAGGACAGACAGCCTCTAGAAAGGTGAGCAGCACAGGGTTAGATAGACTGAGTGTAACCCTTCATAATAACTGTATTACAGTATAACAATGCCACGACTGTATTGATCCTCCTCAAGACTTGACCAGCCCTCCTTTTCTGTGTTGATTCATCAGTTGCTGTGTCTGCAACAGAAGGCAATGGAGAGGGAATCAAAACTAAATGGGATTTTAACCAAAAACATTTTTGTACTATTCTGAAATCTGCCACAAGAACTTCTTGTGACCACAGTGATGCAAGAAAACTCTTCTGTACTTTTGTGTGTCCCCCCCTCCTCCCCAGCTGTAAATAAAGAGATTTTTTTAGGGTTGGCCGAACATTCATATCTTGCTATTCAGCATAAACTGTGCAGCAGGCACTGTTTACTTTTTTGATCACTTTATGAATTTATTTGGGTTTGAATGAAAAATAAGCCAGGTATTAGTTAGAGTCTGTATAATTCTGAAATGAAAATGGGATTTTTAATTGATTTATTTGATTCGTATACTGCCCTACCAGTGCTAAGCACTATTCTGCACAGGCACTGCCCCAGCCAGGGTTGCCTTTGATGAATTGATGAATTGGAGTTGCAGTTTCGAACATCTGAAATGTCGCAGGCTCGTGGAGGGTACCATATTAATATTATGTAATACATATGCTTTATGTGTGTGATTTATCACCAGAGGTTTTTCTAATAGCACAAAATATTTGCAGAGAAATACTTGATAGGAAGGGGAAATTATTACATTTACTCAGCAAATAGTTTTTTCTCAGCAAACTTTTATGGCCCATTGTTTTTAATTAGATCAATAGAAATATTTTAAGAGGACAAAAGAATGTGCATTTCCTTGTTTAAATATAAAAGGGGGAGAGGGGGCTGAAAACTTTAAAACACGCATATTATTAATACACTCAAAGACCTAGGCATTTATTCATTATATATGGATGCATATTTCCTAAGGGAAGCTACCTGAATAAACTTAATTATTGTTTAGAAACTTCCCTCTTTGTTCCTGTTAATTATGTTACAAATTACATTTTATGAAGCAATGCCTTTTTAAAAGTACCGTAGAAAGATTTCCACAGGAAAAATTTAGTAGTGGAAAAACATCTGGCTCATATTGTTAGTTCTGATTTAATAACCTTATTTATGAGACCTGTCATAGGTTGAAAAGCACATAGCTACTTGTGGGGTGATTTAAAGATTGTGGGAATTGTCAGATGTGAGATAAGGCGAATTTAATCTAGAAGAATCTCTGTATAGTAGTATCATTTGACACTGGTGTCACAATACTGCCTTAGAAAACATGGCCTAATTTGTCTGATGCAGTTTTGATCACAGGAACTACCCTCTTTATCTGTTTTGTTTATGAACAGAGAGAGAATTGTGAATGACTGTTTGTCTTTGGTTTGGGTTCCTGTCAAGTTGTGCCCCGTTGCCTTGGTATTTTTAAGTGGTTTGTGATACTTCAAGAAATATAATTGCATATTTCAAGTGGTTATTATACTTCATTGACATTTCCACTGTTATCATACTAGGTTTGCATGGTTTGGCACAGCCTTAGTGGAATAGTGAATAATTTCAGCATATTGATGCAACTGTCAAGAGTACTCAGCCTGCCATCCTTCTGAGGTCAATAAATTAAGCACCCAGCTCAAGGGGGGGGGCCTGGCCAATTATAGATTTTTTGTGTGGGGGAGGATGAAATATGGCGGGGGGAAATAAATGAAATTTAATTAGGCAACTTAGAAAATGTGAAATTGACATTTAAAATGTGTTGTACTGCCCAAGTATGGTGCTAAAGAAATTACTTCAAAGGTAGGGGCTACCATACAGCTCAAGGAAACGAGCTGGTCTATACTGCATCTGATGGCTAGCCAAGGAGACCACTTTTCCATGGAAATCCCAAATATCAATGTCACAGTGTTTTGACTTAAATCAAAACATCAAAGGTATTTAAACATGTTTGTGATATCTCCTAAAGCATACAGAAACCTGTTTTTTCAATCAGGAGAGAAATCTTTGCAAGAAATTGGGTGAGAATTATTTAATGAGATGTGAATTATTTACTATGTTTATGATATGCACATTTTGTTTTTATAAATAATCATCTTCAAGTGCCATGTCCTCGTAGAACGTTGGCGATCAGTAGCCTGAACTGGTTTCTATCTAACACTATTCTAAACAGAGTAGCTGTGCTCACTGCAGACCATTGGCTTAATTTCTTAAGCCAGAATGTACTTCTCTGCTATGGACCATGCTTCCCATCTGTTTTTCCTTGAAGGATAACTTGCAGCAGATGGTCTTTCTTATTGCGCATTATTTGTCCGAAATACTGCAATTTTCTTCTCTTTACAATATTGAGGATTTCTTACTTTTTATTCATGTGCTGCAATATAGCCACATTAGTGACTCTGGCTATCCAGGGTATCTTCAGAATTCTTCTCTACGTCCACATTTCGAATGGTTCCAGCTTCCTGCATAATGTACTGTATCTATAAGGGTCCAAGTTTCAACACCATAGAGAAGTATTCTGAATACAATAGATTGAAATATTCAAGTACAAAGTCTGATAGATAATTCCCAGTTTGTCAAGACTTTTCTCATTTTCTGGAAGGGATTTCCAGCTTGTTCAATTCTACAACAAATTTCACAAGAAGGGTCCGAGTTCCACCATCTAGCAAGAACTGCTTCTGACAGACCCTGATTCACTTACCACCCCTTCATTTCCACCTGCGTGCTGCTACTGTCTCCTCATGAGTGAGAGGCACGAGAGGCAGTGTAGCTGGCCTGCCAGTTGAGGGGTGTGACTTGAGAGGAGGGACTTCTGCCCTACAGCTTTTTTAGCTGTCTGCTAGCCTGTGCCTCAGTTCCACCATCTAGCAAGGGCTGCTTTGATGGACTGTGCTTCACATACCACCCCTTCGTTTCCACCTGCTTGCTGCTACTGCTTTCTATGTGTGAGAGGCATGAGAGGCAATCTAGCTGGCTTGCCATTGGAGGGGTGTGGCTGAGGGGAGGGGCATCGGGCTGATGTCAGCTTTTGCTATCGTGGCACCCCCTTGGCACTCAACTGATATCCAGTTGATGCTAAAATATAGAGTGGCTGTGAAGGGGAGGGGGTGATGGGATGACGAAGCTGAATGGATGGGTGGTTTGTTTTCATTTAGTTTTCCTTCTTTGTTTTGTTTCATTTCTTCTTTCTTGTCTTTTTTCTGTTGTTTTTCTTGCCATCTGAGGTAGAGGTAAGGACCCACAATGGAACTGATGGAACAGGAAGGAGGGAGGGCAATGGAGGGGTCAGCCATTGAGCCTGTGCTGGGTAGGGAAAGGTATGGAGGTGGGAGTGGAACGTGCCTGTGTAGAAGAGAGGTTA
>JAHTLZ010000198.1:2049177-2079177 GCA_023846285.1 Phrynocephalus versicolor | reverse complement strand
ACCACCACCCCATCACCACCAACATGGGACAAATGCTAAAGAAGAAGAAATAAATAGGTAGTAGCTGAAGAAAAACTCAAGCTCAAATTAATACTCCTATGCAATTAAACATTATTGTTGTCACTCTTTAAATATCAGGCCTGGTGTGGTTAATGGCTAATGCCAGACAAACTACTAAAAAGATTTTAAAAGGTGACAGGACTGGACTAGGGGAGGTCACAGTCTGCCTCTTCTGCATTTTAAAAAGGGTTGAATGGGTCTAATCTTAACATGAAAAAGGGATGCCTGGGTGAGGAAAGCTGAGCCTTCCTTAACTTCCCCATGCTTATTTACTCCAGGCATCATTTTCCCAGTCTGTCTTTGGTACTGGGAGGGAGTGGACCTGGAGAGTAAAGTGACAGAAGTGACAGAAGGCAGGGAGGTGAGGGGAAAGAGGTCAACACCTTTCATTGGTGCTGTTAGTGTGTTATATAAGGGAAAGACAGGTGGATTACAAATGGAAGCTGCTCCACCCCTATTTATGACTAATTTCTCCCTCACAAGGAACTTCTGGTGTATATTATCATCATTATTATTTTTAAAGATGTTATAGCCTTCCACATCACTGCATTCTCACTTGGGCGTGATCGGTCTTTAGTATAAGCAGGTCAAATTGGATTCCTGAGGCATTTTGCCAGGCCTGGTGCCATGTTTGAACCCCACCTCCACCCCACCCACCCCTAACCTGCTACTCTGTCAGCCTCCCTCAGCAAGCTGACTCAGTAGCAGTAGCAAGGTTGGGACAAACCAAGGAGCGGCTCCTGTGTCTTAAATTAAAGATAGAGCAAGGGCAGGCTGCCTGCCAATCATTGCCTTGGTATTTTGCTGCCCCTCCTTCCACCCCCCCCAGTGGCAGTTTGTGAAACGGACAGAAAGTACACACGGTGGTACCTGCAAGGCTGGGCAGCAATTGACCATTTATCTCTTTAGAAGACTTGGTGCTTGAGAGGAGAAGAGACAAGTTGGCTGGTGCAGAAGCCCTCATCTCCCTGCCCTCCTCCCAGACTCTGGGCCTTGACATACTGTTGTGGAACCATGTGGAATGGGGTGGGGTGGGATGAAAAGATGTTGGCTACTGTAGCCGCCCAACCTAATACTTCCCCTCTTAATGTTAGGCATTTAAAAACTTTTTTAAAAAAACCAATAAATTGATCATGCCAGCGTCAGCCGTGGGGCACCTTTCAAAGCTTTGGCACTTGTGCCACATGCCAAGTCTGCATTCCTCTTTCCCTTACCTGCTTCTCTCCAGAACACCTTTGTTTTCACAAGGCATTCCCCAGTCTTGCACTGTAGAATCGGTGCATTTGTTTATTCCACTCTTGAAACTTAAGGCTTGACCTTAGATGCACTCCACCCAATCAGGTGGTGTTTCTGGGACTTAACGAAAATGTAATGAATTTAGCCTATGAACAGGTCATTTTGGAAAGATCCCCCGCTCACCTGTTATCCAAGCTTATAGATTTTATTTTTTCCAAAGAGGTGGAAAAAGAAACATTTCCTTGATTCCAGAAGATTGAAGCCTGACAAGTCAAAGTCCACTCCAAAGCAGATTAACTCTTCTCCCCAACCCTTTCTAGACTGGGTAGTATTCATTTATATTTTTTTATGTATTAGATGTTTATATCACCATCTGACCCACTCTGAGAGGTTTATTTATTTTATTTATTTTATAGTACAGTGGACCCTCGTATAACAAATGGTTTGAATAACATAAAATCTGTACAACATAAAAAATTACGGAGATAGGGGAAATTTGCTTAACAGAAGTGCCTATGGGGCCAATCTGTACAACATAAAAATGGTCGCGATTAGGGATTACTCCGTTTTCAATGCATTCCTATGGGAAATTTGTATAAAGGAAAATTTGCTTAACAGGATTTCACTTGGAACCAATTAATTCCTTTATACAAGGTACCACTGTATTTTTACCCCACCTTTCTCCTTGGAAAAGGACCTAAGGCAGCTTAGCAACAAAGTGAAACAAATTACAAGTACATAAGGAGAACATCTAATAAAGTTGAAATAAAAATAACAATGAGACAACATTAACATATAAATAATATCACAAGACATTTAAAGCTAGTATGACAATGTTAAAAATGAGAAGCGGGCAAAATGGAATAGAAAATGTTTGCTTAATGGGTAATGGGTAAATGCTGGTGTTATGTTTTGTTCTAGGGAAATACCTGCTCAAACAACCAGTAGCAAGCTCCTCTTACTTCTTTCCATGTGGAGGAGAGGGCCTCTAGTGAATCTAGGGAGAAACGGAATTATGTTCCCCCCAAAGTTTCTGAACAACCTCTGCTGAAGTATAAATGTGACAAAAAGTAAACACATTCTGACTATTAGGTCCAGGAGCGAGTGCATACTGGGTATTGGTTCTTTTGACTCAAGTTAGTTTCATCTCCAAGCCCTGTTGATAGTAAGCATGGCTCAAACTGAATGTCTGTAAGATTCTGTAGCAGTTTCCTTGGTTTCTAAAATGCACTCTATGTGGGGCTAACTTTGGAAAGTCTTCAGAGGGTCCAAAAGGCCACAGCCAGATTGCTAACTGGGGCTGGTTACAGGGAACATATAACTCCTCGGTTACAGCAGCTCCACTCGCTGCCAGTCCATATCCAGGCCCAGTTGAAAGTGATGTTTTTAACCTAGAAAAGGTGTAAATGGCTTGGATCCAAGCTAGCCAAAGAGTATCTCCCTCTGTGAGCCTGCCAAGGCATTAGGATCATCCAAGGGAGGCCATTCCCTCGGTCCCATCAACTTCACAGACATGCTTCCTGGGGACAACAGGAGAGGACCTTCTCTGTTGCTGCTCCTAGATTGTGGAACTCCCTCCCATAGGAAGCTAGGCTGACCCAGTCTTCCCTCTGCTTCCACAAGCAGGCCAAGATCTTTCTCTTCAGGAAAAAAAATTATTAATGACTACTGGTCTGAGAAGGGTCTTTTAATCAGTTGTGTTGTTGTTTTAAATGTGTTTTAGTATTGATTTTATTTACTGTTTTTAACATTAAACTGGTTTTATTATTTTTAATATTTGTACACTTACTGTTTAGCTTTTTAAATATTATCTTCTTTTAAATGATGTAAGCCATGTCAGCTCTTTTTTAAGGAGAAAGGTGGAATAAAAATATTTCATATAAATAAATAAAAATTTTCACAGTCATAAAAAGAAAACCAATTTCAGTCAACAGACTGAAAAGATCTTTGAAAACTTCATGAGTTTAGCCTCTAAGCAAAAAACTTTAATACACAATAAAAAAAGGTCAAGCTTTCAACAGGAAAATATGAATACATTAGATCTGGTAATATATCACAGAACATTCAGGTGAGGTGCACTAATTGTTTAATCAGCTCATTTTTGTCCTCATGGGGTTAATTAAAAAGACAGCCATGTCTTTGCCTTTCTCCCAGTTCAATGCATAATTTTTAAACATATATCTAAATACTTCTATCAGCCTTAAATTCCAAGAGTGTGACTGAAACAGCTTTTTCGTTTTACTACAAAATATTCTATGTCCAGTTTCCCAGCCATGTTTAGCTAATGCAGACATTAATTCTTGGCCCAATCTAAGGTAATGCTGATGATGTTCCTTGCATTGAATATCAGTGCTTCCTCCCATCTCTTCAATAAAAGTTGACCCATAAGAACATGTTATCACACTTAATGATTCATGGCTGCTAATGAAGACAGCAGTAGGATGATTAAACAATTAGTGCACATGAATGTTCTGTGCTATATTATCATATGCAATGTAGTTGTTATGCCATTTGTATCCTGAAGATGCCAGAACGTATTTTCCTGCTGAAACCTTGATCTTTTCTTGAGTTTTCAAGTTTTTTACTTGGAACCCAAATGTTTGACATTTTAAGGTCTTTTCTGTATGTTGACTGGGATTGGTCTACTTGTAATCATACTCGAAGAAAGCAGTTTTTTTTTATCTTTGAGCCATGTTTTCTCCACTTAAAAGGTCCCTGGCTCCTAAATTTCATATTTCTCCACTTAGAGTGGATTTGTGAGTCATTATAGCCATGTAGTAGCAACATATGATCCAAATGTTCTACATTCATTCCTGCTCTTGTGAAAACCTTGCTCTCCTAATTTCTGTAGAGTGTCTGGCTCATACTCTTCAGTTGGCTGTGACAGTGGCACTGTTTAAATTGCTAAATCTTGAAAATATGAATTAGTGTGCATAGGTGAGGTGTAAGCGCTAATTCAGGGCTGGGGATCCTTTGGTTTTTGATATATTTTAGATTGCAATTCCCACGGTCCTTTAACTATTGCTGAACTTGTACTTCCTTTTTGAGGTAGACTGAGCTTCTATGAGAGTTCCATTTTGCATTACAAGATATAAAGAATGGAAATATGAGCTGAAATTTCCACCAATCTGTCTGATTCTCATCTCTTTTCTTCATCTCTTTGCCTTGGATGGTAGATACTGTATTAGAAAGCTCTACGTCCCAAAACATGTTAGTGTTGAGATGATTTTGGTAACGCTTTGAAACCAGATGTCTGGTAACACTTGAGACTTACTTCAAGACCTTGAGCAAGACACCATCTTTCCTTCTGCATCATCCTGGAGGCTTTGTGACCTGCAGCATACACTGAACAGCTTACAAAGTGTTTTGATTCCCTAAGGCAGTGTTGGCAAATCTATGGCAGGGGTGCCAGAGGTGGCACTCGGAGCCCTTTCTGTGGGCATCTGACGTTGCCCGTTCACAGCCCGTTCACAGTATTCAGGTTAAATTGCTGTGTAGGCACTTAGCAAAAAATTAGGTGGGTTTTGAATCACAGTTTGGGCACTCGGTCTCTAAATGGTTTGCGATCACTGGCCTAGGGCCAGAAAACACTTAAGAACCAAATATTGACTTGATCCTTCTGTCCAAAGAGGGGACATAAATTAACTCTGTTAAGCTTAGGATGTGGTTTTAAAAAGCAGCAGAGATGTGCTCTCGGTATCCTGGCATCTTGACCTTGAGATCTGCAGAACAACAAATTGCCGGCTAAAACCAAATAAAAAGAAAAGAAAAGACACAAAACATGTGACACCTTAAAGACTAACTTTCATATTTTAATGTAACATTTTGTGGACATGTCCACTTCTTCAAACATATTTATTTATTTATTTATATTTTATTTTAGAGTATTTTTACCCCACTTTTCTCCTTGGAAAAGGACCCAAGGCGGCTTACAGTAATGAGGGATAATATAGAGTCCAGTACAATTAAGACATGTTCAAGTATTTGAGAACAAGGAATTGAGGAACATCTTATAGCATTAATATGCAACATTACATTAAAGCTACAAGGTTATAAGTACTGGTAGTTATAAACACAAAGTCTATGTGAACCTGCAGTGTCGGATTTGCTTTATTTTTTTACAAAATTTAGTTACACCATTTTATGATATATTTAATTGTTTGTGCTGAGCATGTTTTGAAAGTACTGTACTCTGTTTCACAATTAACTTCCATGAAGATTCTGAGCCTTTTTTCTCACAAGTAAAACTCTCTCTGTATGCTGTGAATGGTGATTTTATGATGACAGCCTCAGACCATTGTATTAAAGCTGTTTTGCAGTTTTAGACTGGCTGAAATGCTCTGTAAGATGCCTAATGATAATTACGTAAATGCATTCATTAAAATATAAAATTTCTATCTAAAAGGCCTCCTTGAAGTTTACTAGTAGATAAATAGGTCTAGGAGATGTTGCCCAATTTTCTTGAATTCCTGCCTGGAATGTCTACCCCTGGAATGTGAAGGAGGACCAGTCTTTTCTTAAAGTAGCTTGCTTGACTGCAGGTTTCAGAGGAGTTGCCATTTTCCTGCCTCCAACCGTTCCTCTTTGTGCTGTTTGTTTGTAGTATGTAGCAAGTGGTATGAAATGGTGAACAACTTTCATTTCACATGTGTTCAGTCATGAGGCTCTTGAGTCCAAGTTCTTAGTTCATGGAATCATAGAATCATAGAGTTGGAAGAGACCTCAAGGGCCATCCAGTCCAACTTCCTGCCATGCAGGAACCCCATCACAGTACTCCCAACATATGGCCATCCAGTCTCTACTTAAAAACCTCCAAAGACTCCACCGCCCTCCTTGACAGCATATTCCACTGACAAACAGCTCAAACTGTCATGAAGTTCTTCCTAATGTTTAAACTGAATCTCTTTTCTAGTAGTTTGAAACCATTGCCCAGAGTCCTAGTCTCTGAAGCCATGGAAAACAAACCAGTCCCCTCTTCAATGTGACATCCTTTCAAATATTTAAACATAGCTATCATATCCCCTCTAAGCCTTCTTTTTGTAAGGCTAAACATTAGAGATGGGCACGACTAGGGAAAATGACGTTTTCGAGTTGTCGTGTGTCGGAGGCAGCCCGTTTCGTCTCGTTTCCGTTTTTTGCGAAAATTCGCAAAAATTAGTCGGTTTGTTTTTTCGTGTTTTCGTTTTTGTTAGTACTGGTTTGGGGGGGGTAGCGGGCTCCTGGAGGCAGCTGCAGGAGTCAGCCAGAGCCACAAGTGACGGACTGGCAGACTCTTTGCACCCGCTGCATCTCACGTACTTGCATGTAGTGCAATGCAAGTAGATCTGGCTTAGGGTTAAGATGGGTTAGCGCAAGGGCTAGGGTTAGGCTAGTTACGGGTGAGGTTAGGGTGAGTATCGGGGTGCACCTCTGGGTGCCTCTCTGACCCACTTAGAAGGACAGTGTACTGGCGTATGGGTTAGGCTTAGGCTTAGGGTTCGGGTTTGGGCTACGATTAGTGGGCTGTTTATGCCCGATTGGCACATCCCAGAAGTCTCTGTGGTCAACCTGGCCAAGTGGCCATGCGATTGGTGGAAAATTTGCATGGTCCACTCCCATGGGCGAGCCCATCATTGCGAATGTGCAGGTATAAAAAAATAAAATAAAATAAAATAAAATCAATGGAGACTTTTTTTGCAAGAAAAACCCACTGCTGCTACTGTAAAAATTCAAGCATTTAAAATAGCTAATTTTCGCATGTTTCTGTGGTGCTTTGGTGGGGTTTTGGGCAACGATTTCAAAAAAAATATTGCGGTCGCCATTTTGGAACCCCCCGCACTGCATGGCAAATGAATGCGCCCTCCCAGCCTGGTACCAGCAGCGCAGCAGTAGCAATAGCCAAGGAGAGGGGGGTGGGGAACCCCCCCCCCCAAAATAAAAAAACCCTCCTGGCCTGGTAGGTGCCCTCAGACAGTTTTCACCTGCTTTTAGGGCCGGGAATCGGGTTTTTTTTTTAACTTTTAAAAACTTTTTTTCTGTGCCTCGTGATGCCAGGAACGACCACGACAAATCAGACCAAATTATTCGTTCGTCGGTTCGAGTTCGAGTTCTGGCGGAGTAATTCCCGTTACCGTTTCCGTTGAGCAACGGAAACGAGTAACGGAAACGGAAACAGGAATACCGCTAAGTCGTGCCCATCTCTACTAAACATTCCCAGCTCCCTAAGCCGCTCTTTGTAAGACATTTATTTCAGACTTTCAACCATCCTGGTCGCCCTCCTCTGGACCTGTTCAAGGTTGTCAACATCCTTTTTAAATTGAGGTGCGCAGAACTGGACACAGTATTCCAGGTGAGGTCTGATCAGAGCAGAATAGAGTGGTACTATCACTTCCCTTGATCTAGAAAATATGCTTCTGTTGATGCAACCAAGAATTGCATTGGATTTCTTGGCCACTGCATCACACTGCTAACTCATGTTCAATTTGTGGTCCACCAAGACTCCCAGACCCCTTTCACATGCACTATTTTCCAGCCAGGTGTCTCCCATCCTATACCTGTGCAATTCATTCTTTTTAACTAGATGCAGCACTACATTTCTCTCTGTTGAAACGCATTCCATTAGCTTTGGCCCACTAATCTGTCACAGTTATTTTGGATTTTCATCCTATCCTCTAGAGAATTTGCAACCCCTCCCAATTTGGTATCTACTACAAATTTAATCAGCATACTCTATTCCTTCCTCCAAGTCATTAATAAAGATATTGAATAACACTGGACCCAGAACAGAACCCTGGAGCACCCCACTGGTCATGTCTCTCCAAGCTGAAGAGAAGCCATTTATGATCACCCTTTGGATGCGATCAGTCAACCAATTACAAATTCACCTAACAGTACCACTATCTGTCCCACATTCTACTAACTTCTTTGCAAGTATACCATGGTTCATCCTTAATATTGAAAACATGGGACAAATGTACATTGATTTTCTTGCGCACTTCTCTACAAAACATGTATTCTGCTGTTCAAATTTCCCTGACGTACAAGCTTCTGTGCCAAATTTCTGAGGCAAGAATTTCATCCCAAAAATCCCAGCTGAAGTGTTTGGAATAAGAAATGTTGAGAAAGGAAGCAACCTCATATGGAACCTGGATTCCCACCCCCACCCCACCCCATCCCACACTCTCTTGCAGCCTTGTTAAACCTAAAAATAAGATAAAATAATGCAGTTGTGATCATTCTGTGGCTGCAGAATGGAAGAAAATCAATGATTTAAAAATAAAAATGAATCTTTACCATTTAAACTGGCTTTTTAGTATAAAAAGTGGAAATACTTCTGTAAGCATTTTTATTTAAATACTGTATATTATAGTTCAGAGATGTGGAATAAGGGTTATAAATTCTAATTCTTTATCATGAGACTTCTTTTTATTTTTAAAGCTTTGTACACAAAGATCCAACAATTTGATTGAGTTTTCAATTTTATACAATTCCATAGAATCATAGAATCACAGAGTTGGAAGAGACCTCAAGGGCCATCTAGTCCAACCCCCTGCCATGCAGGAACCCCCATCACAATATTTCTGACAGATGGCCATCCAGCCTCTGCTTAAAAACCTCCAAAGAAGGAGACTCAACCACCCTCTGCGGCAGCATATTCCACTGCCGAAGAGCTCTAACTGTCATAAAGTTCTTCCTAATGTTCAAATGGAATCTCTTTTCCTGTAGTTTGAAGCCATTGCCTCGAGTCCTAGTCTCTGAAGCCATGGAAAACAAGCCTGTTCCCTCTTCAATATGACATCCTTTCAAATATTTAAACATAGCTATCATATCCCCTCTCAGTCTTCTTTTTGAAAGGCTAAACATTCCCAGTTCCCTAAGCCGTTCCTCATAAGACATTTCCTCCAGACCCTTAACCATCCTGGTAGCCCTCCTCTGCGCCCGCTTGAGGTTGTCAACATCTTTTTTAAATTGAGGTGCACAGAACTGGACACAGTACTCCATGTGGGGTCTGACAAGAGCAGAATAGAGTGGTACTATCACTTCCCTTGATCTAGACACTATGGTTCTGTTGATACAACAAAGAATTGCATTGGCTTTCCTGGCCGCCGCATCACACTGCTGACTCATGTTCAATTTGTGGTCCACCAAGACTCCCAGATCCCTTTCACAGGTACTATCCTCCAGCCAAGTATCCACCATCTTATATTTGTGCAATTCATTTTTTTTTACCTAAATGTAGTACCCTACATTTCCCTCGGTTGAAATCCATTCCGGTAGCTTTGGCCTAGCACTCTAGTTTGTCGAGGTCTTTTTTAATTTTCATCCTATCCTCTAGGGAATTAGCAGCCCCTCCCAATTTGGTATTATCTGCAAATTTAATTAGCATACTCTCTATTCCTTCCTCCAAGTCATTAATAAAGATATTGAACAGCACTGGACCCAGAACAGAACCCTGGGGCATCCCACTGGTCACATCTCTCCAAGCTGAAGAGAGGCCATTTATGGTCACCCTTTGGGTGTGATTAGTCAACCAATTACAAATCCACCTAACAGTAGCACTATCTATCCCACTTTCTACTAACTTCTTAGCAAGAATACCACGGGGAACCTTATCAAAGGCCTTACTAAAGTCCAGATAAACAATATCCACAGCATTCCCCTCATCCACTAGGCCTGTAATTCTATCAAAGAAAGAGATCAAATTAGTCTGGCATGACTTGTTTTTAAGAAACCCGTGTTGACTTCTTGTAATGACAGCATTGTTTGTTAAATATTTCCAGACTGCCTGTTTAATAATCTGCTCTAGGATCTTTCCAGGAATTGAACTCAAGCTGACTGGGCGGTAATTATTTGGGTTTTCTTTTTTTCCCCTTTTTGAAGATGGGGACAACATTAGCCCTCCTCCAGTCGATGGGGACTTCTCCTGTTCTCCAGGACTTCTCAAATATTATTGCCAATGGTTCTGAAATTACTTCCGCCAGTTCTTTTAATATCCTTGGGTGTAATTCATCTGGCCCAGGAGACTTAAAATCATTTAATGTTTCCAGATGTCCCTGTACCAGCTCTCCACCTATTCTGTGTTGTAATTCCCATCCTACCTCATCTAGTCTTTGTCCCAGTGGATCTCTTTCTTCCTTTTTGGAGAAAACAGAGGCAAAGAAGGTGTTGAGTAGTTATGCCTTTTCCTTGTCTCCTGTTAGTAACTGGTTATTATCGCCATGCAGAGAGCCTATCATTTCCTTATTTTTCCTTTTGCTGCGGACATAACTGAAGAAACCCTTTTTATTATCTTTAATGTCTCTGGCAAGTCTAAGTTCGTTTTGCGCTTTAGCTTTTTTTACCATCCCCCTGCATATATTAGCTGTTTGCTTATATTCCTCTTTGGTGCATTTCCCATTTTTCCATTCCTTGTACTTGTTTTTCTTTATAGTTATCTGAGTTGAAAGTTCTTTAGTAAACCATTCCAGTTTCTTTAGACCTCTCCTATATTTTCCTCTTGTTGGAACAGTTTTAAATTGTGCCTTTAATATCTCAGTTTTAAGGAACTCCCATCCATCTTGGACTCCCTTCTCTTTCAGTGTGTCGGTCCATGGAATCGCATCCAATAATTCCTTAAGTTTACAAAAATTGGCTTTCTTAAAGTCCAGGATTCTTGTCTGACTATGCTTAGCTTCACCTTCCAACTGTATAACAAATTCCAAGATGGCATGGTCACTTTTACCTAATGATCCCACCACTTCGACCCCATTTATGAGGTCCTCCTTATTGGTTATGACCAGATCTAAAATGATTTTGCCTCTTGTTGCCTCCTCTACCTTCTGGGCCATGAAATTGTCTGCAAGGGCAGTAAGGAATTTGTTAGACCTTGCATTCTTAGTTGAGTTGGATTGCCAGCATATATCAGGATAGTTAAAATCTCCCATTAGTACTACATCTCTCCCTTTTGACTGTGTGGCCATCTGCTCAAAGAAGGCATCATCCCACTCCTCCGGCTGGCTTGGGGGTCTATAATATACCCCCACAGTGATATCCCTCCTGGTTTTTTCACCCATGATTTTCACCCAAATACTCTCAACATGGTTCCTCTGCTGTTTATCTTGTAGTTCTTCAGCAGTAAAAATGTCCTTAATATATAAAGCTACACCTCCTCCTTTCTTACTTGTCCTATTCCTTTGAAACAGGTTATACCCTCCAATGATTACATTCTACCATGTTTCAGTGATGCCAATTATGTCATTTATTTTGCTGTATTAGGAGTTCCAGCTCCCCTTGTTTGTTCCCTATGCTCTGTCCATTGGTGTAGAGACATTTGAGGCTGCATTTGCTTCTTACATGTCCTTTGCTTAACCTGTTTTTCCTCACACTGATAATCTGAACTACTTCTTGTCCTGCTCCTGCTGCAACATTTGGGCTAGTCTCCACAACCCCTTCTGGATCTCTACCGTTAAGAGAATTTTCTCCCTCCCCCTGCAAACTCAGTTTAAAGCTGTCCTTATTAAATCTGCAATCCCCTTGGCAAAAAGATTCCTACCAGCATTGGTGAGGTGCATCCCATCCTGGCCCAATATCCCATCTGAATGAAAAAGCAAACCATGGTCCAAGAATCCGAATCGTTCCTGCCGGCACCATCTCCGAAGCCAATTGTTCACTTCCACTATTGTTCTTTGCCTTTGTGGGCCATGTCCTTCTACAGGGAGGAAAGATGAGATTACCACCTGCCCACCCAGGTCCTTCAGCTTCCTACCTATTTCTTTGTACGCTTCTGCGTTATCCTGAAAGCTGCGTTTGGAAGTATCATTAGTTCCTACATGGACCAAGAGAAAGGGGTTAGAACCAGAGGGCTTGATGAGTCTCGTCAGTCTCTCAGTTATATCCTGAATCTTGGCTCCAGGGAGACAGCAGACCTCCCTGTTCATTTTGTCCGGCCTGCAGATGACCGCTTCTGTTCCTCTAAGCAAGGAATCCCCAACCACCACCACCCGCCTCCGAAGCTTGGTAGATGCCTCCTGGTGCGCTGTAGGGTTCTGATTCCATTGTGCAAGGTCTTGAGGCTGCTCTTGGTGTAGTTCCTTCTCCTGGTCGATAAGGAAGAGAGGTTCCATAGGTTTCTGTAGAGATTTGGGGTGTGTCATCCTTTCTTCCCATCATGTACTGAGTCCGGTACTCAGTCTGATCTTACCACAAAACTGTGCACTCCTCAAACTTGGTTTGTGTCTCCAGAGAGCCTTATCAGTTACCAGCACTATTCAAATGTGAGAAATAGTTTGTCTGATCGACCCTGTTTCCAACCTCTGCATGAGATTAGTCTTTGAGTCCTTAAGTCCCAAGCATGATACAAACTGGGAAATTCTCAGAAGCTTGTAAAATACTGTGTCTTAGATTCCCCTCAAGACATTGTGGCCAATCTGCAACATTATGAAGACAAAACCAGGCCTCCCCTGTGCTTTCTGGAACTGCACACCTTCAGACTCTGGAAGGGTCAATGAATATAAATTTGTCATATGAAAATTATAGCAGACAAGATTGCTGGGGTGGGGAGGAGGGGAAGAGAAATAGCATGATTCAGCTGAGCCCTTCTGGAATTAAATTGTAACTGAAATCAAGTTGATTTAAACAAAATCCATCCTTCCTGGTGGTAGCATGCAGTATGTTATGCTGGAGTAGGTACCTTCGGTACATTTATTTATTTATATTTGCACTTGTTAACCGCCCAATTTTCCCACAGGAACTCTGGGAGGTGTACAACAAATAACAAATACAACAATGCAAACTAAACCCCTGTCATAAACAAAACAAATAAGCTAAAAATGAAACAACACAAATAATACAACAATATATTACATGAAAGTTATCTACCTTCTTTTTGAAGGATAACCGTCAGACCAGATGGTCAGGTACTCGGCAGTGTACATGAAATACTTCAGATGAAGAGTAAATTGGTTAAAGCATTTAGCACACTCAAGTTTACAGTTATGCATTAAGTTGCTAGTACAGTGGACTCTTGTATAACAGACAGTTTGTATAACATAAAATTTGTACAACATAAAAATTCCAGAGATAGGGGAAATTTGCTTAACATAATTGCCTATGGGGAAAATCCGTACAACATAAAAATGGGATCACTCCGTTTTCAATGCATCCCTATGGGAATTTGTATAAAGGAAATTTTGCTTAACATAATTTCATTTGGAACGAATTAATTCCTTTAAACAAGGTACCACTGTAGTAACAAAATCTGTAGCATTCTCCTTTTCCTCTGAATTTCCCCTCCCTACTTGTGAACAACAAGTAGTTTTATGTTTCTTTTTAAATCAGCACTATATGTTGACGTCCTTCAGTAATAGGCAGTCCATGATTTGAATCTGCATTTTGCCTGTATTTTTTATTTTGCTTTGTATTTTTTTTCTCTGGAGGTACAGCCAGAGTTTGATGCAATTACTCAGACAAATGGCATGGCAGGCAAGCCATTAATATGATTCATTTTGACCATTACAAGGAATGTGTCTACTTTCCTTTGGACAAAATACTGCCTTGCTGTCATGTCTCTTCTTGACTATCATGTTTTTTTTCTCCTCCCCCTGCCCCCATCTTTTCATCTTTTTTGTTTCCTGATCCCATATACTGGCAAATGAAATTCATAATGCAGGAGCAACCCTACATCTTCTAAGTGATTCTGCTCTTTATAAAGGGAGATGTAAAAGAGTCAGCATATAGGGTTTCTCTTTTCTGGAAATGAAACGTGTATGTAATGGCTTTGGTTACTAAATTTTTAGGTGTGCTTTTTATATTGAGCTTTTCAAAAGACATTAGGGAAAAAGCAAGTTGCATAAAGCAATGCAGTGACTACTGACAACAACAACTTGCATGTTATGGAATATTGGCTGGACTAGATCTAGAGTTTTAACTTGCTGTAGATTTAAAGCAAGGTGCTTATATTATCTCATATGAATGCTGTAAATGGATTGCAGTGGTAAAACACTGGTGGTTATAGGGTTATATATGCAATATTTTCAAAGAAGCTTTGTAACAACATCTTTCGTGCTGTGTTCTGACTGTTCTCTAGCATATGTGTCTGAAAATTCAAAGTGGCTTGGCAAGTTTGTTGGAAAGCTTCTTCAAAAATTTCCCAGCTATGAGTGGGTATGTAAAAGTGAGTGCCAAGATGAGGAAGTAAAGGATGAGTAATTGATTTCCAGGGCACTGAAGAAAAATCCCAGAGTGTCTTCAGTCCAGATGAGCATATCTAGAATGTGCTTTTCTCCCTAGCATTGTCCAAGGACATTTCCTTTAAAATGCAGTATTAGCATTTAGGAATTCCAAGTGTTCAACCTTTTTTTCTTTCATGCCCCAGAAACCGCATGACCCTCCTGCTTTGTTTAATTGTAAGTGTTATTATTATAGACTCCCAATTATCTTGCCTACATTCCATTGCGTAAAGTGCCAGAGCTCATTTGAGGCACTTGTAATATTGATGATTTGCATTTGGGAACTGGTGCAGGCACTGATGCTGGAAAAGATGCTAAACGGTCCTGATGGACATACATGCTATAAATTGATCTTTCTCTCCTGCATAGAGCTTGTCCACTGCTTCACTGTTGCTTCAAATATACCAGAAAAGGTAAAACATCCACTGACTTGGGGAAAACAAATTTCAAATTGATAAATTAACATTTTAGCTCCAGCAGTTAAACAAATCCATATAATGTCATGTATAGATGCTTAAGAAGGTGAAGTGGGTCTCCCTGGAGCACAGCATGTTTTGCTGGCAGAAGGGTCTAAGTTCAGTTTCTGACATCTCAAAAATGTGGCTTATGTCAAAGTATTATTGTGTCCAGTGCTTCCTCAAGCTAGTTTCATAGTGAGTCCATCAGTATATGCCAAATAAGCCCAAACCAGACCCAATAAGGACATTACACTGGGTGCTTTGCATTGCTGGGTATAAACCTGAAAACCTAATCCTATTGTATTGTTGGGGTGCAACTCTATAACTTTAACAGCCTTAGCCAGCATAATGAACAATTAGGAATCATAGGATCTGAGGTCCATACCATCTCTAGGATGCTATCTTCCCCATTCATAGGGAAAAGCTTTTATGAGATACTCCCTCTGTCATCTTTTATGAAACACAAACTCATGGTACAGTGGACCCTTGTATAACAAACAGTTTGTATAACATAAAATCTGTACAACATAAAAATTCCAGAAATAGGGGAAATTTGCTTAGCATAATCGCCTATGGGGCAAATCCGTACAACATAAAAATGGTATTATTCTGTTTTCAATGCATTCCTGTGGGAAATTTGTATAAAGGAAAATTTGCTGAACATAACTTCATTTGGAACGAATTAATTCCTTTATACAAGGTACCACTTTTCTCATTGGCAACATCACAGCAGATTAATGTCAGGCATGGTGGTAGGAGTTTGACTTGAGCATATTCTTATCAAGGTGTTAACCAATACTGTACATACACCTGTTACTGGTGTTACTGGCTCAGATCATAAGGGAAGCAATTTAAAATTGATCTGTATTGTGTCATAATCTGAATTCTTCGGAGAAGGATATATGGTGAGAATATTAAAAACATTAACGTTACATGATCAGTATCATACGTTGAATAGGGGAGAATGCCCCAGAGACAAGATAAAGAAAATACACTTCATGATCAGTTCCTATGCCTGGATCTTGGAAGTATTCCAGGGTTCCAATCTAATTAGTGTTGACAGAAACTAACTATCAGGGTTCTTTGTACAGATAACTTTTCAGGAGACTCTGCACTTGAACCTGAGGTAATCCACATAGACATCAGTTTTGACATCTCAGTGAGAATTAGGTTTTTGTAGCTCACCTTCAAGGGCCAGGTATAGATCAAACTTCTTTTTGTCACTGTTGGATCATCTTTTCCCCTCTTCTTTTCTCAGGATCAGTTTGACATAGTTGAGCGGCACACACAATGGGGCCTGGATCTGATGGACAAGTATGTCAAGTTTGTGAAAGAACGGACAGAGATTGAGCAGGCATACGCAAAGCAGCTGAGGTACGTACCCAGATGGGACAAAGCCAGCTAGGCTGGAAAGGAACGAGAAGGCTCGGGTTTTCGATTTTAGGTCTGAAAAGGAAAGGGGAGATAACAAATCCCAGGACGTTGATTATGCTGCATTCAGGAAAGGAGTATTTCATTGGACAATACCATCAGTAAGATGAAGAATTTGGTGTGCTAATTTATTTCTCTTATAAATTCTTGAATTATGTATCAGTAGATGGAGCAATATCGTTCTGCCTCTGTGTATTCAGGAGAGAGCTGCCTCAGAGGACTTCTCCAACATGGTTTCCATAGATGGCTCTCAACAAGTATACCTTTGAACAGCTGCTATTATGCCAAGCAAAAATCCCCAGTCAGTAGACAGAGAGCTTTGGGTTGTCTCAGCCACAGCACTGTTCCCCCATTGACAGCAGTGGTTCCTGAAAGTCTTCATGCTACACCACTCTTCCCCGCTGGGGCTACTAGCCCCTGTTTGTTTATTACTCCAGGCTGGGGCTGGGTTGTACTCACTGATTCTTGCTTGTCTAATCCTTATTTTGGGGTCTGAGTTGCCATCCTGATCCTGGTGCCCTTTGGACAGGGCTGATAATCCAGGATGCTTGTTGGTCCTCACAGAGAGAGATATTCTGTCCCCAAGCGTGCAGATAATTAGACGCTGGGAATAAGCAATTAAGATGTGTTGACTTTGTGGCTTGCTTGTTACTATCCAAGTAACTGGCTGGCCACTGGTGGACACTAGTTTGGGTGGACGTTGTGATCCAATACAGTAATCCAGGTCTTAATTGGGATTTCAGTTTTATTTTATTTTATTACACAAACCCAAAACAAAAACAAACATGGTAAAATAACACAATTTATAAAATTAGAGTCTAATTATTGAAAGAGGGTTCAGCATTTATTTTACTTTACAGTTACAGTTGTGACAGGAATCCACTAGTGGCAAAAATATCTTATCTTGTTTATTATTTATATAACAATTGGAATTTCCAGTTTTATGTTTAGGAATTATCTTCTTTTGGCTATGCAGAAAACTTGCTCTCCTATTTACCTTTTTATTTTGATCCCTGGATTCAGCAAAGTTTTCCTGATGTTTGAGGCAGTCTCTGTTCTCCCTTTCCATCATCTTCCATTTATCTGCCCCATCATCTTCAAACTATCCCCTCAACCATTCATTCCAAATGTGCCTGAAGCTGATCCAGAGGCTCTGTTCTAATATGGCTCCTGTCCATGAAGGCCCAGGGAAGTCTAGAGCCTCTGGCTGACTGGCAAGTTCAGGCGTTCTCCAAGTCCCTTTGCTCTTAGGTTGGATTCTTTAGCTGTGACTCCCCTTCTTTTCCCTCTGCCTCCCCAGATGTTTTCTTAGAACATCTGTTCTTTTCCAGGCATTCCAGTACCAGGAATAGAGGCCTCTGAGTTGATTTGTACTGTTCCAAATCTGTCTTCCCTCACTGATCCCTTTTTTCTTTTGTTACCCTTTCCCCTGTCTGCTGTCTCTCATGTGGTCATACTGCAAGCTTCTGTGGGAAAATACCTGCCACTTGTTGCCGTATCATGAATGGACATACAGTATATCTACTGGTAGTAGATCTAAATATTGCAGTGTTTTTACATTAGTTTGGTTCTTATTGTGCCTATAGGTGTGGTTTAAATGTCTGACATTGCATGGGCCTTTACTCCGTTATCCTATGAGTATCTCACTCATCTCAAAACTATGTTGGGATGAGTGAGAAGCATCATTAATTTCTATAGGACCTTTGAACAAAATGTTTCTAGTGAGTTGTACAAAAGTGAATGCAGCCTAAGAACATCGAAGTTCTGTGCTTCAACTAAGAAACTGCCTGGCATTTTTTTCCATCTTGCCAACAATTTTACATTTAAGAAATAACTTCTGGGTTAGCGCAGGAGCCCTTAAACGGGCCCAAGCCAAGCAGCTGATCACAGGGGGCCTTGCCTTTCATATACTGTGGTCCTGCAATATACCAGGACTGTAGTATATGAACCGCGAAATAGTGGGGGACCAATGTACACAAAACCTTCAGTGAAGAAGTTGTAGTTTCCATAAAGCAAATGTTTGGGAGCCTTTGTATTAATCTCTTCCAGTTTTCTCCTCTTCAACAGAAAACACACTTCCAGAGAGAACAGGCTGGCTGAGATTGTTGTTACTGTAAATTATGCCCATGTTTCAAATCTGACCCTCCTTCCTTTTGTCAAGCTTCTTATGGGCTACTACCAGAGCATCAACCAGAAGTTTTAAAATAATTTCTAGCTGAAACTTTTTAGAACCTCCAACTACTAGGTCATTGTGATGAGATAAACCATTGTTATTTTATATTGTACAGTAGTACCCCCGTACCCACTGATTCATTATCCACTGATTCAGTTATCCACAGTTGGCAGAGGAAAAATAAATAATTCAGCAGCCTTAAAGCAAGCTATTGTCACAAAGAGCAGCTGTAAAGCAAGCTATTGTCACACACAGCAGCTGTAAAGCAAGCTACTGTTGCAAAACAGCAGCTGAAAAGCATGTTACTATCACAAAACAGTAGTTTTGGGGAACATTTTGGCATGCTCTCTTATCAGCGGTTTTCATTATCCACGGGAAGGCTTGGAACCAGTCCCCAGCGGATACTGTATAACATCGAAACAAAAATGTCAGTTGACTGTAGCACATCCCATATGTATACTTTGCAAAAAACGGACAACCCTTCACACTGTGCACAGAAATTCCCATCCACCACTCAGCATCCATAGGAAGCTGTACAAGATATTAGCAGCATAATTAAACCATTGACTTCTCAGGTAAGTCTGAGATGTTTAGTTAGGTTTGCCCATTGATATTTTATTTATTTATTTTTACAACTTATATGCCACCCACTACCCAAAGGTCTCTGGGCGGCTTACAATAAGGAATTAAAACAGTTAAAACATCAAATATCAATAAATAATTAAAACAATAATAAAAACCTTACACTAAAATCATTACACTAAAATTGCCATCAGAGGACCCACAGTCTATGCTGTATCAATTAAAAAACTTCTGGAACAGGAAGGTTTTTTACCTGGCGCCGAAATGTCATCAATGTTGGCGCCAGGCGGATCTCACTAGGGAGGGCATTCCATAGCTTAGGGGCAGCTGCCAAGAAGGCCCTGTTCCTACAAGCCATCCCTCTCACCTCCTTGAGGGATGGCTCTTTCAAGAGGGCCCCCTGGCTCGATCTTAATTGCCGGGTAGGTTCGTATGGAAGGAGGCGGTCCTCCTTTGCATCCATATCTTGAATTGACTCAAGAGCCTAATAGAGACACTATCTGACATTTAATCTGTTTGGCTTTCTGGTCCTAGGCTGCTTGTAGTGGAAGAATTTAGGGCAACAGATAAATGCAAGTGTAAAATGAACGGATACCAAGCTCAGTGAGCCACAGTACTGGGAAGCATGTGAGGAAGTGATTTCATTCGCCACCACTTTTCTAGATAGTACTGCCTCTGTGCTCATTCATTTTCTCTCTCCTCCTCCCTTCCATCATCCCACCTGCAGGAACCTTGTGAAAAAGCATCTTCCGAAGAGAACTGTGCGAGAAGACCCAGAAATGAAGTAAGAAATGTTACGTGTGTGCTTTAATTGCATCATCATGAAATCTTCCTGCACAGTCATATATTTTTTTGAGGAAAAAGCTGTAGACTCTATACCCCCACCACCACTACCCCGAAATAGGTCAATGTCAAGAGTTTTCATATTTTTCCTTTCCAAAACTGAGACAAGTCAGTGGTTCTCTAGTGTTGGCTACCCAAGCCATTCAGGATAGCTGTATTCATGGGAATTCTGGTGAAGCAACTCTGGCCGTCACTTCACGAGGCTCCTCGCTTCGGAGCGTCATTGCCTTCGCTTTGAATTCGAAGGCGGTCACGTGGTCTCCCTTCGCCCCCACCCCTTTTTCTATGTACTCACGCGGGCAGCTTTTCCGTTCGCATCGAGAATGACCTCACGAGCTCCATTCGCATCCAAACACTCATGTTTTTTGCCCGTTTCCCGCGGTCTCCGCTTTTTTAAAAAAAAAAGGAAACGGTGTATCGATGCATCGATGCTTGGCTGTCAGTTACGGCGAAGCCCTCTAAATGTGTGACTCTTTGCTTCATAATTATTATTTACATTATAATTTCCATTGGCGGCCTCCTAAAACTGCTGTTCCCCATCATGGTCACTAGGTGGGCCATCGCACAACGATTGTACTTCTTATTTCAAAGGTCCTCCAGGACACTGGAGTAACCCCCTCCTTACTCCCTAGAGTATACACCAAGCCTCTTCCGCCTTCTTCCTGCCATTCTCCCGGTATCATGCCTCCATCGCGTTCTTCAGCCCGCCTGCAGAAACTCCATAGGTATAGTCCATACATTATTGCTGTGTTGCACAATGTCAATACTTTGTTGAGCACTGTAGCTTTGTTATTTCTGAGAAAGGGAAGACGAGTTTTCCGACGCCGAGTGCTTTTTGGCGAGGCGTTGAGGGCATGCAACGCTTTGATATGGGTTAATTCGGCTTGGATAAGAAGCTCGCCTCGAGAGAAGCTTTTCTGGTGTTACCCAGGACGTTCTCAGTGGTTTCACGACACGGTTCTTCAGCTTTGGGACGATCGCCAGTGGTTAGAAAACTTCCGTATGACTAGAAGAACACTTTTTTTGGGTGGCCGATAAGCTGCGTCCGTTTCTGATGCGCAGGGACACAGTTATGCGCTCAGCTGTCCCAGTGGAAGAGAGAGTGGCAATCGGCGTGTACTTTTTGGCAAGCCGTTCTTGCTACAGAACCATCGCTCTAGTATTCCAGAAAGGAAGTTCAACTGTTGCAAGCATTGCAATCGAGGTTTGCCTTGCAATGGAACACGTTCTTCTTAAGGAAGAGGTCCGCCTGCCTGAGTTCAATAAGGTAAGCTGCTTTCGGCCATCCCAGTCTTTACTTGTACTCTGTACCAGCGCCTTTACGGTTTAGGAAACTAATGATTCTTTATGTTTATTTTCTCTGTTTCTACAGATGACATCATCTATGAAAATGTTCGGGTTCCCACATGCTATAGGCTGTATCGACGGAACGCACATTCCGATAAGCCCCCCCAAATTGCAGGGGCCGGCTTACTTTAACAGGAAATCATTTCATTCTGTATTGCTTCAGGCTGCTTGCGACGGAGAGGGAATTTTTTTCTCTATGTTGACTGGTCATTCAGGTGTTAATCATGATGCCCATGTGTTCAGATCATCTATGCTATTTAGTCGGATGGAGGAAGGAACCCTAATACCTGGCAGTCCTATGTTCCACTATGCAGGGGTGTCAATACCTCCCATTATATTAGGGGATGGTGCCTATCCATTGTGTAAGTGGCTAATGAAGCCCTTTGCTGTTACTAGAAATGACAGGGAGCGCCACTTCAATAAGGTTTTTAATCGCTCAAGATGCGTCGTGGAGAGAGCATTTGGGCGGTTGAAGGCCAGATTTAGACGTTTGTCTGTTAGGATTGAGGCACACATAGAGAACGTGAATTCAATTATTGCCTCTGCTGTGATTCTACACAATATATGTGAGCGTGAAAACCATGACATACTTGATGAAGAACAAACTTCCATACCCCCACCTGAAACACATGATGATTGTGAAATAAATGACTACCCGAGGTCTGGGACTGCACGTGCAGAGGCTGAGGCCGTGCGGAATGCTATTGCGGAGTACCTGTTTACCCATGTGAAGTGACAGGGGCACAAAATAACTAGTTCATCTACTCAACTTTACTATTTTATTGTATACTTTCATTTGCAGTATAATTGAGTGGGTTTACAGTACGGGTTCTTCCTGTTTACTTCCTTCCGTTAATAAATGTTTCTGTTTAACTTGCATTACTTTCCTTTAACTTAACTACAAAACACCAGTAGGTTTTGCAAACTGCTACACCGGCTATTCAAAAGAATGCCTGACAGAGGTATTTGCTTCAAGATCATACAATGATCTGTTGTATACCTTGCAAAAAACCAAGGCACTGTACTACATTCATAGCAGTTTCTGAACGCATACCTTCCAAAAAAAAAAAATGCCTTGCTTTTGAGTTCATCTTGCCTGTTGTCTGTCAGATGAAGTACTTTTGAACACATGCCTTTCAGAGAGGCCCCCCTTTTAAGAAAACAACATTCCGATGTTGTTTTCTTATAACACCTCCCTCTTGATATGCACAGTACTGCTTCCAGAGCATACTTAAGAAGGAAGTTTCAAATTACAGTTCCCTCTACAAGCATTTTATGGCCTAATGGCCCTGAAGGAAAGGCATAAATAAACTGTATGTGTTGCCTTTAGCCACATAAGTAACCTAATCGCATATTTTTTTATCCTTTGCTTTTAGCTTTTGAGGGAGAAATCTGTTACTAATGCACTACTATGAATTTCTTGGTTTTGAAGTGCATTATTCTTTACACTTACTGCAAAATACTATTAATTCCTTTGGATTAACAGTGTGAACATCAATAATTGCACTTTACAAATTCAGAAACCTGTTATCATTGTAGCATTATGAGAATATAAGGATCATACTTTTAAAATAAATAATCATGCTATGCAAAATATACCTGATATAATAAAACTCTGTAGGCGATGCTGCCTGTATTTCAGTCTCGTGGTAAAAGGTTTACAAAAAAAAATTCAGGAAGCTTTGAAACAAGAAAAAGGCCCCTTCCAAGCTAAAACTTAGGTACAGTACATTAAAAATGATTGTTTCTGAGTTTACAGTACCATTTTCATGCTTTTAGTAATAGTATTCTGCTCACGAGTGCAAATTGTAGCATCATAGTTTGTTTAGTAACAACTGCCGTGCATAATGGGGGAATAATTGATCACATTTTCACCATCCCCACATTGCTCCATTATACCTGCAGAAAAAACCCGTAACTGCTGCTGTGGTCTGCAGTTAAGAGTCTTAACTAACAGCAGAACACAGTGTCAATCATTTGCCTTAATACATTAGGTCAGTTCTCATTCCCAGACCTCAATGATACCAAAAGGGAGAAGATGGAAAAATTTTCTTGATGTGCTATGGCATATATACCATCAATTAACATACTTCCTTCAAATAAGTCAGCAGTACTTTGTAAAGGCAAAATGAAACCTAATGAAACATTTTTGCACCACATCCTAGCCAGCTGAGCCACAGGACAGGGGGCCCCTTTGTAATCAATCACCCATCCCCCTTCCCAAATTGAGAGCACCTTTCTGTTGAAATGCTAATAAAGGGAGCCAAAAGGTGCAAGGGAAGGAAGTTAGCATTCAAGGAAGGTGAGATTAGTTGCTGGTGTCCATTCAAACAGAAGGCTTTTCCTAGGATCAAAAATCCCAGAGGGAGGTATAGGGATGGATTCTGAGGACAATTCAGAGAATTGCACAGCCAGTTCTGTTCAATCCAAAATTAAGAGAGGGGTTATTTGGGGAAACGAGGAGACTTCAGCCTTAATTAAGGTTTGGGGTGAGGCAGAGATAAAATATGCCTTGTCTTCCCTCAAAAGGAACATTGAAATCTATGAGGTTATTTCTAAAGAACTACGAAAAATTGGATTTTTTAGATCAGGCACGGAATGTAGAACTAAATGCAAATCGCTTCGCAAACTTTACAAACAGGCTGTAATTCAAAACAGTACTTCAGGTGCGGGGCGTTCAAAATTTATTTGGTACGAGGAAATGGCAAATATTTTCCGAACAGACACCTCAATTCACCCCTTGCGGACAACCGAGAGCGAGTCCGGCGGGAGCGCTGGTAAGCATTGACTATTAATCTTTAAATATATTACATACAATACGTCACGTTTACTGTATTTTATTGAGATATATAATGGAATTAATAGTAACTCCACTGCTATTCAGAAGTACAGTCATTTGTTCTTAGAACACGTTGTGTCCTTCGATAAACCGAAACAACGAAGGAATGGGATGAGTTTTAAATCACTCTGATTAACGGGCGGATGCGTTTAATTTCCCTCCATAGATTGATTTAGTGTTTTTTTAATTAAGGAACGTTGCAGCACTGCATCGATGTATCGGTATCCCTTTTTTTATTAGGGAGATTATATATGTTATTAAAAGTATCCGTAATTTATTGTCCTTAGGATATATTGTATCTCCGTTTGAAAGAGATATTCGATGCATCGATTAACACTTGATAAATGAGCAGGATAAAAAACAGTGGATATTTTTACTTCTGATTTGAAAAAGAAATTTAAAACTAATTATGTTGGCTCTGAATACGTGCAATGATACTAGATTAGTTTATTTTCTTTGGTCAAAATGCAGTTTGCTTAGTTGAGACGACATGCATCCGTTTGTAAGTGTTGCGGTTTTGAACGGAGGGCGATGAATTTATTTTACCGGAAACTTAAAATTTAATTATTTCTGGCCAAAGGAAATGGAGGGGCGGGACATGCATCACCAGTAACCAACCATGGAAGCTTAACCTTTATGTGCTCCGGATACTAAATAAAGCTTCCTGTTCTTTGCCTTTTCCTGTTTTGCAACGCGAGGGAAACATAAAAACTTAAATTCCTCTTCTCACATGCAGCTACCACGGAGACAATGCATGGTGTTAGCGGTAATGCCGGATCACAGTCCCTCTTCGACGACAGTGAAGGCATGAACCAAAGCTACGTGGCTTCGGAAGCTTCAGCAATTGGTAAGGCAGACTTTAAAAGTTATGCGGGAAGGCCATGTTTGGCAAACGGTCGGTGGTCGGATTATTAGGAATATCATGTAAATGATATCCTTACAGACCATAGTAGTTTAACTTAAACATCAATAATGTAATGTACTCCGGTTTAAATAAATTATTTTATTTTCAGAATATCAACCTACAGACGGTTGTGAACCATCAACATCTGGCTGTTCTTCTTCCCAGAGTCCACAACCAATATTAACAGAACGGCGTGGTAAAAAAGGTATCTTTACCTCTGAGTATGATAATTTGAACCTAACCCAAAAAAAATACCTTTATTAACCACCCTAGTTTATGTGAGTAATTTTGCAAAAAAAACAGTTGTGGTGACAAATGAAACACCGTGCTATTAACACTCCCTTACTTTAATTTCTGGCCCACACAGCTTCTGTGCTTACTCTGTAAACACGACTATTACATTCAATGCACTTAAATGATGGGATTGTTAACATCTATATTTTTTAATATTAATTTACTTTTGTTTTAATGTTGCTTAATTATTCAGTTACTGCATTACCCTTAATGCAGAAAACAGTGATTTTGACATACCCATTAATTCAGATTAATTTTAAATTTTTTTTCATTTCTCCTTATTAAATTCAGACACAGTGGAAACAACGAACTATGAGGCCACGCTTGATCCTGCAACCAGGCTAGCACTACTAAGGAAAAGGAAGCAGAGATCTACAGCAGCAGCACGCCTAGACAACACACTAACAGGTTTTGTGGACTGGGTTAAGGCTTCCGATGATAGGAAAGAGTCTACACTGAATGCTTGGAACCACCAGGATATGATGTTCCAGAAACAGGTTATTGATAATTTAAGGGTGGCTTCAGATTCTCTTGCTAAACTAACCCAATTCTTAACAACTTCAGGGACAACAGACAAGGTTTACATGGATGGAGAAGCCTCCCATAAAGGTCAACACACTAAAAACCAATCTAAAATCATGCTCTCCAATGGTTCCCAAACCAATGATAATGTAGCGAACAGTGATTCTGATGGAGATTCATCTGGGACCACAGGGTCAGGTACTGCCTCCGAACTGGAGAGTGACACTGAATGCTCAGTATCACTCCTGCCCTCTAGGTCTGCAGCTTCCCATGTTTCAATTGGAAAAACAAAAAATGGAGCAACAGTTCAGGGAGGTAAACCTGGGGAAAAATTGCTGCAGGGCCACAAAAACACCCCTATGACTAGTACTCAGAAACAGGGAGCAGTAGAACCAGATTTCCCACTGTCACCGTACCTGATTGTAAAGCAGGAAAGTGCTACTGAGAACTTTGAGTCCAGAAAGGTAACCCCTCCAAAAAGAAGACGTATCAAGAAGAAGATATTTTCACCCTAGTTGATTACTGCTTCTAATTTGAGTGAATAAAATAACAGACCATTGTTGGGAGTAGGGACAGAATACCCAGTACAAGGCTTTTAATGTAGAAATGCTGAAGTGCTTCACATTTAAAGCAAGTTCAGTAACAGTAAAACCAAAAACAGAAGTACACCACTAATCAACCTAATATAAACTGTAGTGTGTGTTTTTAACTTGATTTATTAAGCCTTTCTCTGATATTTACATTACAGTTGTATGCTCTGTAAGGTATGCATTTCTAGGTTATTTTAACTCACTGGGTATTCTCCCCCTTCACTCACCCATAATCAACTAACCCAGACAAAATAAGTAACAGAAACAGAGATGTTGTCCTAAGAAACTTTTTATTTCTAACCACTCAACAGGTACAGTATAGGTATCTGCACTTTACTGTTATTTGGAGTACTTAAAAGTAAACTATTCAAGAGGAGGAACAGCCCTCTACCAGTTCTACTGATGAATGCAGTTCTCCAGGGTAGGTAACACTGGTCTGTGTTCTTATACAAGACAACAAAACTAATACTTTAAAAGCACAGATTAGCTAGAAATTACTTCTAAGTTTCTTGCTCTTAGCAGAACGAGTGGACATTGCATATCAGATTCCACAACATAATCAAATATACATTCCTTTATCCACATTCCTTAAGTGGGATACTTTATTAACCAGTACTTTTTGGACCCCAACAATCAAAGGTTAATAAAAAAAAATATATATACTTTGCTAGTTAGAAGTCAGATTCATCCATCTTTACTCCAAGAGACTAGGATTTTCAGTGGTTTTCTGTGTCCAGGCTTAAGGAATTCTGTCTGGAACCTACAGAAACAGTTTTTAAACAATCTAACAAGAACAACATTTAAAGTGCATCAATAAGTACCATATCTAGTAGGAGAATTGTTCAAAGTGCACAAGCCAGAATTAAAGAAAACTCAAAGTAAGCAGCCCTAATATTTTCTTAGGAGCTTATTTATAAATAAAACATGTAAATATTGGTTGTACATTCACAGTTAGGCAAAAAAGAATGAACCCCGGTACGGTGCTTGGCACAACATAAGTCCTGTAGCAATTGCTTCAAGGAAAAATTGGTTATAAAAAAAGAGAGTGTTCATCATCTAAATTGTCCATCAAAAAAAAAATTATTTATCGCCTACGGCGCCTTCTTCGGGCAGGTGCTTGCCCCCTGTTTCCAGGGAGCACAATTTCTTCTAGGGCGGCTATTCTCTCAACCGCCTGCTGAAGAGCTGCCACCCAGTTCTGATGTTCAGCGCGGGTAACTGGTTGCAGCATAATGTCCACTGGTTGATCCTCTTGTAACTCTGGAAAGAAGAAAATTATAGGTATTAATTGCTAAAGAACATTCTTCTATAAGTAAACACACCTCAGTGAAGCCCAGAAATGACTTTCACACACCTTCATGCTCGACCTGGTGTTCCTGCACGTTGCCTTGACCTGCAGCTTGATTTGCATGGCGTGGACCCTCTTGCTCCACTGGTGGTTCGTCATCCATGGGCATGGCCTGTTCCTGGTCTTCCTCGGAGTCATTGGCCTGCTGCTCCAACGCTTCCCTTCTGTTTGGCTGCCTCTGAGGCCTTAGGTCACCTCCCCTGTTTCCAAGCCTCCTTCCTGGTCCAGCTCCTATAGAGACATAGGTTGGAAATAGTTGTATAGTGGAAACCGCCCTGCTGTAACACTTTTGAAGAAATCTATATCAGTGCATGCATGCTTAATTTAAGTATAAGATATCATTGCCAAAATTTTTATTCTAGGGAATGATTTGTAAATCATTCCCCTTCCTTTTATTGTACTACAGAACATCTACTTGAGGCCACAAATTTTTAATGTAATGGTTGTAAATGTCATTACAGCTACTTAATTTTAAGCAAATAATCTTATAGACTATTTCAAATGTTTCAATGTATTCTTAACCATTAATTGCAGCACCATTACATCAGAATTTGCCTTGAAATCATAAATTATGTGCCACTAACAGTTTTCAAATTACAGTTCTACGTATTTTAACACATCATATTTAAGCCTAAAATAGTAAAGATTTGTGAAGTACTTTATATGGCTTACCCAAAGGAAAAAGATGCCGAGGATGGGGCCTGCCAGCTTGAATCCAAAGTTGCAAGAGTTGATTCCAAAAGGCTGATTGTTGACCCTCTTCAGCATCCTCTCCAAAATAAAATAGTGCCCTGTTGAAGTTCTGTCTTATCGTTTTAAATTTCGATCTTATTTGCGTTGGATTCCGGGCATAGTTAAGTCTAGCTAACTCTCTGGCTGCCTGCCTGAAAGCATCCTGGTTCCTTCTGGGCTGGAGATGAAACAGTACTGGGCCCATTTCATTCTGAATAAAAAAATCCAGAAGACTGGACACCTCAGCCTCCGACCAGTAGCGGCCTCTTCCTCCCTCCATATCAAAAGCACAGACCTTGATCTCTTCTGAGCTGTACAATAATTTTTGAAATGCACAACTGCTCTCTAGGTAACTCCTAACTCTCCACGGGTGGCTTGGAAAACTTGAGGGGTTTTTATAAGGTTGGGCCAAGGGACCCTGCACATTTCTCTGGAAAATGAAACTAATTTTAACCAATAGGATTAAGGGTCAACGTAGAGTTCACTTTCCAGGTGCCTAGGAGTATGTTTATCTATCCTTTCACATTTGTAAGTTAAATTACTGCAAAACTGTACCTGGGGTTGTTTTTAAAAAAGATGCATTTGTCCTAATGCAAGGAATACTAATAAACTGTACAATGCATTTGTTTATGAATACTGTTATTTAGCATGAACAGATACCTGTGCAATTTGCAGAGCTCATGCAAATTACCTCCAGATTTATCACTTCTACCCAGCATAAATGGGTGAAGGACAGGAATGGAAACATTTTCTAGCTAGTGCAATGAGTTGGCCATTGTTCCTGGAGGAAAATGGGTGGAGTTTGTAATTGGATGGCTCCAAGTAGGCCAGCACCTGCCTGCAGATAGAGAGGCTCTATTGTTTGGAGGCTGATGGCCAGCAAAAGGTGAAAAGTTCAGGACTCAGGACTGACCATTACGAACTATCTTGGAATGTACCACTGCAACTGTTGGTCATAATTGGGGGTGTTTATATGTTTTCACGGTTGGGTGTTACTGTTATTATTTGTATTATGTCAGTTAATGGTTATCACAATAAAGTTACAACTTTTGGTAATAGAGCAAGACTCTGACTGTTTGTTTGAAAAGTTTTTTCAAAAGCTGCTTTTATAATAAGTACAATGGAACAGTCCTGACCTGCTGAAAGGAAAGCATAGCTATGTCTGCTTTTCGATACACCGGTTTCTAAATGCCCGCATATAAACTGCTCAGCTTTACCAAACAAGTACATAGTTTGAACCTGGGACTCCAGAAATAGTTTTTTTTAAGTTTTTATTTTGCAGCTAAGAATCTAAGTTCCTAATAGAATAAAACCAGTTAATTAACCTTTTGGGTGGTGTTTCATTTACTGGGCAGATATGAGGTGGGGGGTATACTGGGTCAGCCAGTATGGCTATTTGGCAGCGATCCATTATCCGCGCTGCCCGTGTTCCCCGCATTTAAGAAAGGGGTTTCGAG
>JAHTLZ010000198.1:1995397-2042897 GCA_023846285.1 Phrynocephalus versicolor | reverse complement strand
GGGCTTTTCCGTTTTTTTTTCCCTGAAGCGTTTTGGGTTTTTTTCTGCCGAAGAATTGGAAAAATTAAAAAAAAGAAAAAAAGATTATGGAATGTTTTATTTTAACATGATGAGTAAAATATTTTAAGATAGGTTGTTTCTAATATTTTCCAAATCATTTCTAAAAAAATATACATATTATCAGATTATTCTAATTTCTCTGCACTGAGAACAAGCAAGTCCTAGGTTACAAACTGAACTCTCCAGTGGAAAGAGGTTTTATATTATTTTTATTTAATACTGTGGAGAGGACTAATACTGTATTTTTATTTAATACTGTGGAGAGGAATTATGAATTCTTAATTCTGGATTTTTAAACATTGTTTTGTAGAGTTTTTTTTTTGTTCAGGAGATTGTTACTCCATTTGTTACATAGGTTTAGAAATAAATATTATTTTAAAAGTAAATTCTGTTTGTAACAATTGTTTGGATACACTGTTTCAAGTCAAATTGTCCATAGTCATATTTTATGTTCCTAAAGCAGGGGTCCTCAAAGTTTTCAAACAGCGGGCCGGTCCACCACCACCCAGACACCACTGGGGGCCGGATCACAGTCCAAAAGCAGCTGCGGAGGCTGGCTTGTTCACAAAACAGGGGGTAGGTGGGGGGGTTGCAATTGGTCCCAGGGGCCGGATTCAGGACCTTGGGGGGTCGCATCCGGCCCCGGGGTCCTTAGGTTGAGGACCCCTGTCCTAAAGTAACAGAATTTCTTTCAAGCTGTAGAGGGGGGTGGGGAGTGCTAATGTAGCATTTGTTTCCATTTTTCCAAAAATTTCCATTTTTTCCATTTTTTTGGGGGGGGGGATGGAAAAAAATCCAGTTTTTTTTTTCCGAGCTTCAAAATGTCCAGAAATTTTACATCTCTGCTCTCACAGGAGAGCAAGCTGGTCTCTTCTCTGCTCTCCTTCTGGCAACAGAGAAAGACCTTTCTTTTTTTGGAAGCTTTTAAATACATAAACTGTTGCTCAGGAATGAGTTTTAACCATGTGTGTGTGTTTTGTTTGTTTTAAAGCATTTAAAATTGTTCTAGAGGGGTTTTATTTAGGGCTTTTTAATAATGAATGTGTGCAGTTGTATCCTAATAATGCAATTTACCATATTTGTAAATATTTGTATTTTAAAGACCATTTGTAAGCTGCTCTGGGTCTCTCTACAAGGATAAAGGCAGGGTAGCAAATAAAAACATATCTACATTTTGGATTTTTCAAAAATTGCCTGAGGCTCAGAGATTATCACAAAAATCACAGCTTCCCTTCTGAAAATACCAGGGGAGCTGTACGAACCTTTGATGTGGACTATTAAATAAAGGATACTATTGCTCAAAAGCCAGGTACCATAAAATAACAACATGCACATACTACTTACATATACTGTACCTTCTACCTACATGAGTACTCAAATTTTACACTGTGTGCACATGTAAAACAACAACAACTGGGGTTTGGTCACCTAGCACACTGCCATTCCTTCTGTGACATATTACACAGCTAGTTTCCCCTTTTCTCCCTCCATGGAATGAATGGTCCTACCTGTTTATTCGCACACGAGGCTCTTCTCCTTGTTTGGGCTGGGATAGAACCCACTTTAGGATTTCAGCCATGCCTTAAAAGCTTAGCCCTAGTGTCTGGAGAAAGTTTCAGATGAATTGGAGTGATCTTCCAGCCGCCTCAGACAGTTAAAGTTGCTGGAGCTGCTTCAGCAAGGTAAATAAAAAAAGGTATCGGTCCCATCTGCGTTCCTGGGGCAGGACGGCAAAAAAAGCTGGGAAACAGTATTGTTCTTTTCGTAACTATGCCGTCGTCAGATTTTCATTGTCACTCCTTAGATTTTTTTAAAATCTCCTTCACTTTGTGTACTCCCAAGCAGAGCAATAAAATGTTGGATTATATCATTCGGTTTTAGACCTGCAAGCAGAATGTCCTGTTTAAGTTTATTGATTATGTTGTTCTTTGCTTTGAACGCATCTGAGAAAGACTAATGCAGTTAATTATTGTTCCCCCTAATTTTTGTCCCCAGTGTGTGGGGGGTCCTGTTTTGCATACGCGTATGACTCTTTCCCCCCCCCAAAAAAATGGGGGAGGAAAAAGCCCTGTACGGATGAGGTTAGAGGTGCACACACTCACGCCTTTGAAGGAACCTATGATCCTCAAAGGGGTGAGGTGAATGGTCTAAACCAGTGGTTCTCATCCTTGGGTCCCCGGATGTTCTTGGACTGCAACTCCCAGAAATCCTGGCCAGCTCAGCTAGTGCTGAAGACTTTAGGTAGTTGTAGTCCAAGAATATCTGGGGACCCAAGGTTGAGAACCACTGGTCTAAACCTTAGATCAGGCATGTCCAAACTTAGGGCCTTCAGATGTTTTAGACCGCAACTCCCACAGTCCTTTGCCATTGGCAATCTAAGCTTAGAATTCTGGGAGTTGTGGTCCAAAACATTAGGAGGGTTGAAGTTTGGACATACCTACCTTAGATCATTAAACCCAGAAAGGTTAACAAAACTGAAGTATGTGGCATGAAGATTCTCACCAGTTCCTGGAAAGCAAAACTTATGATGCCCCAATAAAACAAGTCACTGAATTGTCAGCGATGCCCCACATCAATAAGCCAATCAGAGAACACACCGCCTGTGTCCTCCTTAGAGTATAAAAGAGTTATCCCACATTTGGTGCCTTTGGCAAGGCTTCTTGTTCCTCTGGGTTGTTGCTCACTCTGGCTCTCTTTCCCGCAGAGCAAGCGGAAGTTTGAGCGTGACTGCAGAGAAGCAGAAAAAGCTGTGGTGACAGCCGAGAAACTGGACCAGGACATCAATGCTACCAAGGCAGATGTGGAGAAGGTCAGCGTTTTGACTGGACCGGGCTACCGCTTCCACCCCAGAGGGGGGTGGGCAGGCCAGGCCTGAGAGTCTTATCTGTAGTGGGACCGATGAGTCGGGTGCTCAGTCACCTCGGTTGATGTCCAGTGATGAAACCCTCTTCGGTCTTGTCATGATTTTCCTTGTGCCGCATGAAGTCCTCCAGCAAGAGCACAGCAGCTACAGGCTTTCCATTACTGTGGCAAATCAAACCTTCCATGTACAAAGCCTTATCGTGATTCAAAGCTTTGTTCTGTCCAGACGAGTAGCGTATATAGTACGACCTCCCCGTTGGTTCCAAGCCCCACCCCGGATACTGAAAACCAGGGAGAATAGCAAACACTATACATAGCGGGGTAAAATAAAAACATTAAAAAAGAAAGCATTTTCTATATTAGCTGAACTGGCCACTCTATAGTTTGCAGAGCCTGGAAAGATGCTTGTTTGGAGAAATTTCCACTCAATGTGACCACTGACGCGCTGACCGAGTACATCTGGGAATTGTCATCCAACGAAGTTAACTTCTCCGGTCTTTGTTTCATAGCAATTAAGACTCAATGTTTTTATGCACTTGAAGCGGAGAGTCTTTTGGTTGACAGGCAAGCGATTCTGCTATTGCGGCTTCTAGTTGACTGTCATCATAAAACAGATTAATACTGGGACAAAGGGCAAGATGTTAAGAAGAGTGTTTATTTTAAATTGAAGAAAATTTTAGTGTCCTAAATATTCTGGGTATAGAATCATAGAATTGTAGAGCTGGAGGGAGCCCCATACTGTGAGATACCTTGTCAAGGTAGCAGTGTGCCTCTAACTCTGGGGTGTAGCTCCAGAAGAACAGTGTCCAGAGGAACCAGCTTTACAGAGTAGATGCCAATTTTTTTAGTATCTTGCCCTTTCCCCCTATATTGCTCTATATCCCTGTATAACAACAATTAGTTCAATCCATCTTACCAGCTCTGAGCCAGTTGAGGCCTTTTGTAGGCATCTGAGGAGAAGACTTGCCCTGTGTCCTGTGGAATAAGAGATGTCTGTTGAATTTTTCATAGTTCTAGAGTTCGTGGTAATATGGCAATTTCCACATAGTGTACTTTTTTCCAGGCCAAGCAACAAGCCAACCTGCGTAGCCACATGGCTGAGGAGAGCAAAAATGAGTATGCTTCATATCTACAAAAATTCAACCACAATCAAAGCCAGTTCTACTTCCTGGAAATGCCACAGATCTTCAATGTAAGTCTATAAAGAGCACTTTTGAAGGGATACTTTAATTTTGATTTTTGTGCCCCCTCTTATGCTAAATGATCCTTAAAAGCAGCCTGTGATAAGTAGTAAAAATAAAATTAAACGAAAGTTGCAAATCAGTCACGAAGAGTCGGTCATGACTGTAATGACACAACACACACAACACACAGTTTAATTCATAGCGCTGGTTTTAACCTATAAAGCCCTAAATGGCTTGAGTCCAAGCTATCTTAAGGACCCTGTCTCTCTCTATGAGTCTGCCCAGGTGTTCAGAGAGGATGTTCTTCCCAGGTAAGAGCTTCCTCTTGGTCCTGGCAGCTTCATGGGTGCATTGGGTGGCCACATGTGAGAGAGCCTTCTTGGTCTCTGCTCCCAGACTCTGGAACCCCCATCTCACAGGAGGCCAGGCTGGCCCCTTGTTTGCTGTCCTCCCACAAGCAGATGAAGATCTTTCTGTTCATACAGACTTTCCCTTAGTGATTTGCCTGGCTATACTTACAGGAAGCAGAGTGGGGAATTGAACTTCCAACTATTGGCTACACAACCAGATACCTAAACCACTGAGCTATCCAGCAGTTTCATTAGTTCTCAAAACGTTTTGGTTGCATGGCTCCCTTTATTTAATGACCACTGGCCAAAGCTTCTCTTGCTCAGAGGGGCCATTAGGGGGTCTTTCTCCTACCAGGGGCAGTATCTTGACCCTGCCCCAGGGCATTCTGCCCTGCCCCACCCCGAATATCCCCAGGGGCCCACCTCTTTCCAGGTCTTGATGCAAGAAACTCACAAGACCACCATGCAAGAAATATCAGGCACTGTAGAGATGGGGAAAGGAGAGTCAGTAAGGCACATGGCTTCCAGTTCTTGTTTGCCATGAAAGTGATAGAGGAGCTGTTTATGGAGCTATGAACAGTTCCCCAGTGGTGGCGAACCTTCACCACTCCTGATGTTTTGGACCACAACTCCCAGAACTCCAGGTCTGTATAGCCAATGACAAAGGACTGTCGGAGTTGTGTTCCAAAACGTCTAGAGTGTCGAAGGTTTGTCAACACTACCCTACAGCCTTCATAACTCTATCTTCCCCCTGTTTTCCCATGGCGCCCTGGCTGGGTTTCACTACTACTCATGGAACCATGGTGCTTGGTTTGAGAACCTCCGGATCAGGTCATCAAAAGCAACAATAACAACAACAAGCAATGGTAGGGATTATTGTGCCATTTTAAATGTGGGAACCAATCTTACATGAAGTGTTGTCTGCAAGGCAGAAAGTAGTGATATAACCAAGCAGACTTGGGTCAACAAGCAAAGTTAGCCGAGTTAGGGAGGGACTGACTAATCCACAGGCACTCCACATTATAGCTGGCTGTTCTTTTCTCTGTCCTTAGAAGCTGCAGGAAATGGATGAAAGACGGACACAGCGCCTCAAGGAAGGCTATAGCATCTTTTCAGAAACGGAGCAGCAGGTGGTGCCTATCATTGGCAAGTGCCTAGAAGGCATGAAGGCGGCAGCAGACGTGGTGGATGAGAAGAATGTGGGTGCCTCCCAAATGAACTGTAGAATGATTGCGAGGGACTTGGTGCCTGTTCTTTTGGTTTCTGTTTTGTTTTTCTTAACAGTGACTTAGGTTCAAAATGTTGGGCTTCTTATCTTTGGGGTTGGTTGTTTCAGCCTGACTTTCAGTGGCTACCCATGTACTTCAATTGCTGCTATTATAATATGGCTGGATGCTACTGGGGAATAATGTGGGGTTTTGCTACAAGGCTGTATGGTTAGTTTTGATTTAGGATTAAGATTATGGGGTGTGGGGGTTCTTTTTTTTTACATGAGCTTGTGGTTCAAAACCACTCAGAAAACTGCCTTTCTCCCACCTAGGATTCGCAGGTGCTGATTGAACTACACAAGTCAGGCTTTGAGAGGCCAGGAGACATGGATTTTGAGGACTTCAGCCAGCCTATGAACCGCACCTCATCGGATACTAGCCTGGGCACACCTCGTAGCACTTTGGATGGTCGGCTTGACCCCCGCCTGCTGAGCAAGAATAAAGGCAAACGCTGGCCATTCAGCAGGAAGAATAAGGTGAGGGGGCAGTTTCTCTCTTCTCTTTCTTTTTGCAGGATCACCCAAGCTACTATGTTCTCTTGCTACCTCTGGTTCCAGCTGGAAGGGAAGGAGAAAGGGTATACAGTAACCCCCCACCTATCGTGGGGGTTAGGGACCCGACCTGACCCACGATAATGGAAAATCCATGATATGCAGATGCTGGGTCGGGTAGGAACTGGGGGGCCTTTCTGGGGGGCCCTCCACTTACCTGAGGCCTGGCATTGCCCCAAACGGGCCTCCAATGGGCTTCCCAGGCCTGTCAGAGGCCTCAGAAGTGGTTTCTGGTGATCCAGAAGTTACTTCTGGTTTGCTGGAAGTCACTTCCGGTTCGCCAGAAACCACTTCTGGGGCCTCTGACAGGCCCGGGAAGCCTGTTAGAGGCCCGTTGGGGAAACGCCAGGCCTGAGGTAAGTGCAAGAGACCTCAAACAGGACCAAGCAGCTTACCTCAGGGGTCCTTGCCTTTCATATACTGTGATCCCGGAATATACCGGGACCGCAGTATATGAACCACAAAATGGCGGGGGGGGGCACTGTAACAGATAAGCCATAGTGTTCATTATTGCCCCAGGGCTTGGGACCTCTCAGGAGTCCTGGATCTCCACCAAAGGTTTTAGTGCAATAGGGCATAGATGGCCACAGTACTGCTACAACTGCCTATCAAATTAATCGCTGCCCACCCATAGACCACAGAGTCACTTTGCTCAGCTAGAAAGCAGTATTCTGTGCAAGACGGCAGAGCAGCACTTGTCATTTTCATTCCCTCTCTGGCTGCTTTCTCCCGCTTTTCTGGTTGCTTACGCTAGTCTTCATGAAACAGCTTTCTCCTGCAACTTTTTGGGCCAAATTCATGCTTCCCAAGAACATGCGCCCATGTCAGAATAACTTTGAGTATATGTGTCTGGCTGGCTGTGGCCAAAATGTCATTCCCTTCTGCAGCTACTGCTCAGGGCAGCCTTCTAAGCCCTTCGCCTCACCTGGATCCCTGCCACCAAAGAGGCCTTGGATCTCCTCCGCCTCCCCCACCCCAAACCTGCTATTCTAAGGAATAATTCCCCAGCTGTAACTGTCACTCAGAGGCAGGGCTTTTTTCTCCCCTACAATCACTAGTTGACCTCTCTGTTTAGATTCTGAAATGGTTATGGAACATTCCTTGCACCTGGTCTATTTTTTTCTGATTTTTTTTCTCAATCTCCAGCACCTCTGATGCTTGCTGTAGGCTGTATTTTTTTTCTCCTCGATCACCTCAACCTTATAAGTCCTGCCATGTAGACCTCATAAAGGGTGGCAGGCTCAGCTGCCTTGGTTGACTTCTCTTGTTGGCCTGTCCTTGGCTTGTGCCCCTTTTCCATACTGCATAATTTCCTCCCTGTCTGCTGTGGACGTTTGTACGCTTGCTGCCTTTTTCTTCTTGCTTATCTATGTATATCTTTAGGGTTTAAAGAAATAAGAGCTCTAGCTGTTTTCTAGGTCTCTCTCAGAAGGAATGTCCCAAAGGCTATTCCTGCAGGTGAAATACGCTGAAAAATATGACGGCCTCTGTTTGGCTGCTCATATTTCTAGGCTATTCATAACCTATGCCAAGCCACAAACAGAGCATGGAAAATGCCTTTTGCATTTTGCTTTACAGTGCTTTGCTTTGTTAAATGCCCCACAGTTGTACTCGGGGAGCTGTAATCCCAAAAAATGTTACATCACCAAGCTCCTTCTGATGACTAGTTTGACTGCTCCTTTCTTCGATAACTGCCCCTCCCTGAAACCTATGAATTTGCTAAAAGATCCGTCTGTGCAATTTGGATACCCTAATAAAGAGAAATGTTGCATTAAATACTAACGGGCTAGAAGCCTCTTGGCTAATTGTGCTGACATACATGCAGTGGTGTAAATGGCATTAGTGAGCTGCCTTTAGCTGCCGTGTTTTCCCTGCTGTCTCTCATCATGCATCAGCCTTGGGATTTGGTACATAATAAGAGACAGGTGGGAAGACATGGAATTTGTCCCTCTCATTTATTCCATTGCACTTATACCAGCACAGCTAACCAGTAGGACTCCAACCAGTATTTGTTCAGAACTGTCTGAAACAGAAGAATGCCTTTTGCTAGAGCCTAGCCATCCTTTGCCAGAATTCCAGCTCCTGGGAGTAACTCCCATAAGGCCTTTTCATCCCACCAGCCAGGGCCACAAAGTGTTACAGAGCCTGTGAGAAAGGGCTCCTCCAAATAACCAGAAAGCCTTTTGCAAAGGTCTGCATAGATCATTAGCAGCCCTTTGAATTGTGCCCCAAAACAGATCCATCGCCTCTGGAGCTGGCATAATAAGGAGGGGGGGGGCTCCCTTTAGCCATCCCTGGTCAATAGCCAGGCCACGGCAGTCTGGATGGCCAAGGTTTCTGAACACTTGTTAAAAGCAGTGGGCTTTAAAATCATTTTAAATGGAAAATAACGAATAATGAGAAACGTTCACTCTTATTAAAGAACAACTTTGTTGGCTTTTAATTCTTTAAATAATCAATAGCTACAAACTGTTATTGAAAAACATAATTAATTGGTGTAAGGAATAACTTAAAAGAAACAAATGTTTCCCAAATTCTTTATATGGCATCATTTTGGAGGGAAAGGCCAGTAAGGGTGGACTGTGTGAAATGGAGAAGTAGAGAGCAAGGGGAGGGGGGAATGAGGAAATGATGGCTCTTGCTCACAGCAGTGGCTCTGGCATTCCTGTGATCTCGGGTCCGTTCTTCTGATGCTGTCAAACATCTCCCGCCTCGCCACTAATTTAAGCTCCTTCCCTTCATACCCGCACCCTCCTTTGGCACTGAGGTTTAGGGACCCTTCAGCCTTTCTTCTCCGTCTACAAAATGGTGGCTCTGGAGCTGCTGAGCCATATTGGAAGTCCATTCTGTGTCTTGGCTTGACTTTCTTCTCTCTTGGAGATTCGCCTTAATAGTGAATGCTCTGCATTTTGTGTTGTTGCCTACTGCCCTCTTCCCTCTGTAGTCTTGTTTTTTTTTTTATTACAGTGCATTCCTGTTATATTGGGTATACCTATTGCCTTTTCAAGTGCACGAAGTAGTTATATTAGCCTGTATAAGAAGCAATTTTACTTTAGGGCAAATGGTTACAAGAAACCAAAGTAGCCAAATATTGCTCCATATTGTAAGCATGTACAGTATAGATGGAATGTACTGTAATTTTCCTGTTTGGGGTTTTGTGTGTGTGTGTGTGCCTTTTTATTTTCTTACAGTGTTTTTTCCCATTCTTTTGTGTGTGTTTTCATTTCTTGTTCATGGCCCTTGTCTGTCGCTAGCTCCCACCCCCTCCCCTGTCCCCCTTAAATTGCCCTTCATCTTTCCCGTCCTCATCTTCCATCAATGGACCTCCATCCCCCAAATTCACTCGTGACCCCTTGTCTTACTGTTTGAACGAGATCAATAAGACAGTCAAACCCCGCATCACGTCTTTCCGCAGTCTCAAACGGGGGGTAAGTGGATGATTTTTTGTTTGCTAAATCACAGCATCATTTGTCTGCTGCTTCCAAAAACACCTGCCTGGCCAGGTGTGGTTTTGGTGTCAGTAAGATATTTTTAAAGCATAGTTGATACATCTAATGTTGGTTTTGAAAGCAGTGACGTTTGGCAATATACTGAATACAGAAAATTTCTGATTGCAAAACTCATTCAGATTATCTTTGGATTTGTGCCTCTGGCAGAGGACCAGCAACCGGTCCATGTTTGTTGCCGAGTTCTCTGGTGGTCAATCAGTCTCAAAAGGAGATGAGGCAAAATTACACCTCTAACTGGAAAAAAAAGGCAACAGCTATAAGCGTATATCCTGAGGTACCTTTTCCATCCCCTCACACCATTCTGGCCCACATGTTTGTGGGTGTCTCACTTATCTCGAGTGAGCTCAGGTTTGAATGTCTCTTTAGCTTGAAAGTGTTGTAACCCTTGGGTGTGACTGAAGAGGCCTTCTTCAGTTGTGGACTCTCTACTGTGCAGTGGTGCCTCCATCTCGCTCAGCTGTCATCCTTTTTTGCATCCACCAGAATCATAATTAGTCAGAGTAGACAGAATCCTAGAGAATCTGTCCCCTTGTACATTCTAAACGCACAGACGCTTGGTTCTGGTCTCCCCTGAAGCCCAAATCATTTCTGAATCACTGTTGGAGGAAGGCTTTGTTGTGGTATTTCTTAGGAAACTGTGGGTTTGACTGTCCGATAAGATGCCTTTTATTTGGGAATTCATAGAACTGTTTGTGGCATGGGGGAATCAGAAAACAAGCGCTCCACTCTGCCTGAAATGAGAGGATCAGCGATGCTGAGTCCATGTTTGTGCCACAAAAGGAGACCAAGTGGCTGTGAGAGGTGGTGCTTATACAGTAAGCAACTCATCACAGTTCATCCCATTGAGGTGAAATACATCCTGTAGGTCAGGGGTCCTCAACCTAAGGCCCCGGGGCTGGATGCGGCCCCCCCAAGGTCCTGAATCAGGACCCCGGGACCAATTGCAACCTCCCCACCTACCCCCTGCTTTGCGAGCAAGCCAGCCTCCGCAGCTGCTTCTATTGCTGAGGCAATTCAAATAAGTGGGCTATGTTGCTTCTCCCACTCCCCCCAACTACCGCCCAGATGATCAACATGCTGGCTAGTGGGGCATTCAGAGTGGGAGGGCTATGGCAAGGTCCCCCACTCCCCCACCCACCCACCGCCCAGATGGTCGGGGCGCCAGGTGCAGCTGAGCAGGTCAATTTAAAACAGGAGGGCTGCAGCAAGGTCTCCCGCTCCCTCCATGGCCCTGAGGCCCCACCCCTGCTCCTCCTCCACCCTGCCCACCTGCCTTCCTTGTGTGGCTGCCACCTGTGTTATTGTAGTTGTGAGGAATGAAGGGGGCAGGCGGGGCCAGTGCCAGCCAGCCTTCTGAGCCAGAGCAGCCAAGGCAGTGGACCGCTGGAGGGATGGACGGCAGGGGAATGAGGGGGAAGCGGAGCTACTTCCTACCCACCCAGCCCCCTCTGAGCTGCTGCCTTGCTCCGTGGAGTGAGGGAGGGGAGGAGGGAGCAAAGCCATGGCTGGAGGCTGAACCTGCCACCACCATCACCGGGTTAGAGACCAGCAAGGAGGAGGTGGTGGAGAAAGAAGAGAAGGGAAGAGAAGGCCAACGGTGGCCTGGGCCTGGTGCCTGGGAGGCTGGTGGGGCTGCATTTGTCCCCGGTTGGTGATGGACAGGCTGGAGAGCCAAGAGAGCATCGCAGCCTGGCTGGACTCGGCCAGTGAGCGGGCTGCAGGTGGCTTTGGGCGTGCCTTCCTGCCAGGCCAAGAGAGGAGGCAGCTTTCCCTCCAGAGAACAGTGAGGACGTGATGGCCAGGCTAAACAGCTGGATCTGCGCGCAGTGGCACCAGCCTTGCTGCCCTTGCTGCGGCTGCTGCTTCTCATCCTGGGTGGCCACCCAGAAGGTAATGAGGGGCCTGAGTTTGCCTGGGCTGCCACCTCCTTCCCTATGGAAGGAAGGAAGGAAGGAAGGAAGGAAGGAAGGAGAGCCGCTCCAGCTGCTGCCACTGGAGGAGGAGGAGGAGGAGGCGCAGCAGAGGGATCCCAGCAGTGGCACCTCAGGGTGGTGATCTGGAGCAAGAGGCATTGCTGGGGCCCTGGAGACAATGATCATGGGCCAATCGTGGGGGGCTCCGCGCACTTGGCCCTCCCTCCCCCCCTTTTTCCATGTCAGTTTTTTTTTTTTTTTTTGGACTGTGGTCCAGCCCCCAGTGGTGTCTGGAGTGTGGTGGACCGGCCCACTGTTTGAAAACTTTGAGGACCCCTGCTGTAGGTGGAGTACAGCTACCCGTCACATTCAGCGCTAGTTACAACCAGGGTGACTCAGGTTAGATTTTCTTGCCGTTCCACATTGAAGCCCTAAGGATTATGGCCAGAATCCTGTTAACCCCTTCCACTTACAAAAAAAAGTTCTTCATGCAATAAGCGGGACTGTTCAGAGCTTGAGTAATAGAACCCCATAGACTAGAGCAAATATAACACCCCACTGAAAGCAGCAGTTGCAGTCCACCTAGGGGTGGCCAAAGCATTCTTGCCCCACATCACTGACTTCCTTTAGGCCAGGAGTGACTCGAACACCAGACCTGAAACCTGGGCTCTCTCTGGCTGAGCGGTCATTGCCAAGATCATAACTGATGATGAAAAGGATTCACTAGTTAGGCCAAAGGTGTCTCTTCATTCTTCACTGACCAGTGTCAGGATGGCTGGGTGCAGCCTCTTGGCCTGCCCTCCTCTTCTGAGTCTGACCGTGCTTATGTGTAAGTCTATGCTGACGAAGTTTGGCATTGGGGAGTACCTAGTTAAAATTTAGGGTCAAACTAGGTGATACTCTCTCACATGAGTCTTGCCTTCAGCTGAAGCAGCTATGGAATGCAGGAGCTTAAAGATCATGCAAGTGGGTGGAGGCATGTTTAATTCTTTCCTAGTTGGCCACTTTTCCAATCAGAAACACACACACACCCGAAGCTGCTTTTCCCTTTAGAGGAGAAATGCTCCGAGTCCATTCCTTGCCCAGGTGGTAAGGACTATTGAAATAATGCTTTATATTGTTATTCAGCTATTTCATTTTTTATTTATGTCAGAATTGGGATAGCACCCAAGATCTCATTACAGTACCATTGTTGCAGAGCTTGCAAACATCACGGTCTGCTACAGGGAATCTGTTGCCCCTAGGCTTAGACTGTGGAAAGTGGCGTGTCTTGATCCACTTTTTCTCAGTGGGCAGATTAGGGTGACCGAGAGCAGCCTGCTGGAGCTTCATTTCAGATAGTCTGCAGGGCAAAGCAGAGAAGTGTCCATGAGGAACACAGAGGAAACTCAGATATCTTCTCTCTTCCTACTGCCAGACTGTGATCACAGAAGACTTCAGCCACTTACCTCCAGAGCAGAGGAGGAAAAAGCTCCAGCAGAAAATTGAAGAAAGGAATCGGGAGTTGCAGAAAGAGTTAGATCAGAGGTAAGAAACTGAAGGGGCAGGGATTTCAAAAGGGCAAGCGGTGCAGATGTACTTCTGTTAAAAATAAATAAATGTAAGAGCCTAAAAGATCTGCATGGCAACTATATCATTCAAATGTCCCCCGGGAGTCGAGTTCTAAGCATCCAGTCTTCAGTGTTTCACATCACAGATTTGATCCAATTAGCTGTGCTACGTATCTTCCGTGGAACACAGTGGAAGCCCCATTGAATTTAGTGGGGCTTGCTGCTGGAGCTTGAAATAGTAAGCCCCCCTCCCCCAAGTCTTTGACACTGATGGGAATATAAGAGCTCCTTCAACCTTTCCAGCATAACTCTGAGCTGTGACTTGCTGAAAATCCAAAAAGACTTCTGCTGTTCTGCAACATCTGGCTGTGCAGATGCATGCCAGTATTTTATTTTATTATAGAAAAGCTTAAGATTTTTTTCAACAGGTGATGTTGATAACGTAATTTAACACATGCTTGGGAGATTTAAAATGTTTTCTCAAAACAGGGTTTTGTGTCAATACAGATGTAAATTAATTTTATGTCTTAAGGATGATTGCACTAATCAACACTACTTTATGAATAGTCACTGAAATGATTTTATATGCATTGAAGTGTTCGTGTTTAATCTCCCCCCATTGGGGGGGCATGTTAGAAAGGTTTGTTTTCATTTTAATTCCCCTGTATCCTAGTGGCTTTCATTTAGGACAGTACTTGGTGCTGTGTATTCTTTTTTTTTTAAAAAAAACATTTTTATTAGAAAATTTTAATATACAGAAGAAAATCAAATTCAAAACGTTAACAATACAAAATCAATCTATCACTAAAGTTTGGCTTCCCTCTGTTCTTCACGTGGTTTTAACGTTATTCATCTCCTAGCCTTCCTTTCTGACAAACCCCTTTTATATACTTATAAAAAAGATTCTAAAAGTCAGTAGTAATCCTTCGAGTTCTACCCTAATCCGGTAAGAGTCTTTAATTCCTTACAATAAGTCTCCATGTAGTTCTTAAATTTTTGCCAGTCTTTTTGGAACCTCTGGTTATCTTGATCCCTCAGTCTGCACGTCAGTCTGGCCATCTCTGCAAAGTCCAATATTTTCGCCCTCCATTCATCCAAAGACGGTATATACGTTGTCTTCCAGTTCTGTGCCAGGCGCATTCGTGCCGCTGCTGTTGCATATAAAAATAGAGTCCTATCTGCTCCTTTAATTTCATTGTCCACCAACCCTAACAAAAAAAGTTCAGGTGTATTCTAGTCCACAGAACATTCTGCTGTAACACATGTGTTGATATATAAAGTCTTCCAGTGCTCTTCGGCTTACACTGACCTGCTCTCAAGACACAGTAAACCTAACCAGTTGACCAGCACTATTTATTGTGGATTTGAGGTTATTAACATGGGTCCCTTCCACTTCAAATGCCTTTAGGTTGTGGACATCAGCTTTCCTGAGACCCAGCGTATCACCCACCTTTGTCCCAGCAACTAGCTCTTGTTTGCTTTTCCTCTTTCAGGGATGCCTTAAATAAGATGAAAGATGTTTATCAGAAGACGCCTCAGATGGGAGACCCCGCTAGTCTCGAGCCAAAAATCTCAGAGACCCTGGGCAACATTGAAAGGCTGCGCCTAGAAATCCAGAAGTGTGAAGTAAGGGCTGGGGGGTGGGGAGGGGTGCACTGGCCTGCCCCTTTCGGAATGCTCACCTGCTGGTTTCCCCCTTCCTGTTATAACCCCGCATCTTGGCCACTCTCCTGCTGAGTGGTGCTGCCTGTCTACCAAAATCCACATCATTTTATTCTCTGGCCAATACAGGACGTGTAGGTAGATCCCACCCCCTTGCCTCCTCCTTGTTGCTAGACAGCAGCAAAAGGGCGAGGCTGCTTTGATCCACAGGAAAGAAAATCCAAACACTACAAGACGAAAAGACCACAGAGGTGCCTGTGTGTTTGGTATAGGCCAGTGGTGGTGGACCTTCAGCAGTCCAGATGTTTTGGACTACAACTCCCAGAATTCCAAGCCTAGATTGCCATTGTCAAAGGACTGTGTGAGTTGTGCTCCAAAACATTTGGATTACCAAAGGTTTGCCACCACTGGTATAGGCTAATGCAAATGTACATTCCTGGCACCTCCTGTCTTCCAAGAGAAGGGGAATCTTGATGTTCTTGTGTCCTCGGCAAGTCATCACAATTACACCAAAGTAAGGATTGGCATATCTCGCTTTGCATGTAATGAGTCTATCTCATATATTAATTTCACCTTTTGAGTTGACTTAACTGAAATAAATGAACATTTGCACGATATTCTAATTTTTCGGGTTTCACCTGTACTTCCAGCCATTCTCTACATTAACACCAAAAGTTAATGACTTCTTCCTGTTCCTCGTTCCCAACAGAAGGGCAGTTATAAAGGCAGTCCCATTAACCTTTTAAAAGCAACATTATTACAACTTCATCAATAAGTTTATGTTATTAACTCCAGGCTGTAATATGCATGCAGACACATGCAGACGCTTAGTATCATAGCAGTTTTACTTTATGTTATGTTGCCTCAGTATTCCAAGTTTTGGATATTTTTGTTTCTATATATCACTTTGGCTGGCAATTATTAATTATTTTCCTTGTGCTGTCCCCCCCCCCCAAGTAACCTCTGGAACAGGTCTGACCTAGTAAATTTGCACTTGAGATATTTCAGAATGGGGCGGTGCACTTAAACCAGTCTTATATATAGCTCCTTGTAAGGCGAAGAGAGGGGCTGTCCAGCAGCATATACATGTGGACTTACAGTGAGGAGGGCTATGCATTCCCCATTCCAAGCTGTCGCCCACTTCCCCAAATGGCTGCACTGTTCTTACTTAGAACAGAATCACTCAAATCCTGGTAAAGAGCCTGCGAGAGGGATATTGCGCCTTCAACTCACACCTTATTTTTTGGGTTCCCTATAGGCTTGGTTGACAGATGCAGAGAACCGGATGCTGAGTAACCGCCCCGATACGGTCACCCGTTACAGCCGCCACTTGGACCATGCCAGTGCTGTGAACAACAACAACTGTTCGCATGAAAAGGACAGGTGAGATCTGTGCCCATCACAGAAGCTAAACTAGCTGCGCCTGCTCCACAGTCACCTTTGGAATGAGTCTCTTGTACTGATTGTTTGCCTTTGCCTTGTCTGGAAGTCCACCTGAGTTGCATCGGTTTAGTTATTCATCCAGCTGGAGAAAAGAACTGAAAGTTGTCTGGGACGCCAGATGCTGTGAGATTTTTTTGTAGCAATCAGTTTCACTACAACACTTGAGGTTGTAGCTTTATGTCCCCTGATAGAGTTCTCCCTAAAGAGTGACTTCAGGGGTGCCAGCAGATCTAAATCTTGACATTAAGGTTGCAAGAGGGAGAATCAACAGAAAGTGCCGTATGGGTTTGTTTATATGGTTCTGGCATTGAGCTTCCGAGGCACGGCCCACACGGCTGGATGATCTTGCGCCAGGACGTGCATTGGGGACCCTTCTAGATCCAAGCCCATTTGCAGAATGGGGTGTGTGTGTGTGCTTATGCTGAAGTGATATTGGGAGGAACAAGCTCCAAGTTAGACAAGAGCTGAAATCCTGCAGCAAGTCACAACTAGAGTCGGCCCCTTTGAATCACTCACTCAGTGGGGATTTGGTGAGCCAGTTTTTTTCTGTAAGCTCCACTTATTAAAATCTCTGGTTGCAATTATTGTTTCATTTCAACCGTGTGACACCCCCACCCAAAAACTGCAATTAGATTGTAGCTCCCAGCAAATGGGGTTATGGGTGGCAGTGAGGCTGTCACATACTGCAGCAGGTGGTGTACATAAGAGCAGTGGTCTGTTTGCATTAGGCAGTAGATGACCACTGTCTTTTATATTACTTGGAAACATGCATGTGTGAAATAATTTACTCTGTGGCCAAACTGGGTTGACTTCTTTCTTTGCCTGCTGTGTTTTGTAATTCATCTATTCTTTTGGTGCATAAAGATACAGAATGGATGATGATGATGATGATGATGATGATGATGATGATACCGGTTGTTAATACTCCCAAGCTGATGGCCCAATGGTTTTCTGTCCCCACCTTATAAGGAATGTTGACTGCATTAAATTTATATATTTTATTTATTTATTGGATTTCTATACCGCCCGTCTGGCAGCGAGGACACTCTGGGCGGTTTACAACAATTAAGGAATGCAGTACACTGCAAATAAACTAAATAATTCATACAATAAAATAAATATAAAACTCAGTAATATAATTAAAATAAAAATAAAATTAACAAAGTGACATAAAATAGTGGATAAGTGTTGTTATTGGCGGGCAAATAAGTTAAACTCATGTTTTAATGGATGAACACTGAAGTTACATTACATGTGAGGGGATGCCTGCTTACGGTAAATAGCCAAGTTTTTAATAATTTTTTAAAAGGCAGCTAAAGAGGAAGGTTATTCCACAATCAAGCGGCAATGGCAGAAAAGGCCCCATTTCTAGCTTTTTTCCTTTCTGGCCTCTCCTAGTGTTAATTGCCTCAAGCGCCTAGCCTGTGAAGATTGGGTATTATGGGCAGTTTTCAATGGGAGAAAGTGCTCTGACAAGTGCATTGCTCTGCATGTTTCCTAGTTGCCTGCTGGCCATTTGGTTGGAGTCTGTCTGTCTGTTGATTATCTTGAAGAGCAGGAGAATGTTTTGCCCTGGAGAAATGTTTCTTGCTGAAAGCACTGGATGGAGTCCCAGCAAGTCTTATGCCAACTTCATTTTCAATACTGAAGGAAGAGTCAATCCTGTCGCGTTCCACAGCTGGTCATTTCTTCTTCTTCTTCTTTCAGCCCTGACACCACCCACTCGGATGAGAGCCACGACACTCTCAACCAGCCCATCTACACCGAGTTTGATGACGACTTTGAAGAGGAATTGGCTTCACCCATTGGTACTTGTGTGGCCTTGTATCAGTTTGAAGGTACATACTCAACAAGGATTCTTAACAATTGCATTTGTTTGGATCCGTTGGGACCACATCCGTGCTTCTTTCTGCCCTGGTAGCATGGGCTGCTACTAGTTGTAAAACACACAAGAGGGAGTGGTGGGATATGTTTCGTCCACATGACCCTTCTCAGTAGGTTGAGGCGTGGCAGGATACCTTATGCAAAACAACACTGCATAGATCTGTTTTCTTCTTTCCATTACACATATTTTAAAAACTGAATGATTTGAGCCACTGCAACCACCACCTTTCACCCATTAGGATGCCATTTGATGACTTACCTGGCTTCTTAGACTTTGAAGGGACACTGGCCACACTTTTAAAAAATCACCTCTCGCTTGAATGATCCCAATTGCTTTTTGTTCAAGGGACTGATCATTTCTGGTCAGCTCCGCTAGAGCCTCAGACCTTCTTGGGTTACTGACAAGGCTCTTCTTGTCCTGGGCATTTCTTAAGCATATAAGGAAAGGTTCCCCCTGCACATATGTGCTAGTCATGTCCAGCTCTAGGGGTGGCACTCAGCTCCATTTCTGAGCCAAAGAGCCAGTGTTGTGCAAGTCCGTGGCCATGTGGCTGGCGTGGCTGAACGCATTTCTGCACACGGAACACTGTTTACCTTCCCACTTTTTATGGCGGTACCTGTTTATCTACTTGCATTGCATGCTTTTGAACTGCTAGGTTGACAGGAGCTTGGGTTAACAATGGGAACTCACTCTGCTGCATGCCACCCAGGATTCGAACCGCCGAGCTGCCCCATATTGATGGGAATCTGCTTTATAAATAGGTAGCACTTCTGCAGATTCTTGCAAACAGTTCTGTCTCCTGAAAACAAGTGTGGGTGATGCCAGAGGTTTGGGCAGAGCCACTGGTTGGACCACACTGGGTCACCCCTTCTCTTCTCAAATCTGGGAGCGACGGGAGGGGGTCAGTTTCATTCTTGAAAAGGAAAACACTTTGTTGGATCAAAACCAGGCCCAAGGCTCCTAGAAAGAGTGTTCAAAGAGCAAGACGCCTCCTCGAGCTGGTTTAGCTTGATGCTGCCGCCGCAGCATCTTATGGGGCTGTGCCTGGAATTCTTTTCTCGTGGGGTGGCAGAGGGGGGACGAAGGCGGCCACCATATCTGTAGCCTTGGGGCAGCACAGACTTCACATTCCTTTGCTCAAGTACTACTGATCTCTCAGCTGTGAAAGATGGCACAAGTGACCTTGTGTAGTCTCCCTCGTGCTTGGTAGGCATTTATAAGAATGGCAGATGTAGGCAAGTAAGAAACATGTATTTTTCCCGATCTGCACAAGATCTCCAACTCCTGCTTGTAACTTGCTGGGACCAGACTCTGAATGACTTCTGGTTTGTTGCCATGGACTTTTACCCCCGTCCTGCCCCGTGGCTATCACTTCTTTGGGTGTTTCTTGCTCTACTCTTTGGTTCCAGCCAGCTGCCCCTTCTAGGTATCCTTGCCCTCCTCTCTCACATGAACTTGTGTTCTTCCCCCAGGTTCCAGCGAGGGCACCATCTCCATGCTGGAGGGCGAAGAGCTCAGTTTGATGGAAGAAGACAAGGGCGACGGGTGGACGCGTGTCCGGCGAAGCAAAGGAGGTGAGGGCTATGTCCCTACCTCCTACCTGCGCGTCAGTGTAAACTGAGCAAGATGGGTTTGGGCATCTCCAAGAGCTGCCGCTTGGAAACAACCAGGCCACACCAGGGCATGAGCAGAAGTGTGATACTTCAGTGGACAGGGAAGAACTCTGTGATGCCTGCCGTCCACCGGAGGACCCCTAAAAAGGAAGGCATCTCATGCCAAATCACTACTGCAGAGCTGTGAGAGATGAGAGTAGTCTTTTTGAATAGGAAAGAAAAGGCAGCTGTGGCCTGCTCATAATACGATCACAAGAGAGAGACTGACCTCCTCATGCTTATGCGCCCAACCCGTTATTACCACTCTCCCTGACCACCTTCCCATTTTACCATCAAGGCAAGCGTAGCTGAAGCAGGCCCCTTGCGAGATGCTCTCTGGCGGGGACAGGCAAACAATACCACACCCTCTCGTCCCTGAAAATAGTAGCAGTTTTGCATAAAGGAAGGACTCCTCATTTCTTGCATCTAGGTTGGTTTGGTTTCCCCTAGCAGATGAGACGTCAGTGATGCAAGTGCATCGTTTTTCTCTCTCTCTCTCTCTTTCTCTCTCAGCTGCGTCGGCAGAAAGACTTCGCCCTCCCCTTTCCTCCTGGGGCAGTGGCAGTGTTCCCTTCCCTACCCCACCTGCCGCCTCAGTCAGGCTGATCGGAACTGAACAATCTCGTAAATACCAGTAGCTGCTTTATGCTGCATTTAATTAGACTGTGTCTGCAAGTCGAGGGGTATTTTCTGTGTGTGGTGTATATGCTTAAATGCTCAGTACAAGTGAGGAGAGGGCTGTATCTGAAAACCTAAATTTTATCACCACCACCACCACCACCACCACCGCTGCTGCTATGCCTGCCTTTTGGCATTATTTTTGTCTGTGTGTGTGTGTGTGTGTGTGTGTGTGTGAGAGAGAGAGAGAGAGAGAGAGAGAAAGTGAGTGGGAAAAGGAAAAAAACAAAAATAAGGTAGGAATATTTGCACATCAGGCCAATTGACTGTCACTTCTGCATCAGGTGATGTGAGATCTGCCATCTTAGAGGAGCTCTGTGCATAGAGCAAGCCAAATTTCACACTGACAGCAAACCAACATCCAGATACTTTTTCTCTGAAATGCACTTTACTTTCCCTGGATCTGATCGGCCGGGCCCACTCAGTCGCCTAGAAGTGCCTGCTCTGTACGGTGTTTTTTTCTTTCTTTCCCTTGGAGCCCTTGCTCTCAGGAAAGCCAGGCCTCTTGGCGTTCTCCTATTCCTACCCCCTCTTCTGCATATTTTTATGTGGTAACTTTTTTTTAAAAAAAAGATGCTAACGAATTAGCCTTTTTTATACAGTGACCAATTTATTTTGTCATTCGGTTTAGCTTGTTATTCACATAATCAAGAAACAAATGTGTCAAGGGTCGAATTTCGCCATGCTTTGATGAGCAGAGAAGGCGTGGGGGGAAGGGGGAGGTTACTGAGCCACACTCTTTCTCTTTCTCTCTCTTGGGATGTAGAATGTATTTCCAGGTGCCTTTTTACACTTTATGTAAATAGTAGGCTGGGAGGTGGGGGGGAGAGAACCTTTCTGGGTGCCTGTGTAGCTGATATTTCTGTTTCTCAGGCCTCCAAACTGTTGGTTTTTAAAGAAGTTTATAAAAATGCTAGACTGCCATGATTATAATGTATAATCATTAGGGAACTTAAGGAGCCTCGTCTGCTTCCTTTGTTTACACCACACGCACCCCCATTGCCAGGAAAAAAGCCAAACTGCCCACCTGCTGTTGGCCTTCCCTGCTGCTTGTAAACAAAAACAGCTTAGGTTAGAGGCTGAATCTAAAGCAAACCACATAGACCGGGCCCCTTTCTCCACACTAGGAAGGAACAGCCAGAGTTCCAGAGTTTGCGGTTACAATGGATTTTAACCATAACCAAAACAATGTTGTTGTGGTTGTTGTTTTTTTTTGGGGGGGGGGATTCGTTCTCAATCCTTATGTGCAAGTCTGGAGACCACCCTGACTGGAGTATTAGTATTCTGCTTCTGAGAATCGTGTATGTAAGGTAGCCAAATGCTCACTCTGCAAGAAATGTTTAGGAAGGGTAGTTCAAAACAGATTTGGACTTCCAGCAGAGAGAAGAATCTCTAGTATTGGACACACACCCACATGCACCATCACTGGCCTCTGACGCACAGCAGGAGTAAGAGGGAAAGCGCAAGCTTCCACTCTGCTTGTACGCTATCCCATCCCTGCTCTGTCCAGTGGCCTGCTGTGTCTGGCCACAAAGGGGCTCCTACCCAGGCTTCCCCTTTGTTACTGCCCTCAAGGTCTTCTATGGGTTATGGCTATGAGAGGGAAGGTGTTTCTTCTCCATGGCTTTGTGAGTTTATCACCAAGCTTTTCTGTGACTTCAGTTCCTCCTGGTACTACTGAATGGAGTTAGGGGAGCCACTTGTGCAAGGAAATGACAACGGGCTGCTGGACGTCTTGGTTATTATGAGGTGAAGTGCTGCCAGTCACTCAACCACCCACATTGCCTTATATCACAAAACACATGGTTCTTTTTCTTTCTTGGAAACAGAGACACAGGGCAAACCCCTTACTAGAGAAGGCAGGACAAAATTTAGAACGTATACAGAGTTTAGAACTCACAGCCAAATTAAAAGTATTACCTAGTGGTGGTAAGAAGGCATTACTTCTACTCATGCATGTTCCAACCTTGCTCGGGCAATATGCCATGTCCTTGCTTGGTTGCAGAGTCTGTTCTTGTAGGCTAGTCCATTGCCCAGCATGAAAGAAAGAAAATGCAGTGTGATCTTTGTATACCATCTGAGCACAGGGGTGGGTGATACCTTTATTAGACTGCTGCAACCAGAACCTAGATTTTGACTCCTGCAGGAGCCAACATCAGCTGGGCATTATTATCAGCAAGGACTTCCGGTACTTCAGAAATTAAATAAAACCTTCTTTTCCTCCTAATTTGAAATTAAAGCATCAGTGGAGAGAACATAAGTGTTTTTGTAACCACTCACTCTTGAGTGTTGAAAGCAACACCGGGACAGTACTTGGGCACATCTAACTTGGCCGTTCTTTGGCTTCTTGAGCTGCAGTTTTGTGCCGTGATCCAAGTGAGGAACCTTCTGGCTTCCAGCTTTACAAACCTGTGCTCATCCCATACCCCTAAGGTCATGAGGTTTCACAGCATTGCCTGTGCCTCCCCCCCCCAAAGTTCATTCATAGGGTCACCATATGCTGGAGATGAGCTGATGCCACGTAACGGTAACAACTTATTGCAGTATGAGGTGCAGTTTCACACATGAGGAACTGTAACTGCAAAATATTTTTAAAAATTACATCTCTTGTCGTCAGGGGTTCCAGTCACCCTATGTAAAGTTACAATCAATTTCCCCCATCTCAAAAGACGGATACCAATAAATCTGTACTGAGTGGGAGCGTAGCTGATAAACTTGCAAGTGATACCTTCCTGGGTTTTTTTTGCCTCAGTCTGTAATTATTGTCCATGGAATTTCTTATCTTCACCAGGTATAGAGAGCAGAATAATTTCAATACCACATGACTGACAAAAGGCAGCCCATTCATTCCATATCGTTCACTTTTCACAGGCTGCACACACTGCCCAAGTGAAAAGATAGCTTAAAAGAGCACCCGTGGCCCTGGCCACGATAGAAGGACCACCATTTGTCGTCTTTGGGGAGCATGTGCCCTAATGATAAGCTTCAGCTCCTTGCAAACTAGGTCCTTTGTGCCATTCAACCCCTGGAAATCCCCTGGATTCAGGGCTCAGTGAGTATCTCCTGCTGCTGGTGGATGGTGCTTGCCTTTTGGCTTCCAGAATTCTTTGGTGCTCCTGGCTGGCACAGCTTCCCCCTATGGACTGTTCATTCTAGCTTCTGGGACAGAACAGTCAGAATCCGTTCAAATTTGCTGTATCTCTCAGCCTGGTCCGCCTCTGCTCCTTTACTGCCCCAGAATAATCGTAGAGAGAACTCGGTCTGGAACGCTTCCAGAAGCTCTGGTGTTGCCCGGAAGCCTAGGAGGAAAGAGATTGAAAGAAGCATGAACACTGAACAAGTGAAACTGAACGATAACCTTGCATGCGGTAGGCAATCCTAACACTGTGTTCAGAAGACCACGGGCCATCCTTTTGAAACAAGTATAAGGCATTGTCCTACAAGAAAGAGGAAATGGTGGGGAGGACAGCACGAGCACTGCAGTTAGTTCAGGGCCCAATGAATCACCCATAGCTCAGTATGAAACTTCACAACATGTTTATGACAACTAATCCCAGGATCTAAACAAAGGCTCTTTAAGAGAAATCCTGCCTTGCTCCATATTCTAGGATACTGCAACTAATTACATGTGGTGCTTCCACCCCACTTATTTAAAAAGTTTTTATTTCCATTCAACACACATTTGTTGAAGGTTTCATGAGCAAAGGAGGACTGCAAAGCAAACCACAACTTGGGAAACACTGTGCAAAGCTCTGATTCTGAGCCGAAGGGCCTTGCAAACAACAAGCCTCCATGCTGACAAATACAATCTCTCTCTTCCCATTTGGTCTTCTGATTAGCCCTGAAAGAAACTAAATGGACTTTGGTAATTTGCGTTTTGCCATCCGGCCCCTGAGCAGCAAGGTAGAAAGATGGCCAGGATCGAGGCTCCTGGTGAGTGAGATTGTTCCGCCCACAATAGAGGAGAAGGCAGGCCCACCGATTGCATGTGGCCAAAAAGGGAAGGTCTTGGGAGACAATACTTGCCCCATGCCCATGTATTCATGGCTCACTCTGGTGCATGGGTGATGTCTGGGCTACAACTAAGAGAAAAATTCAAATGCTGCTTCGTTTTGCATCTCAAAATCACGGCTCTTTCAAGGGTGAGCAGAAGAAAGATTCAGACCTGCAGAACTGGTCACTGCATAATTTGTGGTGGGTGGGCAAGAATTTCTGCCTCCCCCCCCCCAGGCAGGCCTGTTGTTGGGCAACCAAGAAAGTGAGGCAGACCCAGGTGCTGTGGGGAGCAACCTCAAACCCAGATGCAGCCCAACGGCACAGGTTTGGCTGCTGGGGAGCAAATGACCCTTCTCTGCTCTTGGCAGGACAGTTTGGAGCCACCTTACCCTGGAGTTTCGTCTCAGCATTGACTCGATAGTCAGCGGCGTTGGTCGCAATGAAGCGGGCAGCTTCCAGTGTTCTTAGGAGGATGTCGCAAGTCTCGCCTTGGTCGCCACACAGCTCTTCTCCTTCCATAAGGCACAAGAGCGGCAGGATGTGGGGAACGGCGACTCCCTTCAGGGAGAAGGCTGAATTTCCTGTGGGACCAAAAAGAGAACTATCAGGGGTTTTGGTGTCACTCATCTGTGGAGAATAAATCCCATCAGGGAAAAACCCGTAGCTCAGCCACTGAGCACCTGTCTTGCATGCAGAAGCCCTAGCATGTCCAGTGTAAACAATCCCAAGAACAGAAGTGGGAAATTACTTCTGACCTTATTCCCAGTGGCCTCCAGACAGTGTGGCTACTTTTTAAAGGCATCATAAAGTGCCTTGAAAGCTCCGCCAGGAAGCCAAACTGGAAAAGGACCTTAAATCCTTATTTAAGCTGCTATCAGAGAGTGTGATGGTTAGATTGACCGACAGTCTGAATTTGCTAGGTAAATACCGTATGCAGAATCACAGCTTCACTGTGCCACAGGAAAGCAGTGCCTTAACCTGTAAGTTTTGGCAAGGACGGAGATTAATTCCTTTTGAGTGTTAACCTGTTACAGGAAATACACATCATAGTCCCCACTTTGTGACAACACTTGACCGGTCAACATAGACCAGTAATGGCGAACCTATGGCATGGGTGCCAAAGGTGGCACTCGGAGCCCTTTCTGTGGGCACCCGACATCGCCCCTTCATAGCCACCTGTATACAGGTTAAATGGCTGTATTTGGCACTTTGCAAAAAAAAATTACTGGGTTTTGAATTGCATTTTGGGCACTCGGTCTCTAAAAGATTTGCCATCACTGACACAAACCCTACACAACCCAGAAACTTGCTTCTCCCATGTTCAGGTCTGTGCGTTTAGAAAACCAAAGAATACAAGCATATGATTAATTAACATGCATTCTTTCAGCTATAGAAGCTATGGCCTCAAAAGCTGATTCAGGCAGTGGGGTGTGGGGATGTCATATTCATACCCCGATAGCTCTGTACCCCAAGAAATAGGGAGAGCACAAAGCGCACCTAGAGGAAGCTGAGGACCTGGATTTCCCAGAAATCCCCAGGGCCGAGCAGGCACCCAGGTGCAGCTAAGCTGATGCTGATCTAAGCATAGAGCAAACAGGATGGCAAATAAACAGGATATCAGGATACAGACCAAGAGCCCCTTTCCGTCCTTATCAGTAGTACCTCACTAGCTAGGGAGCATTTCCCCCCCACCTATGGAATCTATTTCCCCTGCCTATTGTGTATCTGTTTACCATGGTCTCACAGATAAGGCTTGCATTTCCCCCTCCCACCGAGGAATGTCTTCCTTTATCTATTGTGCTGCTCTCTTATAATAAACACTGGTCGCTCGGGCAGCAGCAGCAGAAGGAGCAGGGAAGGAGAATCTTCACACAATCTCACATGCACGCATGCCTACACACATTCCTACATCACACAGACATCAATGGAACCCTGACAGAGAGACAAACAGGGAATCTGCCTGAGCACCAGATATTGCACCCCGAAACTCTGTGTCCCGTGTGATTCGTAACGCAACAGTGGGGGTTCCCATGCGGACCTCATCAAACAGGCAGCCACATTTCATCTGCAATCCAATTTGATGTACGCACAGCCGCCCGTGAAAGAGCATCACTGTGTGTAGCTATTCTGCTCTGCTGACTTGAGATCCTTTTTCCTGCTGCAGCCCAAGTGGCTGCGCTTGAGCCTAGTTAGACCTCACCTTCCGCCCGGTTCAGGCACCCCATGAGGGGCTTGAGCTCCTTCTCAAAGGCAATGGCACTCTGTGTGTGGTTTTGGCGCAGGTGCCTCCATGTCTGTTCCAACCGTGTGATCTACAGAAAAAGAGGCATATAAGGGGAGAAATATAAGCAACGTATTAGCCAATTCAGCTCCAGCCCAGGAAGCACAGGGCGACTGATCTGGTAGAAGCACAGAGTTGAAAGAGACCTCAAGGGCCATCCAGTCCAACCCCTTGCCATGCAGGAACCCCCATCACAGTATTTCCGACAGATGGCCGTCCTGCCTCTGCTTAAAAACCTCCAAAGAAGGAGACTCCGCCACCCTCATTTCTGGCAGCATATTCCACTGCGGAACAGCTCTAACAGCCAGGAAGTTCTTCCTAATGCTTAATTTGAATCTCTTTTTCCTTCGTTTGAGACCACTGCCCTGAGTTCTAGTCTCTGAAGCCATGGAAAACATACCTGTCCCCTCTACAATATGATATCATTGCAGATACTTAAACATGGCTATCATATCCCCTCTCAACCTTTTTGATGAGAGATACTTGAGCTCCACTGAGGAGAACATGTAATATAAAGGAGGAAGAGTTACCAGTGGCCCAGGTGGGGGGCTGAATGGAAGGCTACACTTTGCTGTTCCTGCAAATAAATTCTTGCCTGCGGTAAAAATCTACTGGTGGCCATGAGACTGAGCTGCAACTGGGCATATGCCCGACATTCCATGGCTGCCACTCTCAAACAGCGCTTTCAGAAAGATCTGTTGATCCTGGGGTCACTTCCCAGAGCCTTTGGGGCCAAATGAAGGAATCCCCCCCCTTCCAATTAATGCCGAAGCAACTTCACTGAGAGGCAAGGACTGTTATTGTCGCTACGTACAGAGCTCTGCTATTCAGAGAAGGCAAACAGCTCTTGGCAGACAAGAGAAATATCACCATGTTTAACTTATAGCCCATCAGCTATAAGTCCTCAAGTTATCTGACAAAACAAATAAAAACACAACTAGTAGAGCATTGCCACTTTCTCCCCTCCCCAAATGCTTTAGGGACACCAAATTAAGAAGCCTTGCTGAGGGAAAATCAGCATGGCTTCCTTAAGGATAAGTCTTGCCTGACAAACATTTTAGAATTCTTTGAAAAGGTCAACAGGCATGTGGATTTGGGTGAACCGGTGGATATTGTCTATCTGGATTTTCAGAAGGCTTTTGACACAGTCCCTCATGAAAGGCTGCTGAGAAAATTGCACAGTCAGGGGATAAGAGGGCAGGTCCTCCTACAGACTGAGAACTGGTTGAGATCCAGGAAACAGAGTGGGTGTCAATGGGCAATTTTCACAATGGAGAGAAGTGAAAAGCGGTGTGCCCCAGGGATCTGTCCTGGGACCGGTGCTTTTCAATCTGTCCATAAGTGACCTGGAGACAGGGGTAAGTAGTGTGGTGGCCAAGTTTGTAGATGACATGAAAAGAGCCTCGTGGCGCAGTGGTTAAATGCCTGTAGTGCAGGTAAACTGTGCTCACAACCCTGGGGTTCAATCCCAGGTAGCAGGCTCATGGTTGACTCAGCCTTCCATCCTTCTGAGGTAGTTAAAATTAGTACCCAGCTTCCCGGGGTGGGTGTAGCCTGCATACTGTAACTAAAAACTGTAAACTGCCCAGAGACTATTTGAAGTGGTATGAGGCGGTATAAAAGCAGGCCACTTTGCTTTGCTTTGCTTTTTCTGTGTGGTAAAATCCAGAGAAGATTGTGTGCTGGTGGACAGTTCAATGAAGGTGTCTACCCAGTGTGTGACAGCGGTGAAGAAGGTCAATTCCATGCTAGGGATCATCAAGAAGCGGATTGAAAATAAAACAGCCAATATTCTAATGCCATTGTACAAAATGATAGTAAGGCCGCACCTGGAGTATTGTGTACAATTCTGGTCACCGCATCTCAAAAAAGACATAGTGGAACTGGAAAAGGTGCAGAAGAGAGCGGCTAAAATGATTACTGGGCTGGGGGGCGGGTTTCCTTTATGAGGAAAGGCTAAAACATTTGGGGCTCTTTAGTCTGGAAAAAAAGGTGCCTGAGGGGAGATATGATTGACACATACAAAATAATGCAGGGCATGAGTAAAGTGGATAGAGGGAAGCTCTTCTCCCTCTCCCAAAATACCAGAAGTAGGGGACATACACTCAAATATTTTTTTACCCAGCATGTTGTTAGTCTGTGGAACTCCCTGCCACAGGATGTGGTGATGGCATCTAGCCTGGATGCCTTCAAAAGGGGATTGGACAGATTCCTGGAGGAAAAGTCCATCACAGGTTACAAACCATGATGGGGATGGGTAATCTCTAGGCTGAAAAACGGCACTTTAAGAGCCAGATGCTGGAGAGTGGTATCAGGAGACAGATATCTAGTCTTGTGTGCTCCCAGAAGCATTTGGTGGGGCCACTATGAGATACAGGAAGCTGGACTATATGGGGCTCTGGCCTGATCCAGCATGGCTCTTCTTATGTTCTTATGTTCTTATGTTCTTATACTGTGATGCTAATCAGTATGGACAAGCAGCATTTTAAAAATTGAGAGAAAGTCAAAGGCTGTAGAAAGGAGCCCAACTCCCCTCAAAGCTAATTATTATGTATCTGGCAGCTTCTTGACTCAGTGAATCTTTAGCTTAATTTAGCAAGATGACGCCCACATTCTTGCAAAACGTGCTGAGCATTTGGGAGTAAGTGGTAGGATGCCAAACGAACGGCTGACTTGTGTGAGCCCGATTTAAGGCTACCTGAGTTGGCGCTGCAAGCAGTAGCCTTTGGGGGCACTGAGGTTCCTGTGAGGCCCAAGTACAATGCCTTGAGCACTGCAGCAGCTACACACGGATATATTGCTTAGCAGCAGCAACAAGTACAGGCAGCCCCCACCCCGGCAAGCTTCCCGATGAACCAGTGCACTGCACCCGTCTTAAAGAATCTTCCCTCTCCAGGAAAGCTTACAAACACAACACTTCCCGCCCCCCCAGGTTGGGCCAAGGGACCACAAATGGACTCAATGCCACCCCACCTCACACCATCCATCTAGAACACAACTGGCTACCAAGGTCACCTTCCTCCAGTCCTGACTGCACATTTCCTTCTGAGGAAAGAATACCGGTACAGCAATGATTTTTGATACCACTCTATCCCTCTCATCTGGTAGCCCAAAGGCTAGCAGAGGCCTTGATATTCGCTCTGTAGGAAAGCCTTCTCCGTTCCCTTTTCCCTCCACCCCCGTGGGTCACCTGGGGCAGCTGGAGGGCTTTCATCACAGCCGACAGGGCAAAGAGGTCCCCTGCCGACCTCCACAGTTCCACGCCCAGCTGGATGACCTTGTGCACTGTGGCTGCCCGCTCGGCCACGGGCCCCGTGCAGCCCAGGATGTCCACAGCAATGCCCAGGGCTATGAGGTGGTGCCTGAAGATTGGATGTAAGAGGGAGGGTGGAGGGGGGGGGAGAGGGAGAGAGATCCTGAACAAGAGCACTCTCAAGACAACATGCACTTTAGGACACTTTGCAAAAGCGCTCGCAGGAAAAAATGCCCACCTCCCACCCTGCTCCCTCACAATACCGCGGCAGTTCGTACAAGCCAAGCCAGCCTGGGGGTGTGGTGGCTAAGCCCCAATGGAAGCCATCTGTTCCACTTCCTCACTTGCTCGTGTGTGGCACCAGGGAGCGCTGTGCCGCAGAGAATGAAAGTGAATGTACATTAAGAGTCACTGTCCTAATGGGCAGGACCAGCAAAGCTCACCTTAGATCTTAGTCTTGACTAAGATCTTCTTACACACCAGCAAACAGTATTCTATTGTCTAAATGTAGAACAGAAGAGAAATCACAATGGTGTGGCTCAGGCTGCAGTAGGTCCCCTGTTGCATGACCAGTCTCACAACCAGCATTAGAATGATCACTCATTAGGGAACGTATCAAAAGAGGGGATACACATTGTTTTCCTTCCATTCCATATTTAGGTAGCAAGAGACCAGCTTCAGAATCTTATACTGTACTACTGTATCTTTTGAGTGTTCAGAGTGCTTCCCATCACTATGGTAATTGTTACAAGCACCTGGTAAGGGAGGCAACTGGTAGGTACCATCCATATTGCAGAAGTAGATGTGTATTGAGCTCATGGGAAAAGGTGAAACCTGACATGGAGGACAGGCCACTTTACATGGCACTAGACCAAAAAGGTAGGTCAGGAAGTGAAGATGGCAAACTTAAAAATGCAGAAGCAATTTTGGGATGGCACAGTGCTCAAATAAGAGCACTGACTTGTCAGCATCCATGTTTCAGAATCTGGAATGCTATTTAGGGAGAGAACCCACAACCGTCTTAGGATCTAACAAGATTCACAGAGGATTATGCTCCTTCCACTGAGATGACCAACAGTGATCACCTTGGGGGGAAATTCAAATCCTTTAGCACAGGAGTGCCCAAACTTTTTGTAAGGAGGGCCAGATTTGGTGGCTGAGAATGTGTCAGAGGCCGGTTGCTCCCTGACCCTGCCACCCCACTGCAAGCCCCACCCACTGACCCATAAGCTCCACCCACTGACCCCTTGCAACCCCACCCGCAGGAAGGAAGGCGGGCACCAAGGGAGGGAGGAAAAAAGGAAGGAAGGTGGGGACCAAGGGAGGAAGGAAAGAAGGAAGGTGGGGACCAAAGGAAGCACAGGGAGCCTGTTTAAAAAAACATGGGGCGAAGGAGGGGGAGGGAGGGGTGGGCCAGCCAGCCGGAGGCCACTCAGAATGGCCTGATGGGCTGGATTTGGCCCCCGGGCCAGACTTTGGGCAGGCCTGCTTTAGCAAATGTTATTGGCTGAGTAAATTGGCTGCCACCACACACCCAAGACGCAGCTGCATCAGCCACGGGCAACTGACTTCTGGAGACAGCTGGAGCAGCCCTTAAAATGCCATTCTCCTCTTGAGTGCCATCCTGCCCCACTTCATGCAAACAGAAGTTGATACCTTTCCAGCAGGTCCTTCCGCAATTGATGTCCTTGAGGCAAAGTTATGAGTTCCAGGCCAGAGCTCACCCCCATTGACCGCTGCTGCTCCTTGGATACCCCAATAATTCGGACAGCCTGAAGAACAGATGAGACATTTGGTGAAAGATGTAAGAGTTGGCGATGGCTGATGCTTCCTCTACAAGCTCTCTCCCAGAGGAAACTTTCCTTGTGCATGCCACCCTCCCTACAGACAAGAAGTTTGTTTTCTCTGACTGGAACTTGTGCTTACTACAGAGCAAAAATGTTCAGGTGGCTACTCAAGAATGCAAAGCACAGTCACCATGTTGTTCTGACATGTTGGAAACATGCCCCAAGGCATCATCAGAACAGGGAGGAATTACTCAGATATCACAAGGGATTCCAGTAGACTGTGTTTTTCCCATTTAGAAACGAGCAAATGCCATTTTCCCACATGGTATTCTCCATTCTTTTTCCATGGAACATTACAATTCAATTGTAATGCTCTCCAAGTGTTCAAATCCCTTATCTGCTTATTTTGCTCTGGTACTGAAGTGGGGGAAATGGGCAAGAACCATCAAGAGGGTTGGAGGGATGAGAGTTTGGGCTCCAAAGTTTCCTACAATATTCTGGTACTCTTTGTTTGTTTGTTGTTTGTGCTTCATACATTGTGAGGTTTGCTCTACAAAGACGTTCAATATAAAAATGGACAACCAAACAGACAAAAGAACAGACAAAAGAAAAAAAATTCTGGGCTACCTGTTGAGAAAAAAATATTGTTAGTCTGTGGTACTCCCTGCCACAGGATGTGGTGATGGCATCTGGTCTGGATGCCTTCAGAAGGGGATTGGACAGATTCCTGGAGGAGAAGTCCATCACGGGTTACAAACCATGATGGAGATGCGTAATCTCCAGGCTTTAAACCAGGGTACTTCAAGGGCCAGATGCAGGGGAGTGGTATCAGGAGACAGATATCTAGTGTCATGCGCTCCTGGACACATTTGATGGGGCCACTGTGAGATACAGGAAGCTGGACTAGATGGGCCTTTGGCCTGATCCAGCATGGCTCTTCTTATGCTCTTATGTTAACCATCTGCCAGGTCCACTTGGATCTGGATTCCTGCATTGAGCAGTGGGTTCAGATCCATTAGGCCCCTTCCAACTCCATTCCTGAATGACTTTAAGAGGAATAGATATGAACATTCATGCCCATCTCGGTTCCGAACTGGAAGCACACACTTGGGCATAATCAGGAAACTGCAAAAGGGGAAGCAAAGGAAACTTGTCGGTGGGCTGGGCCTTCTTAGGGTAGGTCACCAGAAGGGGCATTGTGTCAATAGTCGTTCTATGCCATTCCAAAACAAAATGCCCTCACCTGGCAGTCCATCTGCAGAAGGTGAAGGGCTGTGGCCTGGCAATCGTGCTGAGCAAAGAGATCCTTCAGGCGCTTGAGGGTGCTGGGCTCCAGGGGCTTGTTGTCAGGAGCCAAGAGGAGCGAACGGAAGTGCCGAGGCTGAAAGGAGGAGGAGGTCTGCAGCACTGGCCTCTCAAAGCCCGGCTCCTCCTCGGCCTCCACCACGTGGGGAAGAGCAGGCGGCGCCGCCTCAGCGTCCAAGAATCCAAAGGCCGTCTCGGTCACGTGGGCCCGAGCACGCCACCTCTCCTCCGTCCGCAAGCGCTCCACGTGGCTTCGGGGGCCTTCAGGCGGCCTGGGAACCAGTTCGCAGTAGTCGCTTGCCAGCATGGACGGGGCCCTCAGAGGCTTGGGTGGGGCTTTGGAGTGGAGCCGCCCCTCGGAGCCACTCAAAGTCAGGCCTTCCCCCAGTGGCTGAGGCAACGAGGCATTCACTCCAAGGACAGGGTCACTGCCTGTGCGGAAGGCCGGGGACAAGGGGGGAAGCGGACTCCGACTGTGGGCCCCGGGTGAAATTTCTGGGCTACCTGAAAGAGAAGAATAGGAATTAACTAGGGAGAGGGACGGGGATTTAACAGCAGTGACCTGGCCAAAACTGTCCCGAATTAAGAACTCATCAACTTGGATGATAAAATCAAAGACATTTTATATCAAGTAATGGTGCTGTTTGCTTATACCTCTTCCTTTATCAGACAGGAATAGAACGGCAATGTGATCCACTCATAGAAGCCAAGTTCTAGGTTAGTCAATACCTGTACAATATTGTATCACTGAACTGCTACAAATAAAGTGAGATTTTGAGTGCTGCAGAACTTTTCATCAGGCAAAGAAGGTATAAAATCTTAGCCAGGAAATCTAAAAATTGGAACTGCAGAATCTTGTATTCCATTTTGATTCCCTTTAACTTTATAAGTCAAGACCTTCAATTCCATGCCAATTTTTGGCCTCTCTCCTTCAAGTCCCAAGGTTTATATTATATTTGCTTGATGGAAGTCTTTGGCAAAATTCAAAATCTCATTTTAATTATAACTTTAATAGTTATTCAGTAATGACACTACCTAACTCAGAATTTTGATCTTCTGTTCAGTCAGCCTTCCCCAGTCTGGTTCCCACCAGATATCCTGGAACACAAATCCCATTATCTCGAATCAGCTTATGCTTCGTACACATTGCTTTTGCTGCCCAGTTCCACACCACGGAGCTTTGTATGCCCATTCCTATGCCCATGGAACAGCAGCTTCCTGAAATGGAACAATGGACATAACCGTGGTTGGTGAGCTCAGCGTAACAGCAAAGCAACAGGAAAACCACAATCTGTGGTTTAAATACTGGCCTATGGCAGCTTCATGAAAATCATAATTAAAAGAATGACATGTGTACAGATACGTACAGATGAGAAAAACACTCGGGTTTAGCTTGATATTTAAGTGATGCCACCACCTGCAAGCTTCTAGAGCAGTGATTCTCAACCTGTGGGTCCCCAGATGTTCCTGGACTGCAACTCCCAGAAGCCTCCTCCACTTGCAGTGCTTTAAGGGGTTTCTGGGAATTGCAGTCCAGGATCATCTGAGGACCCAGAGGTTGAGAACCACTGTTCTAGAGACATCCAAGAAGGATTTGAAAAACAGGAAGGACGTTTCAAGTCAAAACTGTTCAATAAAACCCTAAGAACTGGAAGGAGCCAATTTCTACCTCCAAGTACTTGATCCGCCTTCCTTATCACACTGAGAAATACTAGCCGTGCTAACATTTACACCCGTTGATGTAGTTCACAGCGCCTCTTTGCTCACCTCCACAGTCTACTCTCATTCTGCTCAGTTTTTGGTAGATACTAGGGATGGGCAGGAAATGAAAAATGAAATGCTGTTTCATCATTTTGTTACATAATGAAACAAAACGAAACAAGGAAGCAGCATTTCGTTATAGATGAAACAAAACGATCATTTTTCCATTGAAATGAACTGTTTCGTTCCATTGTTTTCGTGCTCCTGCCAAGCTGTCCATATCTGGACCCCTTTAAAACTGGCCCAGTTGGCACCAGCGGCTCAGCAGGAACCTTTTAAAAGTGGCTCACAGAGTCCTGGGCACCAAATCTGGTGCTTCTAGGACCCAGGGGAGCCATTTCATTTTGTATATATTTTTTTAAAAAAAATCATAAGAAACAAAACAAAACAAAATGGGGTTGAACACGAAACAAAATGAAACGAAAAATTATTTTTCTGTTTCATGCACATCCCTAGTAGATACCATGAATCAACAAGTGGTGGTGGTGGTGGGGACCCTATGGGAATAATGAGTCAATAGAAAAAGCTGCCTTAAAAGATGGCAATAATTCTGCTGAGAGGCTTTTGGAAAATAAAGAAATCTGAATCTTGGAAGTGTGTTTATGATTTCATTTGCCAATCAAGGAGAAACTGAGATCTTATCCGTTTCCTGACTTGGGCCAAGCAGCACACTTTTAAGTCTTATCACTTACCTGTCAATAAATTGCTGTCTGACTGGGCATTGTGCAAGGACGGTCTCTGTCCCAGTTGGTCCAGGCTACTGGGGTCACTCCCACTTCGATCTTTTGCTCTGCGGGAAGGAATAGAGATCTGACTGATCCATTCCTGTCCACAAAACCAGGTTTTCAAACATCTGCAGAAAAGCTGGCTGAAGGACCGGAGGGGTTGGGTGTGTGTGTGGAGGGCACAGCAATAAAGCTTCCCTGGAGCTCACCAGTGAGTGAGTGCCTTTCTTAAAATTCTTCAGGAGCCAAATTGCACATAAGTACCCTTCAAAGGTTTGTCTGTCTTTCAGACGATGAGATGTGTGGTGGCTCAGTGGGCTAGAGCGCTGAAATGGTCAGCTGCAAATTCGGCATCTCTGCAGTTCGAATCCCGGGTGCCACACAGCGGACTGGAGCGAGCTCCCGCTGTTAACCCCGGCTCCTGCCAACCTAGCAGTTCAAAAGCATGTAAATGCAAGTAGACAAATAGGTACTGCCTTAACAAGGGGGAAGATAAACAGTGTTCCGTGTGCAGAAATGCATTCAGCCACATGGCACTACCCCTAGAGTCAGATACGACCAGGATGCATGTGCAGGGGGAACCTTTACCTTACCATTCAAAGGTTTGTCAGACTATGATGGCATAAGCCTACTAGTGGCTGTTAGGCTTACAAAAGCGACATACTGCCTCCAGTACCAGAGGCAGCCCACGTCCTGCTGACAAGCTTCCCGGAGGCATCTGCCTGGCCACTCTTGGAAGGTAATGCAGGACTAAACAGGCCTTTTGTCTGATCCTGCAGGGCTCGGCCTATATCCTTCCGCTCTCTGAAGCCAACCCTTCCAGTAGCCACATCATGGTCTGGTATTGGGGCCAAAAGAGACCTGGGATTTACATATCTCAGGAATTTCAGGGATCCTTGCTTTCAATCAGTCCCAGCATATCTACCGCCACATCCTTTCCTAAGCCAGGAACTCTCTCCACAAGCCCACCTACGACCCCAAGAGGACTCACCGGAGCAGACTCCCATCTCCCATTTCCTCTCCAGTGGCGGCTGCACGAAAGCTGCACCTCCGCAAGGCCACCCCATCTTCCTTGGTCTGCCCAGGGGGTTGTCCGGTGTCACCATAGCGCTCCTTAATCCAGCGGAGGGGAACCTTCCTGTTGACTGGCCGGGACACTACGGCACCTGAGACCTCCGAGATGGGCTTCCGGTTGCCCATGTAGAAGCGCACCAGGGCGGGCACGTTGTCAAAGGGCTCCTGCTCAAACTGGAACAGGGTGCGGGAGTAGCCCTTTCGGGGGCGCAGGACCACCCGGATGATCTTGAAGTGCAGGGCTTGCCCCCCCCAGGAGCACGAGAGGACAAAGTCGCCAGGGCTGGACCGTGAGTCACGGATCAGGAAGTCCCCATCGTCCTGGAGGAGGGACTCTGCCTCCTAAGTCCCGGAGGAGGAAAAAGAGAAAAGGAAGGGCTTCATTCGCCGAAAGGGGTGTCTGAACAAACAGTCATGGCAAGGGAAGAGGATCTAACCCCTAGCAGAGGAAGCGGGACTCGGACCTCAGTAAGAACCAACTGGCAATACCAAAGGAAGTGAGAGAGTTTGGTCCTCTGACAGCCTTCTCCCCCACTGGGTGAGAGGCATATATTTCAACTGGTATGACAAGGAAGCTCTTGTCCTAAATCTATAACAAAAGTGGGGCACCCAAAGAAAGAGGATAGGTTTAGAGGCTAAATAAAACTCCAAGGGAAACCTTCATGTTTTAATTTCTGCTTCCACTGAAGAAAAAGGGTTTAGATTGTCTTTGGAGGAACATACCCATCTCCCTATATGGGTTGATCCCCACCCTCTACTCCCCCATTTGGCATGCTTCAGCCCTCCACTCCAATTGTTCCCACAACTGAAAAGTTCCTTCTAGACCTTTTAAAGGGGAGAGAGGATCAAGAGAATTTTACCAGAAGACCGGTTCATTTTGGGTAGGAAAAGCACTACTAGAAGCACCATTATCTCTGAGCAGATTGATATTTAATTTATTTATTTAAAATATGTTTACCCCACCCTTCTTCTGGAAAAGGACCCAAGGCGGCTTGCAATATTGAAAGACAACATTTAAAGTTGAAAGCAATTGAGTACACAATGGTGGTCACAATCAGGGAAATAAACTCTTCAGTCTGCTTCAAGGCGGGTTCCACAGCTCCAACCGTCAACAATGCAAGGAAGAGCCTATGAAGTATTTCCTTTCCCCTTCTCCTCCTAATGTTCTCTGTGGCCTCTTACCTGCCGTGGCAGGCAACCATGGTACCAGGCGTGGCTACGCAGCTCCTCAGTGCTAAGTTTCAGTTCCTCCTCCAGTTCCTTCTTTAGTTTCTCACTGGATAATTCCATGGTCTCCTGGAACCCCTTCCAGAGAAAATAAAATTTAAAAAAAGTCAGTGGCAACATTGTGGCTTTGTGGCATCTCCAGTGTCTGTTGGGTTTCCACGGCTCACCTGTTTTGACTTGGAAAATCCAAAAAGCAGAGGAGGAGGAAGATGCTAAGCACCAAAGTGCCAGGCAAGGGTAACCCTCAACAAATATTTCACTTAGACAACACACTCATGATGTCCTATGCTGTGTTTGCTTCCAGTTTCAATGCTGTTCCTGCAGCTAAATCGCTGTCTGTGGCAGAGTGCTGGATCAGTTACCCAGACCTGCCTCCTCACTGACATGCGAACATGGGAGTCCATTCAGCTGAAGCTCCATTATAAGGATCTAAGTGGCAATCCATACAGTCCAAGCAGAATGACTGGAGCTTGAGAGATGTTCTAGGCCAATGTTGGCAAACCTATGGCACGGGTGCCAAAGGTGGCCCTTGGAGCCCTTTCTGTGGGCACCTGACATTGCCCCTTCACAGCCACCTGTATTCAGGTTAAATTGCTGTATTGGCACTTGGCGGAAAAATGGTGGGGTTTTTTTTATCACAATTGGGGCACTCGGTATCTAAAGGGTTCACCATCACTGTTCTAGGCCGTCACTCCTACTATCTTCACATTCAGCAATCTCTTCTATTGCTTCACCTCTTTTAGCAGCTACAACACCTGGCTTCTTGGAGCATGGCGGCTACGAACATATACCAAATACCAATGTATCAAATACAAATCCCCAGGGTGTTACAGAGAGCACTGAGGCCCAGCTCCTAAAATCACCTGAACACCTTCAACATCTTCTGCTACATGGCAGGACATCAAAGAACCGAATGTTCTCAATTGCAGTTGCTCCATCTAAAAGCTTGGGGGTGGCTCTGCAGGGACAAGATAAAGAACAGCAATAGCAAGGGTACAGCTAGGGCAGCTCTTGGCCTAGTATGGAAGTAACCATCAGCACAATGGAATGGTTTGGGGGGGGAGCAGGGAGGGAGGGAAGGGTAGCTAAAAAGCTGCACAGCCTTCAAAATATGCTGTAGGCAGAGAAAGAAACTCAAGCTAAAGGGCCAGCAATGAATCGCCTGCCCCAACAAGCCAATCAAGGTTTTCCAGCAAAAGAGGTCTTCCATCTAAAGCCATACCGCCACATCAGCAGCATCACAGTTCATGAGAATCTGAAACAGTGGCCCAGTTCTGATTAAAAAGGGCAGTAATGGTGAGATCATGATTAATCATGATCTCAATAATCAGATCACTGCTGCAGCTTCCCCAAATGAAGATCTAAAGGATGCGACACTGCAAAGAATACTGAGCTAAACTTTCCATTTTTATTTTATATAATACTTGTCATTCTGTGAAAACCAGATGTATTCCTTCAGGTTAACCCATTAAATAATAACTCATTAATAAACTGATTAACTAATTTCAACATTTAAATATTTATTCAAGCATATTTTCATAATGCCACAACATTTATTTATTTATTTATTTATTTATTTATTTATTTATTTATTTATTTATTTATTTATTTTGCTGGAAGTTCATTCATGGCAACTGGACTTCCTTTTCTTGAGAGATTGAAATGTTTCGCTGCTCATCCAAACAGCTTCATCAGTCTTTGTCAGTCTTCGTTAGACTGAAAAAGCTGTTTGGATGAGCAGCAAAATGTTTCAGTCTCTCAAGAAAAAGAAGTCCAATTGCCATGACTCAACTTCCAGATAAATTCACCTGGATGATTATGAATCTTCACATTTATTTATTTATTTATTTATTTATTTATTTATTCATTCATTCATTCATTCATTCATTCATTCATTCATTCATTTATTTATTTAGAGTATTTTTACCCCACCTTTCTCCTTCGAAAAGGACCCAAGGCAGCTTACAGTATTGAGGGACAATATACAGTCCAGTACAATTAAGACATATTCAAGTTTGAGAACAGGGATTTGAGAGACATCTTACAGCATTAAAAGACAACATTAAAGCTACAAGAGAACACCAGCAGTTAAAGAGAGAGCAAAAATTTCATGTAATCATGCATGGTAGACCATCCAAAAGTTATGGGGGATGGAGACGAACAGTGAGAACAGTGTCGGTGCAATCAAATAAAAAACATAAAGTTATAAGTGTTTATAAACAGAAAGTCTATGTAATCATGTATGGTAGATTCATATAAAGACACATAATAGGTAGTCCATCATTCAGGGAAAGCTTATCTGAAAATAAAGGTCTTTGCCTGTTTCTGGAAAGTCAGCAGAGATGGGGCAATCCTGGCCTCTAGTGGGAGGGAGTTTCAGAGTCTGAGCACAACAGCCGAGAAGGCCCTTTCATGTGTGCACCTCCAAGCTGTGAACCTCTTTTTTCAATTGGAGGGTGACCCCATCCAGTACAGGTTGTATCCTTATCCCTTATCCCTTGTTCTCCCTTTCGGCTAACTAGAAGCACCCCTGTCTTGTCTGGGTTTTGTTTCAATTTGTTCCTCCTCGTCCAGTTCATTACTGCAGCTAAAGACTCATGTAAAGTTGAGATAGTAGATCCCTTAAAATCTGGAGGTGACCCTTGGGGATTCCACAGGTCAGCAGCCATGGTGTTGAACATGAATCACCTAATGCAACTTTCTGCGTTCTTTCCTGCAGGAAGGACTGGAGCCATTTTAATGCAGTGCTCCCAATTCCCATTTCAGAGAGACGAGTCAGGAGGATGCCATGGTCTAGGGTCAAAAGCAGCTGAGAGGTCTAGTAAAAAGGGGGAGGGAGACACGGATCCGTTATCCATTTCCCTACGTAGGTCATCTACCAATGCAACCAGTGCCGTCAGTCCCATAGCCAGGCCTGAAGCCAGTTTGAAATGGATCCAGGTAGTTTATCTCATCCAGAAACCTCTGAAGCTGTGAGGCCACAACCTGCTCTAGGACTTTCCCCAAGAATGGGATATTCGATCAGTATTGTTGGATCTAAGGAGGGCTTTTTTAACAGTGGTTTTACTATTGCATCCTTTAAGCATGCTGGGATCCTGCCCTGTTGTAAGGAGACATTCAATACTCTTCCTAACCAGTCTGCCATACCTTCCCTGGCAGCTTTTATGATCCATGAGGGGCAAGGATCCAGTAGACATGTGGTCACCCTCATCTCCCCAAGGGTCCTAACTACATCATCTGGCTGTAGAAGCTGACACTCATCCATTAATACAGGACAAGCAGGAGGGAGCATTTTATTTACTGGCTCTGGATCAATAGCGGCATCCAAGGTAGCCCAGATCTGTTCAATTTTGCCTGCAAAGTGTTGTGGAAATTCTTTGCAGTGAGATACAGAATGTTCTGTGTTATCCACCCATGGGTCAGCGTGTAGCAGACTTTTGACTATTTGGAAAAGCTCCACTGAGTTGATTTTGTTCCAAATCAATGGTGGTAGAGAAAAATGATTTCTTTGCTGCCTCCACTGCCTTGAGGTAAACATTCCCAAAGGCCCTTCATTCTTTCTTTGTATGTTTCAATCTGGGTTTTCCGCCAATGCCTTTCACCTCTACGGGCCACTTGTTTCAATTTTGCCAGCTCCCCAGTAAACCAAGCTTCCAATTTGGGTCTAGTTTGAGGAAGGAGATGTTTAGGAGCAATCTGGTCAATGGCTTTGCTCATTTCCCCATTCCAGAGATCAACCAAGGATTCAATAGAATCACCCATCAGAGAGGTAGGAAACTCCCCAAGAGCAGTGAGTGGTTAAAAAATAATCTGGATTCATCAACCTTCTAGGACGTTTTGCTTTTGCCTTGACTCCCCACCCCACCCCACCCCACCCCCAGGTTCTGACTTACAGTGAGCCTAAAGCGTACCATATAATGGTCTGTCTGTCCAAGATAATGGGACTACAGAAGGTTCCTTTACCTCGATGTTTCCACTGTCCATAGCAGGGCAGAGGACCAGGTCTAAGGTGTGGCCTGCAGGATCTTTTAATAGCCTCCTCAGACTGTTTTGTAACAGTTAACACTTAAATTCCAGGATTACAAAGACTTATTTCTTCACAATTTTAAAAAAGAACAAAGTTGTAAGGAAGGAAAACACTGATGAAACTGTTTGGGGAAAGGGTGGTAACTAAATCCTCTCTTATTCAGTTCTCACCTGCAACTTCATACTGACAAACACTCTTGCATAATTCTGTGGCATTTCCTCCTAATCTGATGGTATGCCACTGAACTGTGCAAACAAACCCAAAGGGTTTCTTAAAACCATTTTTCTGGTCAACCTTGGGGAATATTTGGACCCCACCTCAGGCACAGTTTATCTGCTACTTATCAGGGTGTGCTTTCAACAATACCCAGACAAATCAAAAAGCCTTCGCCACCAATGCCATAGCTAACGACCCATACATTATAGGTTTCAGCAAGGGAAGTGATAGTACCACTCTATTCTGCTCTTATCAGACCCCACTTGGAGTACCGTGTCCAGTTCTGTGCGCTTCAATTTAAAAAGGATGTTGACAACCTCGAGCGGGTGCAGAGGAGGGCTACCAGGATGGTTGAGGGTCTGGAGGAAATGTCTTATGAGGAACGGCTTAGGGAACTGGGGATGTTTAGCCTTTCAAAAAGAAGACTGAGAGGGGATATGATAGCTATGTTTAAATATTTGAAAGGATGTCATATTGAAGAGGGAACAGGTTTGTTTTCCATGGCTTCAGAGACTAGGACTCGGGGCAATGGTGTCAAACTACAGGAAAAGAGATTCCATTTGAACATTAGGAAGAACTTCATGGCAGTTAGAGCTGTTCGGCAGTGGAATATGCTGCCGCGGAGGGTGGTTGAATCTCCTTCTTTGGAGGTTTTTAAGCAGAGGCTGGATGGCCATCTGTCGGAAATATTGTGATGGGGGTTCCTGCATTGCAGGGGGTTGGACTAGATGGCCCTTGAGGTCTCTTTCAACTCTATGATTCTATGATTCTAACTTAGGCCATTATTCACCTTAAGGCTATGGGTACTATTGTCTACCTAACAAGCCAATTCAGGCCATTGTTCGTCTTATGAGCCTATTTCAGACCAGAGTGACAAGAGGTCAAAGCGAACTATAAGATGGAGGACTCTCACTAGCTGTATTCAGACTGATGAAGCTGTTTAGATGAGCAGCAAAATGTTTCTATATCTCAAGAAAAAGAAGTCTAGTAGCCATGACTCAACTTCCAGATAAACTCACCTGGATGACTGAGAATCTTCACTTACATAATTATACTATTAATGGCATTAATTCTCAAAAAATGAGAGGCTGTTGACAATTTCAGGTCTTATCCTGGTGGCAGCCAAGCCTGGTAAGTTTCACGCTCCCCAACGCTGATCTTCACAGAAACACTATAGTAAAATCCAATTAAAATAGAACACAGCGTGTTTTTTTTTTTTTGCTTTTACTGTGGGATAAGTCCTCTTCGACCTTCTTTACCTTCGTATTTGAATTGCCTTAACTTTTCAATTACATACGTGTTACATTCATTTCATTTTTACTGCGGTAAAAGCATCACTTGAGCATATATAATGCATTGGATCTCCTTACTGGGGGGGGAGGCCACCTATAAATAAAATAAAATAAATAATAAATGATTAAAATAAAATAAAGTGAAGTAAAATAAAACAACCCTGCCCTTCAGCTGCTCAACAAAGAATCCCTCTGGTTTCATGCCAAACCAAAAGAAGCGACTTGCTGTCAGTTTGAGCCTGAAGGGGAAAAGCCTTAAATCAAATGACAGCAGGTGCTGTTTCTCCTATCAGGTGCAGAAATGGAAAAGTCACATCTGAACCATGAAAATGAGCTATTGTTCAGTCATTTTAGAGCAAATGAGCCAGTAGCTTTGCTGAGTTCTTGAGGAGTATGTGTGTAAAACATATAGAAATAAGTGGTGACATACCTTCTTAAGGAAGAGAAGGCCTTCCCAGGACCGCAGGGGTTCCCTCCTTTGCCTCATGGACCATGTATAGTTGTGCACAGAACAGGAACATGAATTCTGAATTGCCTCAAAATGGCAAGAGCTTGGAAGGGAATGATCCTTTTAAAGGGACAGGAAAGATGACAAGAGTCGGTGCCGTGGGAGGAAATGGATGTCACAAAAATGGGGGGTGGGTGGGCAGGAAGCAGAAGTTAGAAATTCTGCCTGAACTCCTTAACCCTAAGGCAGCATACTGCATCCGGACTGAAATGCTGCTCCACAGAGCCTGCAAGTTCTCAACTCAGGCTAAAGAACTTTTTAATAGGCAGATGCCAAGATACATGAATTGTTTTGCTGCCGCCTTATTTCCTAGCGGTGGTGGCAAGGTGGACATTTTGGACTGACCGGATACAGGAATCCTGGCTCCAGCCAAGCTGAACTCAACAAGTCCGGGGGCATCAGGTTGGTATGTTGGGGGAGAACAACCAGATTAAACAGGTTTCGGACTGACTGGATGCTTTGTTTATGAAAATGCAAGAGAGAAAATGAAGAAATGATGCTTCTGATCCACATTACGAGGGCGGAATACATGGGAGATACAATGGGATTCGCTTCATTTATAAAACAGATGAATTGGTTTATTATTGTTATTTTTAACTGTCTGGGTGACGTAGAAGGCAGAGTCAAAATGATCCAGTAAATTTGTTACCAAACTGGCTTTTTTTCTCTGTTTCTAGAGGGCTAAAGCTTTTTCATGACAGGAGAATTCAATGGCACATTTTCCCCTACAGACATTGTTGTCAAGAAGTGTGTGTGTGTGTGTGTGTGTGTGTGTGTGTGTGTGTGTGTGTGTGTGTGTGTGTGTGTGTGCGGCCAGCAGGCCGGCCTAGGCCCACTGCTGCCAGAGTTGCCGCGGCTGCCGCTGGAGTTCCACCAGCCAGCAGGGCTGGCCGGCCTAGGGTCCTCCGCCGCCGGAGTCACTGCCGCCACCAGCGGAGGTGGAGTCGCTGCCAGCCAATTGGGCAGGCTGGCCTAGGACCCCCCGCCACCGCCACCGGAGTTGCCACCAGCCAGCTGGGCAGGCAGGCCTAGCCCCCACCCCTGCCATTGCCAGAGCCTTTGGACCCACTGCCGCAGGTAATGAAACGTTTCGTTTCGTACAAATTTTTGTTGTAAAAATTCGTACGAGATGAAACAAAATGAAATGTATGGGGGGGGGGCAAAACAGAACCAAACAAAACACAGTTTTTCTGTTTTGTGCCCATCCAAACACTATTTTTTTAAAAAGGCTGCCCAACCAGAAGGGCATGATTGATGTGCAGGATAGGACCATGCAAAACCAAAGCACTGTAAGATTTGCTGGGAAGCTGCTTTCATGTTTAAAGCTTAAAAAAACTTTCAGTCTGAAAAACTGAAAAAAGTACTTCATAGTCTCAGAGTACAGAAATCCAAAAGTCTGAACAGTAATTTTGCCTCTCTCACTTATTTTCAAGTACTGTATATCCATGGATTACTGATCTCTGGTGATGTATAGTTTTAACCTAATTTAAACTTGTTTTCAATATCCGAAATCTGTAATTCCTGTATGAGCTACTTGATAATCAAGGAAGGTAGTAAGTGATGAGTAGTGGGAATGAAGTGATCCCAAATGGAATCATCCTGGGTAGTAAATCATGATGTATTTTGCAAAAATTACTGTTCAAACGTTTTGCATTTTGAACCTTTTCCGTGTTATTTTTCTATTTCTATAGAAATGATTTTCAGAAATACAGTAACGTTTGAGTCAGGAGGATCCCCATAGAGGACACTTGGCTGAGAGCCAAGGGAGCTCTTCCTGGCTTGTCTGCAAGCAGCCTCTGGTACATTTGCACTGGACATTACACCCATCTCTGGGTCCCCTGAACGATCTCAGGGAGTAGTTGCAATTCTCCTCTTTTCTCCTCCTCCACTATCCCGGCACCCAGCCAGCATGTATACCAACAGCTCCCGTGGCTCCTTCCTGGCTGCATACACAGGAATCCTACTTCATGTGGAGGGATTTCTAAGGCAGATCAGTAGTGAATTCTGTGGCTTCAGACCCTCAGGGCAAATCTCACTGCGCTGCAGATATTCCCATGGAGGTAACATTTTCCTTGGCTCTTGGCTGTCTTTCCTTCCATTTGGGGTGTTGAACTCCTCCGAGCTGCAAATCATTAAAGGACCAGCAGAGGCAGGTCTAGGAAGGAAGGAAGGGAAGGAGGGAGGGAGGGAGGGAGAGAGAGAGAGAGAGGAAGGGGTGCTATAAACTATACTCTAACGTATGTTGGAACCAGTATGGACCGTGAACTCCTGAATCAATCTAGAGTTCCTATGCGGGCACTGTTTGCGATTTCAAACGTAATTCAAACTGTGAATCAAATCAGAGCCAAGACTAATCATTCTGATTCAGTGCTCCAATGTAGCCACACCCTGTCGTGCTCTGATATCAGAAGAAAGTTACTCAAATGTCTTGCCAGTGATAGGCGGGTCAACTGTAAACACAGGAAGCCCAGATGATGCCTCCTGCCCAACACACGTGCACGCACTGCAACAATACACCCGCCTCTCTTTTATATACACAATTTTATTGCAGCCAGACTGTTGACAATTCTCTTGGGTAACCAAACCAGCCAGAACCAACACAAAGAGAAACGGCCTGAGCCGTACAATAGAAAGGAAATGCTCCCTGCCCAGTCCTGCTCCACCTCCTCCTTTTACAGCTTTATGTCTTGTTCCCGGAGTGGGAGCCCCAGCACGAGGTCAGGGTTTGCTTGAAATTCCACCCCCATCCCTTGCAAAGGAATGCCGAGGCCCCAAGTTAAGAGCATGGTCCTTCCCAATGTGATCCCTCCTGTGGCCGTGTATCCCCTAAGACAGTGGTGGCCAAACTTTGGTCCTCCAGATGCTTTGGACTAGAACTCCCACAGTCCTTTGTCATTTGCAATCCAGGCTTGGAATTCTGGGAGTTGTGGTCCAAAACATCTGAGGGGGGGAGTTTGACCACCACTACCCTAAGATGTAAAAAGATATTGGAACACTTCTACCTGCTGCACATAATGGAATCACAAGTGTATATAGTGTGTCTAGATTTCAGTAGTCATCCCTGCATGTGTTACAGCCCATAAATAAATAAATCCTGACTTCCCCTTCTTCCAGGGTGCCAGAGTACAGTTTGGGCATGCTGTGTGCAGCCATACAAAATAATGCATGGTGCCAATGCAGGGGTGGATCAGATTCACTGATCTGGCCCTACTGCCAGCACAAGATTGGTTGAAGCTGTGATTACCCCACTACAATGTTAATACCAAAAACCAATGCAAGGGGAGGAAAACTGACAGAGAAAGGGAAATCTGAATGAATCAAAAATTGACAGGCTGACAAGTGCGGAAGGGGAAAGCAGGAGAAAAAAAAACAAAAGAACAAGATCATCTTTCTTTCATAAAGGATAATTAAGGAAATACTAACCCTAACCACCCAGAGTAGTCTCAGTGCTAGATGGGCAGTATAAATAAATAAATAAATA